>CM058234.1:14611050-15169511 GCA_030180135.1 Orychophragmus violaceus | reverse complement strand
GTATTGCGAAAGATGGCGTCAAAGGAAGGATTTCTAAAGATGAGCAGAGAGAGATGATGAAATTTGCAACCGAGAATGCAGGGAATCATCCAACCTCACAGAAACCTCACTCGTCTTTGTTGTGTGAGCATCTGCCTAAACCATCTTCTACTGTTGCTGGGAAAGCTTTTGGAGGCTTGTATGTTGTGAAACATCAAAGATCTCATGCTGGGAAGTCTGTCCGTGCAAAGAAGGGTGAGTTACTAGCTCATGGGATAGCGTTTGATAACCTTGGAGCTGTTAATTGTATATATTGTTCATTTAGTTCGGCATCCTTTGTTTTGAATGATTCATTATTGTTTCAGAGGTTTGGTGGGAAAGGAAATTGGGGAAAACTTATTGATATTGATGCAGACTATCAAATTTACCGGAATGATCTAAATTATGACAACTGAGAAGTATACCTCGCTTTTCTTGTAAGTTGATAATTCTCATAATTGATAACTTTGTTGCTGAAGGTCGAAAGCAAAAATGTTTCTTTGTGTCCATCCATTGTTCTAGTTGATTTCTTAATAGTTTATCAGCTCTTGTTTCTTGTTATATATTAGGAACCATTCAAGCTTGTTGGTGTGCAACTGTCTCAGACCCGTTAGATGACTACAAAAAAGATGTGGCTTCCATCATTGCAGAATACTTTCAGCATTGGTGATGTCGATGTGGCAGCAACTGACCTCACTGGACTTGGTTCAAATCAGTATCACCCTTACCTTATCAAGCGGCTTGCCGCTAAAATATTTTCTGCGAAAACTAGTCTTAATATGGTAAAGGTACCCATCTTTTTATACATTATCTAATTCATATTTCCATCAATAAATCAAGGAAGATATTAATGCCCACTTCTCTCATTGAACACGATGAGATGTATTGCAGAAACAACATGAAAAAGCAATCCAACAATTGAGTAACATGGGAAAACCTCATCTTTTATTTTCAGGTATCAATATAAATGATCTTAGTGTTGAATTAGGAATGCTAGGTTATCCAATAGTTAGTGCTTTGTGTTTCTCTTAGTTTTGTTATGTATGTTTTGCCTAAAATGTTGTTGATTTCAACGAATTGTGCTTTCATTGGCAAGCTCTTGTGTTCTAGTATGTCTACGTTTAAAATTTATTTTCAAAATATATTGAAAATATTCTGCTCCAATCAGAATTTTCCAGTTCTATTTCTAACTAAGTACTAAATATTTAACAAAAAATAAAAGAAATAGAAAAAACCCTAGTACCCTAAATCTGTCTAACGCTAGTAGCTGCAAATATTGCACGGCGACACTTTGACTTGTGAGACTCATAGTGAGAGACGAGCAGGCTCGATCAAGAGATAGTGAGACTTGAGTCTTGATCACTGATCAACAAGATAGAACATGGACATGGTATAAATTTTCCTCTTTTTTTTTCACAAACTTTAACATGTATAAATCAAAGACTCGATAACTTATGTGTTAAGCTTTCAATTTCGTCAACCTGTGATTTTTAACGTGAGTCAGTCTTCTCTTGTTCACGACAGAACTCTGAAGATTTTGCGTACTTGAACTCGGTCGACTTTGAGTCTCAAAGACTCATTGGATCATTGAACGCTGAATCCGAAAGAGAGAATTTTGTTGGATTGAATTCTGATGGATCTCAACAGAATAAAGCTCGTAAAAGAAGGCTCATTCAAGTTGAAGATGAGGAGGTTGATTCTGAGGTAGAGATCATCACTGAACCGACACAAAGCAGAGCATCTCAGGCGACTAAACTGAAAAAAAAACTCTTGTTCAGCCTACGCTGAAGCTGAATAAGAGAAAGCGAAATCTAGTTGATGAGGAAGATTCTGAAGTTGCTACAAGTATGAAAAAGGGGGATCAAGCTAAGTCTACTCAGGGAAGTAAGAAGAAGAAGAAAAGAGAAAATGTCGAAAATGAGCTGAATGAATCAGATGAGGATGAGAAAGGGAAAAAGCCGAAGAAGGAGAGTAGGCAATGGTCAGAAGTTTGGACTGATTTTGTCGTGGTTTTGAAGAAACATGGTACGCAGAAAGCAGTGTGCAAACATTGCAATAAAGAGTATAAGCATGACTCTCACAAAAACGGTATCACTGCTTTAAGAAGGCACAATCTTAAATGCAGTCTTACTCCACGACCTGGAAACATCCGAAATATGTTGGTAACGGCAGAGGCTAAA
Source organism: Orychophragmus violaceus (assembly GCA_030180135.1). Lineage (NCBI taxonomy): Eukaryota > Viridiplantae > Streptophyta > Magnoliopsida > Brassicales > Brassicaceae > Orychophragmus > Orychophragmus violaceus. Next base: position 15,167,313 of record CM058234.1, on the reverse strand, counting down.
CTTCAAGCACGTAAGTATGATCACCGTGTTTTCCGTGATCATATTGCGAAGTCTATTATTCAGCATGATCTTCCATTTGCTTATGTTGAGTATGAAAGAGTTAGAGCAACTTGGAAGTACTTGAATGCTGATGTTAGATTCATTAGCCGAAACACAGCAGCAGCAGATGTGTACCGGTTCTATGAGAATGAAACAACTAACTTGAAAAGGTAATTAGCTAGTCTTCCTGGACGAATCAGCTTTACATCAAATTTGTGGTCAGCAATCACACATGAAGGATACATGTGTGTGACAGCACATTACATTGGTCGCAACTGGAAGCTAAACAACAAAATTTTAGCATTTTGTGCCCTCCACCAAATTCGGGTATGAATTTAGCTATGCAACTTCTTGATACGTGGAAACAGTGGGGAATCGAGAAAAAGGTATTCTCAATCACTTTAGATAATGCTACAAGCAATGATTCAATGCAAGATATTCTGAAATCTCAGCTGCTTTTGAGGAATGATTTGGTGTGTGGAGGTGAGTTTTTTCATGTCAGATGTTCAGCTCACATACTTAATCTTATTGTCCAATATGGGCTGAAGGTTATTGGTGATTCTTTGCATAAAATCAGAGAGAGTATTAAGTATGTTACTGCATCTGAATCTCGTGAGATAATGTTTGGAAAATGCGTGGATTCTGTGGGTCTAGAGTTGAAGGTTGGTCTGATTTTAAATGTACAAACAAGATGGAACTCACCGTACAAAATGCTAGACAAAGCTATCTAGTATCGTTATGCGTTTACCAATCTGAAAAAATACGATGGGAAAAGCTACAAGTTCTGTCCAACGGATGAAGAGTGGGACCGAGCAGTGGCAATTTGCGGGTTTTTGAAGCCATTTGATGAGATCACTTGCCTTATGTCAGGTTCATCATATCCGACTTCCAACTTGTACTTCATGCAAGTCTGGAAGATCCACATTTGGCTAATTCAGAATGAGTCAAGTAGAGATGCAATTGTGAGAAGTATGATCATACCCATGAAGGAGAAGTTTGATAAGTAATGGGAAGAAGTCAGTGATATTTTCGCAATTGCAACGGTTTTTGATCCACGATTGAAGCTGACTCTCGCAAGTTATTGTTTTGGAGTGCTTGATATGGGTTCTCGTGATGCTAAGATGAAACACTTGCGTCATAAAATGCAAATCTTGTTTGAATCGTATGACAAAAAGTCGAGATCCACAGCACCATCTGCAGAGTCACGTGGAGTAGATCAGCAATTTGTAAATGATAGAGGACCAAAAGGGAGTTTCTCGAGTTATGATGTAAGCTTTGTTTCTTCCTAATAAATATTTTCCAGAATTGAAGCCCTATTGATACACAAATTTTTGAAACTTGTTTTCAGGATTTTTTTGCTTTTCGGAAGAAAAGTGTAGCTACTAGTGGGAGGACTTCTCTACAAGCATATCTTGATGAACCTGAATTAGACATGGAGAGTTTTCAGAGTTTGGACATTCTAGAGTATTGGAAAGATAACTCTGACAGATATGGTGAACTAGCTTCAATGGCTTGTGATCTGCTTAGTATTCCAATAACAACAGTAGCTTCGGAATCATCTTTTAGCATTGGATCTCGCGTTCTCAACAAATACAGAAGCCGACTTCTTCCAAAAAACGTGCAAGCACTGATATGTAGTCGCAATTGGTTGAGAGGATTTGAAGTATATGAAAATGGTAAACACATCTACATTACAACTTCTTGCACTTGTTTGTTAACGACTTACAACCATTTCTAAATTTATCTCTTCACATTTGCAGAAGATGAATCTAATGGTGAAGAAGAGACACTTCCATCTTTCGAATCTATTATGAATGATGAAGAAGAGGACGAAGAGGACGAAGAAGAAGGTTGAAGAAGATTGAAGTTCTGTTTTTATTTTTGCATTTTAGACTTTATTGCTCTTTATGCTTGATTTCAGTTTGGTTTTATCTTTTATGTGACATTATTGTTTCTTTGAAGTTGGCTTTCATGTTTTTTCATTTTTCATAAACTATTGGTTTGGTTTTGATAACCATAACCTACGTTTTTATTCTATCATTTGGGTTTGAAACTTATACATCGTGTTATGTGTTTCTGACCAATAGCATTTGTGTTTCGTTGTGTGCGTCATAAAGTGATTAACATATATTTGCCTAATAGTACCGAAAAGTAGAAGCGGTGTGATCATAACATATTGCTGACCTGCTCCTCCCACAAACCAGGAAAACCTCTCGATGACATCCGCCTTAAGCTACCCATGACATGTAGTGAAGGACAACTTGTAGCCCAGCTATGGTCCCTAGAGATCGAGAAAGCAAAGCACTATAAATATGGATGATCCCGATATTGGCTTCAAATCTTTGTTCTTTATTTGTATTCTCACTTAAATATTTATTATGACATATAAGAGCATTATAATCCGACTATTTGAACAATAATAATGTACTTCCTTTCACAAACGTTCACAGACCTAACACTCCCAAAATTGTTTCCTGTACATATAATGTATATGATCTTTGATACAACAGTATGTATATATATACACAAGACCATAGTCTGACCGACACAATGACTCTAAGACCATAGTCCCCCACCAGTTTCTTTCCCTCTCTCATCATCTCATTCTTCCTTCTACTTCAACAGATTCACAGTTACGACTCAACCAAACACATGTTCTTTGGTGGCGGTCCGACTCAGAATCCGACCGCCGAGGAGAAAACCTCTCACTTGTAATGCCCTGTTTGGTCTTGGTGTCCCTGAGCTTGCTGTGATTGCTGGCATCCCTGCCAATTCTCGAGTTTCTTGTGCCAATTCATATGAAAAGCTTGTTGATTGTAACTGGAATTGATGTTAAAAGGTCTGAACGAATAATGTGTTATTGTGAATTCTAACTTTCAGTGCTTAGTTGTTGTATGAGTTATGTCTGGATTTGTGAGGAATTGATAAGAACATTCAGAGATTGGATTGAAACATTTCATTTACTTGTGAAAGAAGAAGATGAATGATAAATTTGATGTATGGTTTTATAGATCAAGAAGACATGTTGTTATGGCTCGTGGTTCTTCTCAGATATTTAGCTTCTACTTGTATGTTTTGTGTTCCTTTTAGCTCTTGTCTTTTATATTTGCACTGATGAAGAGGGCTTGTGTGGTTTTTGTAATGATGCAGGCTGCTAAAGAGTTTGAGTCTGAGCTTAAGACAGAACCTGAAGATTCTGTTGCTGACTCGTCTCCAGTAGCAATGAGCAACAAGGTAGAGGAAAACACTGAGGTTTTGTCAAGCTCCAAGGAAAATATATGAAGATGATGAGACATTAGGCTTTGCTTTTCTCTTGTAGTTCCAACAATTTATGAAATGAGTTTAGTTCAAATACTTTAAGAGTCATAATGTAGTGATTATATTTCAGATCCGCGGGCGGACCGCACCGCAAACAATTTGCGGGGCGGGATTGGACATAGCTTTGTGGACCGCCGCCCGCAACGGGCCGGACCGCACGGTCCAAAAGGAAACCATGACCGCAGCGGTTCAGGCCATTTGGGCGCGGACAGCCCGAATTGCCATCTCTATTTCCAACTAAATGCAAATGATAGTTACTGGAAATCGGTCCGAAATTTACAATTGATTAAAAGGTATCATAAAATTTTGATGATATTTCTAACAATTTTTAATGGAAATTGAAAATTGATGATATTTCTATCAATCGGAAATTTACTATTTATTTTATATTTAAGACAAATATTTCTAACAATTTTGATGATATTTCTAACAATTTACAATTGATTAAAAGTTATCTATTCTTAAGGAATTTCTAACATAAATTTAAGAACATAAATTTGTCTGATATTCTTGGCGCAAAATAAACTGTGTATGAATTCTTATTGAAAATTGTCTATGGATTTCTGATGGATTAAACATTCATGACTTGTTATGCAAACATTTAGAATGATACGATCTATTCAAAGATAAATTTATAATTATTTTTTAAAAGTGGATTAGGTTGAATAGTACTTTATAAAGTCATAAATGTCCCACCATATTTGTTGTCTTTTTAGAGGAAAAACGTAGACACATAAAATCAGTTTATTCGTCATTCACTCCTCCTCACAAATTTTTTTTTAATGAACCTCCTCACAAATTTAGCATATGTATTTATTACAAATAGATATTAAATGAAAAATTCCGGTGAATTACTTTTGGTTGTGCTTCACTGTCCTATTTATTTTATATTTAAGACAAAGACCTAACAAGATATGAGTCATAACCTCCATACTTAATACAGTTTGCCCCACCAACAAACTTATGAATATACATCACATCTCTCATTAGATGCTAATTAATAACGGTTTGGCTCATCCCATGTGAACCATTGTCAAGATTAATTCACATTATCTGTTAATGATAGCGTTTATAGGTGTCCAATCAGGCTTCGTTCAAAGAACCTCGTACAAAATTATATTTAACAAATAAACCAAAAGAATGATAAACCAAAAATCGAAACAAACACATTTAATGAAAATAATATCTTCGATTTACACATTTTGTTTGAAAACGTGTGGCCAAGAAATACAAAAAATGGTATTAAGAAAATATACAAAAATCATACAAAACTAAAAGGAAAGAAAATATCTAGTCCAGCATAGCTTTGGACAGAACGATTATATATGTCCAAACATAAGATTTAAGGCCCATTTGCTTTCATATTGTAGAAATTGTATCTTACTGGTCAGATAGTTGAGATTTGCAACAACAAAAAAACAAAAAACAAAATCCTTTTTACAACAAAATATAAACATAAAAACAATTCAATCATCTTTTTACAACAAATTCCTTCAGTTTGCCTAGATTCTTCAGTTCGCCATAGTCTCTTAAAACGTTCTCGGGCCCAGTAATCGAGGTCGGCGGCAGCTTTACTCAGATCGTCTTTTTCCTCTTCTCCCCGGTTGCCGGATCTCTTTGCCGGTCCCGGGGAGGTAGTTTCTGTCTCTGTTTTCCTGCTTTGCGGCCGGTTCTTCACTCCTCCCTCCTCCTCCCGTCGTTTTGGTCTTTGGTCTTCGCCGGTTCTCGCTGGTTGTGTTGGCGTGGAGTCACTTGTCAGTGCTGATGGGGTTGTCTGTTGCGTAAACATGCGGTGGCCGTGCATTTCTTTGTCAGCAGTGGTATTGCGGATCTGGCTCGTGTCCCTAGTGAGTTGTCAAACTACATCGGCGGTTCTTCTCAGTCGTCTTGCGATCTTTTCGGTCGTGGTCCGGTGTGGTAGTGCTCCCATCCTCCTGGTCTTCGTTGAGGTTAAGCCAAAGTCTATGTTTTGCTCTCGATGGGTGATGGTTGGTTTAGGGTATTTGTAGTCGTGTTTAGATCTGGTATTGTCTAGGTCTTTGCTTGGTTTTTTGTTGTTCTTCAAGTTTGTACTTTTATTGTCTTTGTTCAGCATATTCCTTATGAGTGTGTGGTTTCTAGAGTCGGTCCTTCTTCGATTAGGAGTTCGTCGTGCCTTGTGGCTCCGGGTTTTCACCAACGGTTTACTTAAGGTTTGCGTTTGTTCTCTCTAGCGAGTTTGGTCTAGTGTTAGTCTTGGTCTTAGATGCGTTTCTGTAGGTTTAGATACGCTTGGGAGTCTAACAGGCGGATCTCGAATCTCACTTCTGGGTTACATCGGTTTTCGAGAGGTATGTGCTATTATGTGTTCTCGTGGCTTCAGTAGATTGGAAGCAATATAAGGAGACATAGTAGATAGCCATGCCAAAAAGTTATTCGTGCTATTTGAATGCTTCCATCTATATTTTCTCCTATTGTATCGCTCTTTCTTCTAGTTTTCGAGTCGTTTTTTATAAACACTCGGCTTTCGTCTTTTGTTTTTATTAGCTTTGTATTTCATCTTTGTGTTTCTCCTTTGTCTCGGAGATGTTCGATATGTGAACTCTCCGTCTCTGTCTATGGAAGGATTGCGATCCTTGCCAACCTTATATTTCACCTTTGAATTTGAATATAATCCATCAGATGACAAAAAAAAGTTGGGTGACATAGACAGTATGATAATTTAACGCGATCACTCATTTAGTTTATAAGACTAGATACAATGGGCTTGTTTGAATCTTTCAACTGTTTAATTGCTCCAATGGGATGTTGAATAATATTATGAAGCTCACATGGATTCAGAAGAGTTGAATATTCAACTCGTTGAAACTAGAAAAGTATTTGGCAATTTGACATATGACACTAATCTATTGGAGAAAGAAAATAATGGGTATGAGATTTTCGGTGAATTGGTGTAAGATATGGCACGCTTTCCGAAAATAATGGATCTGAGTTTTTTTTCATCTACATTATTAACAATTATTGTATTTGAAAAATATTTTTTTTTATAAAAGATTTATACCAAAATTCATCATTTTTCATACTCTATAAATAGAGACTTGTTTTATTAGATTTGGTCACTTGGTCTCAGAAAAAAAATCATCTTCTTAACAATAATTTTCTATTTCGCCTCTCATAAACGCTCATTTTTATCATTTCAAGTCTTCTCTGAGAAAATGGATCCAAACAATAACCCTTCTAACACCCGAAATTCTTCCAATTACCCTTTTAACTATCCAAATCCCAACAATTATCCATTTCAAAATCAATCATCCAACCAACCCCGAAATATGCCAAATTATGGTTTTTCACCAAGTTTGTTCATGCCGTCAGCTATTCCAAACTATCATCCATATTATGATTCGGCGATGTCTTATTCATCTCAAACACCCTCTTATTCTTCTACTCCGACATGTAATGAAATTGTTCCAGACTCTGGAACGACTGAATTTCCCGGATTTTCTACACAAATGGTTCTTGGTGGTATAAGCGGTGTTAATGAAGCCACTCCAAGTGCAGACGATTTAACTCATGCTCCCCGGAAAAGCCCCAAATGGACCACTGAGCAAAACTTGGTGCTACTGAGTGGGTGGATCAAATATGGAACATTCAGCGTTATTGGTAGAAACCAAAAGAGCGAATCATTTTGGAGTAAAATTGCTGATTATTGTAATGAGCATTGCTCATTTGATCCTCCGCGTGGTGGAGTTTCATGCAGAAATAATTACAACTACATTAACCAAAAATTGGGAAAATGGATTGGCGCTTATGATAACGCTAAGCGTATGCAACAAAGCGGCTGGTCAGAGCAGGATGTCTTGGCGAAAGCGCATGAAATATATTCAGGTGGTGGTAACGGAAATTTCAATTTAATGAAAGAATGGATCGCTGTCCATGAACAACCACGTTATGGTAGTCATGTAGGAGGAAATAATGGGTCTGGAAGCAGTGGATCTAAGAGAGCCCACGAGAATGATGCTAGTGACTCCAACTCTGTAGGATCTACTGCTCGTCCAATGGGGAGAGATGCAGCTAAGAAAAAGGCTAAAAAAAGGTAAGGGCGCAGCCTTGGAAGTGGTTAACTGATATATCATGGTTTTTACTAGTTTTAAACCATTATATAAGTATGTTTTAGAGTCTTTTTAGAGTCTTTTACAGGTGTTATTAGGTACATGCACGTTTGGAGCAGAAGTGGAGATTATGGAGCTATTTGGTGCATTTTGAAGACTTGACCCGAGAGGTGAAGCTCACTGTCCAGAACAGAGGAGTGTGTCGATCGTTGCACATCAGCATCGATCGATGCACAGCGCGTTGGGCCAGACTCGCGAGAGTTAATGAAGTTATGAAATATTGCAGAATTGCCCAGAAGTTTCAGATATTTACACAGAAGCCCCAAAACGTGATTAGGCTATTATAATTAGGTTTTAAACTTTTATTTTCAAAAAGCATTCATACTTTGAGCTGAGAGTTTTAGAGAGATTTTGGGGTTGATCTGAACCTGTACTTCATCTCGTTTTTGGAGAAGATTTCAAACCCCTTTACTTCTTTGATCTTTTATATGCAATCTATTATTTCAATGATTATGTTTACATTATCTATGTCTGAGTAGATTCATATTTAGGTTTAGGGTTTCTCACATAGGATTTCATGACTTGCTAGATTTAATTAATTCAGTTAAGGATTCATAACTTATTTGTTCTTCGATCTAAATTGTGTTTAATGCTAGTTCTAACCTGATCACTTAGAATCTAGATCTTAGGTTGCTAAATACGATACGAAAATGTGGTTTAGAATCTGAACTATTTAGGTTAAGCAATTGAATTACTCGCAAAGGAATTTAGTTTAATTGAAATGTGAACATATCGATCTTGGAATTAATGTTGGTTTAATCTGTTAGTAATTGCAAAGGAATTTGGATTGCTGCACTTAGACTTAGAGAATTCTCACAGCGACAGTTGGTTAATTCTATATCCGTGTTTTGAGTTCTAGAACTGTGCTTAATTAGATCCTGACTGAATGATTTATCCACTTGTCTGATTTCTTGAGAACGCCCTAGACTTAGCGCTTTAAGCTAACTGTTTACAAAACCAATCTTGCTATCTGATTTACTTTCTTGCTTGTTTTTTAGTTTACATCACATTGTTTCATCTTAGTTTAATCTCGACTGTTCTATAAGCTATCGTTGACCGGAGTCTCTGTGGATTCGATACCTAAGTACTACATCTGCATATATGTGAAGGAACGTTTAGTTGATCCTGATTCAATTCTTAGATTCATATCAACCTAAACATGCGATCTAGGTTCTTCTCAGAATAGAAACAAATGATGATCTCACCTTATACCTGTTTGCAGCGGAAATGGATGGTATGTCTGAGATCAGAGAAACACCGAGGGATGAATCCTCCAAAGGTTCACACACGCTTTCACAGGAAACAGCTGCTAGACCACAAGGAGCTCGGCGCAGAGAGAGAGAGAGTTTTCGGCTGTCCAACTTAGGGTTAATCAGTCTGAACTCGAGTTTTATGACACAAAACTCCTCCTGTTCCGTTTGGGCCATTTGGCCCAAACACCAATTAACTCGACGGTATTCGCGCACTGTGTCGACCGACACACCTTGTGTATCGATCGACACAGAGTAGCTAAACAGTTTTATTCTCTCTAAGTACAGTAAATGCCTAGCACTTTTACCGTACTTCTGCTAAACCGTTCCTACACATTTTCCTGTTAGCTTAGGCGTGTGACCCATATGGGATCATATAATAAAGGCAATAAGTCCAAGACTTATAGATCATGAGCGGACTCTAGCAAGCCATCATGACCCCCAGTATTATATGACTTATGTCTGATCATTGACATACTCTTACTTTCTAGAGACAGTACCGAGATTACTGGACACAATTCCAACAATCTCCCACTTGTACTGGAATCTCTGTATTCATAATCCTTTTGTCACAATATCTCGATTAGTCATAAGGCAAGATTGGTGTCATCCTTATAAAGCCTAATCTTGTTCATCGGACTCTGATTTGATACTGACAATCCAAACGACTCGGGAAAGTCCGTTTGAGCATGGCCATGCATTTTTCCAGTATTCAAAACTCCGATTGGCCTAGAGATATTCACTCCATTTATATTGGAGGGACAAATTCCGTCTTGTTCCATCACTGTAAACTATTCATTTCATAATGTACCCAAACAAGGTCCTTATAACTATCGCAGAACGATAGCGTTAGACAATGATCAAAGTGCATCAGTCCATGTGCAGTCACATGCATGCGAACTCAGGTCTAAGGACTATACTCTATAGTCGTAGTAAGAATCTCTTATGACACAGATATAAATATCCTGAAGAGTTCTTATAAGCGGGTCTTGTCCGGTCGTATGTTCCCAAACATACACCTATGTACTGACTTTGATGCCGCACATCTATGACACACTGAGACTTTGTCATAAGTCACGTACCAATCCAGTCTCACACGGTTGTTGGTGTTCCAATTTCAACAACCTTCGACTAGGGACGGGATGATATAAAACATCTATCAAATATAGGGTCTCATGATCAAGCTAAATGACTTCGATGACTCAAGATCAAGTCATTTACTTCGATGACCTATAAAATGGTTCATATCACTTTGGAACGATTATTTCATCACAGTTAAAATAATCTTGAAATAATAATTTCATTAAACATCTTAAATGTTATTTCAAGAACATATCCAATAACTAAATAAAGCCCTTTAATAACTCCCACTGAAATTAAGACTATATCTTAACTTCACTTATCCTACAGCTACAGTCCGTGACTCGTGCTTAGGGCTAAGGAGTGGCTTCGTTAATAGATTAGCAACGTTCTCATTCGTTGAAACTTGCTAATCTACTTAACATCTCTGTCATTTATCTTACGGAATAGGTTATACCTATCCTCAAGGTGTTTGGACCTCTGATGTGCAGCTAGTCTCATCTATGCTGGGAATCACATCAAGTTCAGTGACGAACTCTTCTTTCCAAACAACCTCTTCCGCCACTTCCCAAGCTGCGAAATGTTCAGCTTAAGTCATTGAGTCAGCAACAGTGCCTTGCACCGCCAGATAGACACAAGACATAACCGGACTGTGATCGGAAATCATCTTTGTCTATTGGAAACTTGCCTTTCAGACTCTATCGACTTATAGCACCTCACTTTCTCCGTAACTCAAGAATTTATCCTTAGTATTCCTCAAATACTTTAGGATATTCTTTACGGCAATCCAGTGTTTCTTTGCTGGATTTGACTGGTCTTTACTTGTCTTGCTTAACATTAAAGCAACATCAAACAAGTACGTTTCATGGCATACATGATAGATCCAATTGCCGACGCATATGGAATCTTATCCATGCATTTAAGCTCATCAGTTATCGTAGGATACTGTATCTTGCTTAACTTAATGCCATGTGACATTGGCATAAAACCCTTCTTGGATTGCTCAAAATGTGTAGGACTTTGTCAATTTAAGAATCCTGACTTTGTCCTACCAGCTCTTTTGGATCTCTATCTTTAGATCCAAAATCCAAGAACTACGTGGCTTTACCCATGTCTATCATTAAACCAACTCCCAAGCTAGTCCTTTACCGACTACAGCGTTGGGACGTTATATCCGAGAATCAGTATGTCATCGACATACACTTTGAGAAATGCAATATCGCTCCCACTAATCTATTAGTAAACACACAGTTCCGCTTCGTTCCTGTTCAAGTCAAAACCTTGACTACTTCAACAAAACGAAGATTCCAACTCCGATATGTTTGCTTCCATCCATGAATGGATCGATGAAGCCAACTTACACAAAATGTAATTCTTCGGAGAGTTCGGGCTCACTATCGCTTCCTAGGATTTCGCAGATTCGTCGCTTTCAATGATCATCAGATCATGCGAACATTCAATGATCATCAGGCTGAACTAATGACGAGAATTCACTCTCGGATTAGTGACTGATTCTTTCATATCTGCGAACTTCAGGCTCCACAGGTGTAGATTCTACAGAAATCTGTGAATCCTTCCGCTGCTCTCCCTCAATAGGTTAAGCATCTTCCTGTATTTCTCGAATTTCTTCGAGTTGTACTTTTACTCCCACTGTTCTTCTTGGAAAGTAACTTCCCGTCTTAGAAAACAGAATGGTAGTAAAAATACTTTTTACTCCCACTGTTCTTCTTTGAAAGTAATTTCCCCTTTTAGAAAACAGAATGGTCGTAAAAGTACCGAGCCTTGGTTTCCCTAAGAAAACTTCGAGTTATACTTTTACTCCCACTGTTCTTCTTGGAAAATAACTTCCCTTCTTAGAAAACAGATTGGACGTAAAAGTAACAAGCCTTAGTTTCTCTAGGACAACCAGCGAAGTAGCACAACTACAAATACTCAGTAAAGACAAATTTGGATCGATTCCAATCCACATTAACGTGGTGTCTTTCAACTGATATTTGTGGAACTATTTCAGCGTAAACTTAGATATTTTAGAGCGTTATTCTTAAATAATATCATGGAAGATTCGTGTGACTCATCTTTAATCATTTCTAATAAGATCTGATTCTTTCTCACAGAAACACCTTCAGGTTTTCAGGAGAAATGAGCTGTGAAACGATTTCACACTCATTCAGATGATCACATAATCAATGACTTAAGTATTCTCACTCATGATTTTAATCCAGAGTCTTAATACTTTTGTCATTCAGATCCTATACTTCATTCTGGAACTCTTTCGACCATGTCAAAGAATTCCGACTTGTGTCACATCTAATGAACACAGTCACACTCACTGAAGTAATCAGTAGAGACAATGAAGTACAGGAGATTTTCTCTGGCATTACTGCTCATTGGGCCACATACATGAGTATGTTCCAGGTCCAATAAGCCTTTGGGCTTTTCTCTAGCTCGGCTAAGATAGGCCCTTTACCTTTTGGTCTAGTAAACAGAATTCAAGTCTCATAAGATATTTTATCAAATGAGCCCAACAGTCCATGACTATGGGATTTCTGAATCCGACTTACTCTATGTGACCAAGACTTTATGCCAAGAAAAATCAGGTTTAATTCATCAGATTTAAACCAATTCGGTATTTATGTTACATTTAGGCACCTTTTGGTTTAAGATATAAAACCCATTCCATGAATAGGGTGCTACAATTAATATTTCATTAAGATCAAAAGAACAAAACTTGTCTTTTATCAAAATGAAAAACATTCAAATTCTTACAAGAAAATGAAAGACAACTCTGCTTAAAGCAGGTACATTGTAGCAATTACTTAATACAAAACCAAGCCTCAAAGGGATCTATAAGTGAAAAACCCTACGGCTGAGGCAGCATCCCAAGCTCCTTCCAGACATGTAGTTTCACTTGCCCTTCCTTCAACGTTCTACTGTTGCTTAGGCTCTGCATATTATCACAAATATCAGTGCCACAACCAGTATCCAATACCTTTAAGGTATAACTTGAAGTAATAACATGAATACCTGAGGAAGTAGTCGCATACATCGACTTTAACTCCTCATCATCTTCCATGAATTTAATGCAATCTCTCTTCCAATGCCCTGTCTCCTTACAGTAGCAGCACTTACCAACGTAAGAGGTATCTGACTCGGGCTCAGAAGACACACGCTTGCCATGATTCAAAATCTGGACAACTTTGTCTTCACCCTTGTCAGCATTAGGTTTAGTAAACCTACCCTTCTCGTTCATGAGATTGTACAGGGTACTCATCACGTTTGGCTCAACTGTTTTGAGCATATCATGCAGTTCAGTCAGCGTCTTCGTTAAGCCTTTCTTGATATAGTTCTTTCTGAACTTATCATAGCTTGACGGCAGTGACTGCAGAATGATCTCAGTTGCCAATTCTTGGCTAACTGGATAATCCAGTTTCCTCAGGTTATCAATGTAACCCATCATTTTACTGACATGAGGACTCACTGGATGATCATTTGGTAGCTTGCAGCTAGTGAGAGATTTAACCAACTGGTATCTCTCCACTCTTATCTGCTCCTGAAATTTCAATTTCAGGCTGCTGATCATCTCTATTGGCGACTCCATGTTCTCATATTGCTTCCGCAAGTCTGAGTCCATGGTAGCCAATATCAGACCACGCACATCTACCGCATCATTATAATGCTTATTCCAAGCATTATATACTGCATGAGAAGCATTGGACCCGATCCTCACGGGGAGAGCTCTCTCAAGGACATAGTCCTTTCTCTCCTGTCTGAGAACTAGCCTCAGGTTCCGCGACCAAGTCAAGAAATTTGATCCGTTCAGCTTGTCCATCTTAAGGACAGACCGGATCGAGAAAGTGTTTTGATTGTTTGTGCTAGTCATAACTGAAAATTAAGATAAAAGGATTTTAGTTAATATGTTCAATATGATTAATCTCGTATTAAATTTAATATGATTAATCACGCATTATATTCAATAACATCAGTTACCCTCAATAGAATATAATGATTCCAAGATCCACATATAACTAAGATTAAAGTGGGCCACTGGCCGTCACCAAACCTTAGCTTATATCGGTAAGCCCTATATCGGCTAATTATATCCGTGATATAACTCTTGGTTGTGAATCTGGGCCCGAGGCCCAATTCACCCTGATGTCTCAAGGCCCGGGACTCCCGATGGCCCAGTCAAGAAAACCAGACTATACAGTCATGTAATCATTAATGTCTGGGACTCCCAATGACATTTATGAATCACAAACCGTCTTATCCACGCAAAAGCAGACACCCTCACACTGTAAGGCCATGAATACAATTGAATGGGCTTCGACAGCTGACATAGAATGGACAAGACATCCAACGCTTGATATTATTTGAGGTTCGTAGGTTTATTTAAAAATTCATTCCCAAAATAGAAGATTACTATTTCGGGAAACTTTCCATTTTTGGAAACCTACTATTTTTGGAAACTTTCTAAAATTGGAAACTTTCTAAAAACGGAAACTTTCTAACTTTAGAAATTTCTTAAAATCCGAATCATGCAAATCTAGAAACTTCTATAAATTAAGAAACTTTCTAATTTCAAAATATCGGAAACTTTAATTTAAAATCGATTTATATTCTTTATAAAATAAATTTTAAATTAATCTGAAGAAAGACTCAAATAATTGGCCCAATTGTTTTAACTTCTTGGCCCGAGGCCCAAGAATTGGTCCATGTCCAAGACATGACCCAATTGTCCAATTAAATGACATAACCGGTCTGGTTCATTAAAATTGGTCTAACCAAATTTTAATTACTACGATGACCACAATTGTCAACCGGTTATTTACTAAACCGGATCTTCTCAATTTATTTGGTCCAACCAAATCAAATTAGAAAATCCTGGTTTAGGCACTAAATCCAATAATTCTTTCGACATTGGATTTCTTGTCCCGGTTTAACCAGACTTAATAAAATTATTAAATCTGTTTATTAAACCAGGACGAATTAATTTTAATCAAAATTAAACCGAGCCTTAAACCAACCATGTCGATCGATGGACCAACCGTGTCGATCGATCCATCAACCACATCGGTCGATGCTCTCAGCATCGATCCTGCATCGATTGTGCATCGATCCTGTATCGATCGATGCTCTCACGCATGCACTGAACCGAGCCAAAACCCTAACCGTGTCGATCGATGTGCACCAACCGCATCGGTCGATGCACCAATATCGAACCTGCATCGATCCTGCATCGATCGATGCTTTCACGCGTTAACAGGGTTAGCCGATAGACTGTATCGACCGATCCATGCGATCGTATCGATCGATCCATGCGACCGCAGTCGATACAGACCTCTTGAAATCGCATTCTACCAAATCATATAGCTTGGTTTCTGCAATTTTATGTGTGTTTAGATTTCAATTCTTGTTGCTTAAATGGTTTCTCTTATCAGTAGTTGATTCAAAACACTTTTAAACAAGAAAACAATCCTAAACTTTGAATCTAAACAAGAAAAACCAGAACCATTGGCTCTGATACCACTGAAGGATTGTTTAGTTGATCCTGATTCAATTCTTAGATTCATATCAACCTAAACATGCGATCTAGGTTCTTCTCAGAATAGAAACAAATGATGATCTCACCTTATACCTGTTTGCAGCGGAAATGGATGGTATGTCTGAGATCAGAGAAACACCGAGGGATGAATCCTCCAAAGGTTCACACACGCTTTCATAGGAAACAGCTGCTAGACCACAAGGAGCTCGGCGCAGAGAGAGAGAGAGTTTTCGGCTGTCCAACTTAGGGTTAATCAGTCTGAACTCGAGTTTTATGACACAAAACTCCTCCTGTTCCGTTTGGGCCATTTGGCCCAAACACCAATTAACTCGACGGTATTCGCGCACTGTGTCGACCGACACACCTTGTGTATCGATCGACACAGAGTAGCTAAACCGTAGACTAGGATTTTTATTTTTTTTTGTTTTGTTTACTAATATTTTCTCTGTTTTTCTCTGTCGCAGGTACTGATTTCGCATAGCATTGATCGTTGCATCGTTTGTGTCGATCGTTACTAGGCGATTGGAGTTGAATCGATCGTTGCACTGTTAGCATCGATCGTTGCTTGATGATTACAGACGGTTTATGCAGACGCGTGAGACCAGAAGTAATCCGAACTCGAATCTCGTTAATCTCAGGCTTGAAGAACTTGCACGACTAGAGAGAACCAACATGAAAATTCAAAGGGCAAGGATGGTTGTTGAACGTGTGATTATAATGCCTGATGCTCAAGGTGTACTAAGGGATCCACAGAACAATCCTTACAATGCTGATGGGCAGAGGATTGATGCTGAGGGACGTGTGATCCCCGATCTTGTGGATAATGAACAGGAACAAGGCCAAGGTAGGCAGATGGTTGTTCATGAGAGGACTTTGTTGGAATTGTGTCCAGTAATCTCGGTACTGTCTCTAGAAAGTAAGAGCATGTCAATGATCAGACATAAGTCATATAATACTGGGGGTCATGATGGCTTGCTAGAGTCCGCTCATGATCTATAAGTCTTGGACTTATTGCCTTTATTATATGATCCCATATGGGTCACACGCCTAAGCTAACAGGAAAATGTGTAGGAACGGTTTAGCAGAAGTACAGTAAAAGTGCTAGGCATTTACTGTACTTAGAGAGAATAAAAGGTTTAGCCACTGTGCATCGATCGATGCATAAGGTGCAACGATCGATGCAGTGCGCAAACACCGACGAGTTAATTGGTATTTGGGCCAAATGGCCCAAACGGAACAGGACGAGTTTTGTGTCATAAAACTCGAGTTTCAGACTGATTAACCCTAAGACTAGAGCCGTAAACTCTCTCTCTCTGCGCCGAGTTCCCCTGGTGGTCTAGCAGCTGTTTCCTGTGAAAGCGTGTGTGAACCTTTGGAGGATTCATCCCTCGGTGTTTCTCTGATCTCAGACATACCATCTTCTTCCGCTGCAATAACAGGTATAAGGTGAGATCATCATCTGTTTCTATTCAGAGAAGAACCTAGATCGCATGTTTAGGATAATCTGAATCTGGAATTGAATCAGGATTCATCTAAACGTTCCAAACAGTGGTATCAGAGCCAGGTTCTGGTTTTTCTTGTTTAGATTCATGTTTAGGATTGTTTAAAAGGTGTTTTTGAATCAATCTACTGATAAGATTAAAACACTTAAGAAACAAGAATTGAATCCTAAACAAACTGTTTAAAAATCGCATGACCAAACTATATTGATTTGGTATGTGATCTAAACTGATTTTGCATCGACTGAGATCGCATTGCATCAATCGATGCAATGCAAGGATCGATCGTTGCAGTCGCGAGAGATTGACCGCGATCGCATGGATCGTTCAAACGATCGCATGGACCTCACGAGAATCTCTCGGCCAAACCTGATAACCGTTCGTGCACACGTGAGAGCATCGATCGATGCAGGATCGATGAACGATCGTTGCAGGATCGATGCTGTGAGCATCGATCGATGCGGTTAGGGTTTTGGCTCGGTTTAATTTAATTAAAATTAAACGTCTCGGTTTAATAAACAGATTTAATAATTTTATTAAGTCTGGTTAAACCGGGATAAGAAATCCAATGTCGAAAGAATTATTGGATTTAGTGCCTAAACCAGGAATTTCTAATTTGATTTGGTTGGACCAAATAAATTGAGAAATTCCGGTTTAGAAAATAACCGGTTGACAATTGTGGTCATCGTAGTAATTAAAACTTGGTTAGACCAGTTTTAATGAACCAGACCGGTTATGTCAATTAATTGGACAATTGGGTCATGTCTTGGACATTGACCAATTCTTGGGCCTCGGGCCAAGAAGTTAAAACAATTGGGCCAATTATTTGAGTCTTTCTTCAGATTAATTTAAAAATCTATTTTATAAAATTATAAAGTCGTTTTTTAAATTAAAGTATCCGAAATTTTATAATTAGAAAGTTTCTTAAAATAGAAGTTTCTGATTTTGCGGGTTTTGGATCTTAAAGAAATTTCTAAAGTTAGAAAGTTTCCGGTTTTAGAAAGTTTCCAATTTTAGAAAGTTTCCAAAAACAGTAGGTTTCCATAAATAGAAAGTTTCCCGAAATAGTAATCTTCTATTTTGGGAATGATTTTAATAAACCTACGAACCTCAAATAATATCAAGCGTTGGATGTCTTGTCCAGGCTATGTCAGCTGTCAAAGCCCATTCAATTGCATTCATGGCCTTACAGTGTGAGGATGTCTGTTTTTGCGTGGGTAAGACGGTTTGTGATTCATAAATGTCATTGGGAGTCCCAGACATTAATGATTACATGACTGTATAGTCCGGTTTTCTTGACTAGGCCATCGGGAGTCCCGGGCCTTGAGTCATCAGAGTGGATTGGGCCTCGGGCCCAGATTCACAACCAAGAGTTATATCACGGATATAATTAGCCGATATAGGGCTTACCGATATAAGCTAAGGTTGGGTGACGGCCAGTGGCCCACTTTAATCTTAGTTATATGTGGATCTTGGAATCATTATATTCAATTGAGGGTAACTTAGGTTATTGAATATAATGCGTGATTAATCATATTAAATTTTAATACGAGA
The DNA here is from genome assembly GCA_030180135.1 of Orychophragmus violaceus. Classification (NCBI taxonomy): domain Eukaryota; kingdom Viridiplantae; phylum Streptophyta; class Magnoliopsida; order Brassicales; family Brassicaceae; genus Orychophragmus; species Orychophragmus violaceus. The sequence goes on along the minus strand of CM058234.1, from coordinate 15,148,883 downwards.
TTAGTCATTTTGAACATAATAACTAATAACCTTTTTTATTTATATATTTCAGATATGACTACTACAAGCACACAAAACACATTCTCGATCCGGTCTGTTCTCGAGAAGGAGAAGCTGACTGGAACGAACTTCCTGACATGGTCAAGGAACTTGAGGCTGGTCCTCAAGCAGGAGAAGAAGGATTATGTCCTTCGAGATCCCCTCCCCGAGAGGCCTCTTGCCAATGCTGCCAGGACTCTGCACAATGCTTGGGAAAAGCATTCGTCAGATGAAAATGATGTCTATTGCCTGATGTTGGTGACAATGACTCCTGAGCTGCAAAAACAGTTCGAAAGTGTATTGTCTCCCATCGAGATAATGGCAAGCCTGAAATCGCTTTTTCAGGAGCAGGCTAGGACCGAGAGGTTCCAGACAGTTAAGAACCTCTTGGACTGTAAGTTGGCTGCGAATGCGGCAGTGAGTCCTCATGTCTTGAAGATGATGGGTTATCTCGATCATCTTCAGAAACTCGACTGCCCAATCAGCCAGGAACTTGCCTGCGACATCATTCTGCAGTCTTTACCTGCAAGCTATGATCAGTTCATTCTGAACTTTAACATGCATGGCTTGAGTAAGACACTACCTGAGCTTCACGGAATGCTCAAGACTGCAGAGGCCAACTTGAGGAAAACCGCCAAGGACCCCAATGTGCTTATGGTGCAAAAGGGCAAGGGGTTTAAGAAATCCTCTGCTAAGGATAAGGGAGCGGCCAAGGCTGTCCATGTCGCGGACAAGGACACGCCAAAGCCCAAGCCCAAGTCCAAGGCTGGGCCAACTGACATGTGCAGGTTCTGCAAAGAACTGGGGCATTGGAGAAGAGATTGTAAGAAATTCCAGGAAGGTCTAAAGGAATTGAAGAAGAAGACTTTCGAGACTTCTTCATCAGGTATTTTTGTTATAGAAGTTAATACAACTACTTCTGATAATACCTCATGGGTCATGGATACTGGTTGTGGGGCTCATATTTGTACTAATATGCAGGCACTCAGCAACAGTAGAAGGCTGAAGCAAGGACAAGTGGAGCTACGAGTTGGGAATGGAGCGAAAGTTTCAGCACTAGCTGTAGGCACATACTTGTTGTCTTTACCTTCGGGATTGATTTTAGAACTGAATAATTGTTATTTTGTACCTGCTATAAGCAGAAATATTATTTCAATTTCTTTGTTGGATTTGGAAGGTTATGATTTTTCAGTTAAGAATAAATTATGTTCCTTCAATCGCAACAATTTGTTCTATGGTTCTGCCCCTCTTACGAATGGGCTTTACATACTCGATCGATCCGCGCCAATTTATAACATTAATACAAAACGGTTTAAACCTAATGAGGAAAACCGAACGTTTCTATGGCATTGTCGTTTAGGGCACATCAGCGAGAAACGCATCAAGAGGCTCCATTCGAATGGACTTCTTGGCTCATTTGACTTTGAGTCATGTGAGAAATGCGAATCCTGCATGATGGGCAAAATGACACGGGCCCCTTTTAATAAACCTAACGAGAGGGCCAGTGACTTATTGGGCCTGATACACACTGATGTGTGTGGCCCAATGTCCACAAATGCAAGAGGAAACTATCAGTACTTCATTACCTTCACTGATGATTTCAGTAGGTATGGATATGTTTATTTAATGAAACATAAGTCTGAATCTTTTGAGAAGTTCAGAGAATTCCAAAATGAAGTACAGAACCAACTTGGCAAAAGCATTAAGGCTCTTCGGTCCGACCGAGGAGGAGAATACTTAAGCCAAGAATTCAGTGATCATCTGAGAGAGTGTGGGATCGTATCCCAACTCACTCCTCCTGGAACACCTCAATGGAATGGTGTGTCTGAAAGGAGAAATCGGACCTTATTGGATATGGTTCGATCTATGATGAGTCACACAGACCTTCCAATATCCCTTTGGGGATATGCTCTGCTAACAGCAGTGTTCACTCTAAACAGAGCGCCATCAAAAGCAGTAGCAAAGACACCATATGAATTATGGACTGGAGAAGCTCCAGTGCTGTCTTATCTCAGAATTTGGGGTTGTGAAGCCTATGTCAAGAGATTAATCTCAGACAAGCTTACACCAAAATCTGACAAATGCTACTTCATTGGTTATCCACGGGAAACCAAGGCTTATTACTTCTATCTACGTTCCGAGAACAAGATTTTTGTTGCCCGGGATTGTAACTTTCTTGAGAGGGAGTTTCTCTCTAAGAAAGACAGTGGGAGTAAGGTACTGCTTGAAGAAATTCAAGATGAACAGGATACTGCTCAACCTAATGAGGAAGAGCAGCAGGAGGACCTACAAGAAATTGTAGAGCCTGAACCTGTAGTACCTGAAGTTCGAAGATCCGGGAGGATCCGTCACGAACCCGAGAGATATCAAGGATTCCTCGTGACTAACTGTCATGATCTTCTGATCATTGATGGTGATGAACCATCGAACTTCAATCAAGCCATGATGGGCCCAGATTCCTCTAAGTGGCGCAAGGCCACTGATTCCGAAATGGACTCCATGTCGGTAAACCAAGTGTTTTCGTTGGTTGACTTACCCGTTGGTGTAAAAGCCATCGAGTGCAAATGGATCTTCAAGAAGAAGATTGACGTGGATGGAAATGTCCAGATTTATAAAGCCAGGTTGGTGGCAAAAGGTTTCAGACAAGTTCACGGGGTGGACTACGATGAAACCTATTCACCAGTGGCTATGATGAAATCTATTCGGATTCTACTAGCAACTGCAGCTTTTCATGATTATGAAATTTGGCAGATGGACGTGAAAACCGCCTTCCTGAATGGTATTCTGGAAGAGGATGTGTATATGACACAACCTGACGGTTACAGAGATCCGAAGAATGCTGGGAAAGTATGCAAGCTTCATAAATCCATTTATGGATTGAAGCAAGCATCGAGGAGCTGGAATCTTCGTTTTGATGAAGCGATCAAGCAATTTGACTTCATCAGAAACGAAGAAGAACAATGCGTGTATAAGAAATCTAGTGGGAGCAAAATTGTATTTCTTATTCTGTATGTCGATGACATACTGCTTCTCGGAAACGACATTCCAATGCTGAAGTCTGTAAAAGACTGGCTTGGAAGTTGTTTTTCCATGAAAGACATGGGTGAAGCCGCATACGTTCTTGGAATTAGGATCTATCGGGATAGACCTAAGAGGCTGATAGGCTTGTGTCAAGACTCATACATTGACAAAGTCCTACAAAGATTCAGCATGAAAGATTCCAAGAAGGGCTTCACACCAATGGTGCATGGCATAACGCTAAGCAAGAAGCAGAGCCCTACGTCGGCTGCTGAGCTTGAGCGCATGAAGAATATTCCTTATGCATCTGCAATAGGATCTGTCATGTATGCCATGATCTGTACTCGTCCTGATGTTGCTTATGCATTGAGCATGACGAGTAGATACCAGTCAAATCCAGGTGAAAACCATTGGATTGCCGTAAAGAATATCTTGAAGTATCTAAGACATACTAAGGATAAATTCTTGGTGTACGGTGGAAGTGATGTGCTTAAAGTCAGTGGATTCACGGACGCAAGTTTCCAGACAGACACAGATGATTTCCGGTCACAGTCCGGTTATGTCTTTTGTCTGAATGGCGGTGCAGTAAGTTGGAGAAGTTCCAAGCAGGACACCGTTGCTGATTCCACTACAGAAGCTGAATATATCGCCGCCTCAGAAGCAGCGAAGGAAGCTGTTTGGATACGAAAGTTCATTATGGAACTAGGTGTGATACCAGATGCGGCTGAGCCTCTAGCACTGTTTTGTGACAACAATGGTGCTATAGCTCAGGCAAAGGAACCAAGATCACACCAGAAATCCAAGCATGTTCAAAGAAGATATCACTTGATACGTGACATCATTAATAGAAAGGAAGTCAAGATCAGCCGAGTTCCGACAGATGATAATGTCGCTGATCCGTTGACAAAGCCACTCCCAAGGCCTAAGCTCGAGTTCCTGACTGAAGCTGTAGGCATTAGAAACATTGAAATGTAATCTAAATTTGAGTGGGAGTTTTGTGAGCTTTATTTTAGTTATTCGATATGTTCTTGTAAAAACATTATTTTATGTTTTAATGAAATTATTATTTCAAGATTATTTTAACTGTGATGAAATAATCGTTCCAAAATGATATGAATCATTTTATAGGCCATCGAAGTAAATGACTTGATCTTAAGTCATCGAAGTCATTTGGCTTGATCATGAGACCCTATATTTGATAGATATTTCATATCATCCTGTCCCTAGTCGAAGGTTGTTGAAATTGGAACACCAACAACCGTGTGAGACTGGATTGGTACGTGACTTATGACAAAGTCTCAGTATGTCATAGATGCTCGGCATCAAAGTCAGTACATAGGTGTATGTTGGGGAACATACGACCGGACAAGACCCGATTATAAGAACTCTTCAGGATATTTATATCTGTGTCATAAGAGATTCTTACTACGACTATAGAGTATGGTCCTTAGACCTGAGTTCACATGCATGTGATTGCACATGGACTGGTGTACTTTGATCATTGTCTAACGCTATCGTTCTGCGATAGCTATAAGGACCTTGTTTGGGAACATCATGAAATGAGTAGTTTACAGTGATGGAACAAGATGGGATTTGTCCCTCCAATATAAATGGAGTGAATATCTCTAGGCCAATCGGAGATTTGAATACTGGAAAACGCATGGCCATGCTCAAACGGACTTTCCCGAGTCGTTTGGATTGTCAGTATCAAATCAGAGTCCGATGAACAAGATTAGGCTTTATAAGGATGACACTAATCTTGCCTTATGACTAATCGAGATATTGAGACAAAAGGATTATGAATACAGAGATTCCAGTACGAGTGGGAGATTGTTGGAATTGTGTCCAGTAATCTCGGTACTGTCTCTAGAAAGTAAGAGCATGTCAATGATCAGACATAAGTCATATAATACTGGGGGTCATGATGGCTTGCTAGAGTCCGCTCATGATCTATAAGTATTGGACTTATTGCCTTTATTATATGATCCCATATGGGTCACACGCCTAAGCTAACAGGAAAATGTGTAGGAACGGTTTAGCAGAAGTACAGTAAAAGTGCTAGGCATTTACTGTACTTAGAGAGAATAAAAGGTTTAGCCACTGTGCATCGATCGATGCATAAGGTGCAACGATCGATGCAGTGCGCAAACACCGACGAGTTAATTGGTATTTGGGCCAAATGGCCCAAACGGAACAGGACGAGTTTTGTGTCATAAAACTCGAGTTTCAGACTGATTAACCCTAAGACTAGAGCCGTAAACTCTCTCTCTCTGCGCCGAGTTCCCCTGGTGGTCTAGCAGCTGTTTCCTGTGAAAGCGTGTGTGAACCTTTGGAGGATTCATCCCTCGGTGTTTCTCTGATCTCAGACATACCATCTTCTTCCGCTGCAATAACAGGTATAAGGTGAGATCATCATCTGTTTCTATTCTGAGAAGAACCTAGATCGCATGTTTAGGATAATCTGAATCTGGAATTGAATCAGGATTCATCTAAACGTTCCAAATAGACTTTAGCTGACTACAATCGTCCGGATGAGTTTCATGCTAACCGGTCAGCTCTTGTACCCCCTGGTTTTGAGAGGAATGATTTTGAGATCAAGACCATCTACTACTCTCTGATGAGGCAGAATGCCTTCCATGGTTTCACTACTGAGCAGCCCATGGATCATATTGATAAGTTTGAGGACATAATCACTGGAATGAAGTATGATGGAGTGTACCAGGATTATCTGTTTCTCAAACTCTTCCCCTACTCTCTCGCTGGAGATGCTGTTGCATGGCTGAAACAAATTCCACCTGGGAAGTTTGATACTTGGGATGCTGTGAAGAGTGAGTTTCTGAGACACTTCTATGATGATGCTCGCTCTGATCAGTCAAGACAGAACATTCTCACCTTCTCCCAAGGTCCTACAGAGCCTCTTAAGGCTGCTTGGATGAGATTTAAGAAGTACCAGCGTGACTGCCCGCATCATGGATTCACTGAGGTGACATTGCTTGGTATCTTCTTTAGAGGTATAGATCTCCCATATCAAGCTGCGTTGGATAATTCCAGCAATGCAAATTTCAACACTAGGACTCCTGCGCAAGCTAAGCAGTTGATAGATAACTTAGTAAGCAGTAATAGCTGCAAGACTACTGATGAGAGAAGAAAGAAGTCCGGTGGAAAGGTAGAGAATTTGGAGATTGCTGATATTAGATCTAAGCTGGACACTGTCTGTAATCTTCTAGCTGGGAAGAAAGCTGTCCATTTTGCTCAGGATGTTGAGGTATTTGGAGCTTAGGAAGAAAACCATGAAGAGGATGTGAACTACATTGGTGGTTCCGGATTCCAAGGGAATAGGTTTGGAAATCAGTCTGGGAATAGGTTTTTTCAGCGGAGGACAGAAGAGTGCTTTCAACAGCAATCAAAACTCTTCTGGATTTGGACAGACTAGTGGTTTCCAGAAACCTTTTGGACAAGGTAATCAGAGGACTTATGGATCTTCTTCTTACCAGACACCTCCTGCTACTAGCACTCATGAGAGTAAGATGGAGGCTATGATGGAACAGCTGCTAGAAGGACAAACCAAGATTGCTTTGGACTGCAATAAGAAGTTAGATGCTGTGTACGAAGATCTCAGTGGTAAGTTTGAGTCCCTAAGCACGCATGTGAGGCAATTAGACACTCAGGTGAGCCAAATTTCAAGTTCTTTGAAAGGAAAAGGAGTAGCAGAAACCCATATTAAGGCCTGGTCAGTGTACATTGATGATGGATCACACCTAGGTGAAAGATTTGAGCTAAATACAGCTGAACTGGTAGAAGAGACTGAAATTTCAGATTTTGAGAAAAATCTCTCGGGTGGAATCTGTGAAAACAGTGATGCATCGATCGATGCAACCTTTGCGTCGATCGTTGCAAGTCGTGGACAGACAGATTTTCTGATTCTTATGGCATTGATGCAGAGGCTGATTTGGAGCTTAATCGTTTATTCCCTGGAGTGTCTGAGATAGCTCAACAGGAGATTTATGCACAATCCATTCGACTATATCCTAAAGTGTCTGAGGTAATTCAACAAGAGATTGATGAGCTTAAACAGCTGGAAGAGATTGGTGAAGAGTTGGAAGAAGTTCCACCATCTGATGATCCACCTTATCACCCTTGTGTGCAGAGATACTTGAGGAAGATGCTGCCTATGGATGAAGAGCTGAAAGATTGGGTGATTGTGGTTCCTCAACAGATAAGTAATGTGCTCTTGACTAAGATTCCTAAGAAGCTGCCTGATTCTGGTGTCTTTGTGCTGAGTTGTTCTATTTTTGAAGATGGTTTCAAGCGCTCTTTGTGTGATTTAGGAGCTTCTGGAAGTCTTATGCCATATTATGTGGCAGTGAAGCTGGGTATGACAGATTTTTCGCCTACTAGGACCTCTCTTGTCCTAGCTGATCAGTCGATAAGGATTCCAGAAGGAGTTCTTGATGACGTCCCAGTGAGAGTTGGAAACTACTTAGTTCCAACAGATTTCTTAGTGCTTAAGTACGACAGTGAGCCTGATGATGCCTTGATACTGGGAAAACCATTTTTAGCAACAGCTGGAGCAGTGATAGATGTGCGACACAGTTTGATTGATCTCCATCTGGGAGATGATCCTCTGCACTTTGAGATGGATAAGCTGCGCAAACCACTGATTGATGGTCAGACTTTCACCATCATGGATAGAGATGGAGAGCAGACACGTGAGACATTGGTTCTTGATCCTGGATATCATCACACTCCATCTTTTCTTGGAAAAGTTCATCATTCTGATACATCTTACTCTCTGCCTTGGATGAGGAGATTTGCACAGAGACAACCAAAGTCTCTGTCAAGATCTCTCGGAGCTTGATTCTTGTTCGTCCGGTCAAGCTAATGACCTTAAACAAGCGATGAGTGGGAGGCAACCCACTGTTAGGTTTTAGTATTTTTCTTTTTGATTTTTGGTGTTTTCCTTAGGAACTTACGTTTTGATTTTGTTTTGCTAAGTTTTTAGATACAGAACTCGAGTCTGGAGATGTGTGACGATCGTTGCCTTCATGTGCAACGGTCGTTGCAGGGAGATATGACGAAGAGATGGGATCGCCTTGTGCCGATCGTTGCGGTCCTGTGCAACGGTCGTTGCAAATGGTTCAATTGCAAAGATTAAGGTACGCGCGCTAAACCGGAATCAATTTGGTTCAGTAGCGACGATCGTTGCTCACCTGCGACGATCGTTGCACCCACGATCGAGGTAAGTGCCTTAAACCCTTTTCTCCTCTCTTCTTCTCCACTTTGCCGTCCGTACAACCGAGACTCCTATCACCTAAATCTCTCATTTCTTCATCATTCTTGTTGATTCAAAGTGCTATTCTACTTGTTTTACTTGCTATTTCTAGTCCTCTAACCCATTTCAAGCGAATCCAAGGTAATGTACCTCATTTTCATGATTTTCGGATTCAATTTTAAGGTTTTTGGAATTAAGAAATTTTGGTTTGAGAATGATGATTCCGTGCTGTTATTAGCTTGATTTAGGTTGATTTGTGATGAATGCATGCTGTTTATGGGTTTGATTAACGATTTTAGGCACGAATTGAGAATTAGCTGTCGACTGTGAAATCGCCCTGCATCGATCGTTGCACATGTGAAACGGTCGTTGCTCTGCGATTTCACAGGGAGTTTCTGCCGAGACTTACATGTTTTTAATTTCTTACAGATGCCTCCTCGACAAGCTCGCAAACGTAGAGCCACCGCAGCAGCAGCTACAGCTCATCATCATCCACCAACTGAGTGGTTCCATCGAGAATCACCACATCCTGAGGACTATCAGAGAGATCAGGAAGCTATACAACCACCATGGCCTAGAGCATATAAGCAGCTAATTCCGACAAACAAGGTCTGGGGCATGGAGATTGATGACCTGCTCAAGACCGACACGTTCACGGAGAGGCCATTACTTGATCATTGGGATGAGTTTGACACATTGCTCTACAATGGTTGGTGTGGCATGACACTTAAGCCGATCAAGTTTGCGGATTATTCGACTTGTAAGAGTCTGGGCATCGATGAGCAAGTTCTTGCATTGTGTAAGGGCATTGGTCTGGGGACAATGCCTATGCAGCCTCATGAGATGTACCCTGAGGTTGTAAGACAGCTTCTAGCCACTTGCAGAGTGATTTACCCTGACCCAGAGAGCAGGAAGGCCTTATGAGGTTTCTTTACCTTCATGTGCTTAGGATGCAGGTATCGGATTCCCCTTCTCGATATCTGTAGGATTTATGGATTCAGCACTGAGCCTGCACGTATTGGTATGTCTCTTCCTTGGGATGTGGATGAAGCTCAGTATTTCTGGGAGTGCATTGGTAATGGTCGGTATAACTCACGGACTACAGGGGTGATTCAGGTTAGGCATCCTGTTCTCCGATATGTCTTGCGCATCTTGGGATGTACTTTGTTGTGCAAATATGAAGCCAACAAGATGCGTAAGAATGCGATGGAGATGCTATTCATTGGACTGAGGGACCAGTTTGAGGATACTGTTCTGAGAGATCCCACTAGAGGACTCAACTTGGGAGCTGTCTTTGCTCATCATTTATGCAAACTGCAGAAGAAGCCATTTGATGGTAAGGGCACTGAGACAGTAGGGAGTCTTCTTACTCCCATTTTTAGACATTGCAGGATTCCCTTAGAGGGTACGTAGCGTAATGACAGCAAGGAGTTCCTTGATTTTACTCACCTGCAGAGTGCTACCTGGCTCAAGGAGGGACGCGTTTGGGTTTATTATGACCCTGCCACTGAGAAGCGTGGTGTGGATCTTCCTGCTGCTGGTCTGACACAGATTGATACGCTGGATGCCTTGAGATTCCATCCTCCTACGAGAGATCAGCGCAGAGTTCCTTCTATGGCTCATCCGCTGGGAGAGCCTTCTACACGAGCTTCTACTTCATTTGCGCCTGCACCTGCTGCCCCTGTTGATGATATTGGCCCTTATCCCGAGCCTTCGATGCCTTATGGTGATATGTCTGAGGCAGAGTGGAGAGAGCGTGAGGATGGTATTCTACGGAGCATCTGGAACTTCATGCGTACCTGCACTTGCAGGAGACAGCCGCAGATACACCATCCAGGACCTTCACGACGTAGACGGCGATCTCCGACTCCTGGTTCTTTGAGTGGTACTGATCGCATTGCTGACATGGATGACGTGTGAGATAGTGGCTTCTCTAGACATTCGGTTCTGTATTCTCTTATTTTTCTTTTTCTTTTTGCATTTTTCTTTTGATTTTCTTAGGATGTTTATGTTTGGATGATGTCTTTGCTTTGAGATTATCAGTTGCTTTGATTTTACCTGTTTTCAGTGTTTTTCAGCTTGCAGGTTCGAAAATTTGGATTTTCTTACGGACTAACCTGCTAACTTGCTGACTGATCCGAGAAATCGCAGTGCGTCGATCGACACACCACTGTGTCGATCGTCACAACACGAAAAAAATCGCACTGCAGCGATCGTTGCGGTCCTGAGCAACGATCGATCCTAAACGAAAATCACCCAGCAACGATCGACGCACTTAGTACAACGGTCGATGCAGGTGCGACAGAGGTAAAAATTAGACAGAACTCAACACATCCATAAAAAATTTTTCTTTCTTTTTACCAACCCTTTTCTCTGATTCAGATTATCCTAAACATGCGGATCTAGGTTCTCTTGATTAGAAACAATTGTTGATCTCACCTTTTACCTGTTTTGTGCAGCGGAAAGGGAGAACAGGTCAGAGATCAGAGAGCCACCGAGGGATAATCCTCCAAAGGTTCACACACGCACGCAAAGGAAATCTGGCTGCTAGACCGAGCTGAGGGAGGCGACAGAAAGAGAGAGAGAGAGGCGCTGGGGGCTAGGGTTAATTGCCTGAACTCGTCTCAAGTTTTATTTATAAAACTTGTCCAGTTCCGTTTGGGCCTTTGGCCCAAAAACCAATTAACTCGACGGCGTTCTCGCACTGTGTCGATCGACACACCTTGTGCATCGATCGACACACAGTGACTAAACCCATTTATTCTCTCTAAGTACAGTAAATGCCTAGCACTTTTACCGTACTTCTGCTAAACCGTTCCTACACATTTTCCTGTTAGCTTAGGCGTGTGACCCATATGGGATCATATAATAAAGGCAATAAGTCCAAGACTTATAGATCATGAGCGGACTCTAGCAAGCCATCATGACCCCCAGTATTATATGACTTATGTCTGATCATTGACATACTCTTACTTTCTAGAGACAGTACTGAGATTACTGGACACAATTCCAACAATCTCCCACTTGTACTGGAATCTCTGTATTCATAATCCTTTTGTCACAATATCTCGATTAGTCATAAGGCAAGATTGGTGTCATCCTTATAAAGCCTAATCTTGTTCATCGGACTCTGATTCGATACTGACAATCCAAACGACTCGGGACAGTCCGTTTGAGCATGGCCATGCATTTTCCAGTATTCAAATCTCCGATTGGCCTAGAGATATTCACTCCATTTATATTGGAGGGACAAATTCCGTCTTATTCCATCACTGTAAACTACTCATTTCATAATGTACCCAAACAAGGTCCTTATAACTATCGCAGAACGATAGCGTTAGACAATGATCAAAGTGCATCAGTCCATGTGCAGTCACATGCATGCGAACTCAGGTCTAAGGACTATACTCTATAGTCGTAGTGAGAATCTCTTATGACACAGATATAAATATCCTGAAGAGTTCTCATAATCGGGTCTTGTCCGGTCGTATGTTCCCAACATACACCTATGTATTGACTTTGATGCCGCGCATCTATGACACACTGAGACTTTGTCATAAGTCACATACCAATCCAGTCTCTCACGGTTGTTGGTGTTCCAATTTCAACAACCTTCGACTAGGGACATGATGATTTAATCCATCTATCAAATATAGGGTCTGATGATCAAGCTAAATGACTTCGATGACTCAAGATCAAGTCACTTACTTCGATGACCTATAAAATGGTTTATATCACTTTGGAACGATTATTTCATCACAGTTAAAATAATCTTGAAATAATAATTTCATTAAACATAAGAATGTTTTACAAGAACATATCAAATAACTAAATAAAAGCCCTCAAACTCCCACTCAAATTTAGATTACATTTCAATGTCTCTAATGCCTACAGCTTCAGTCAGAAACTCGAGCTTAGGCCTTGGGAGTGGCTTTGTCAACGGATCAGCGACGTTATCATCTGTCTGAACTCGGCTGATCTTGACTTCCTTTCTATTAATGATGTCACGTATCAAGTGAAATCTTCTTAGAACATGCTTGGATTTCTGGTGTGATCTTGGTTCCTTTGCCTGAGCTATAGCACCATTGTTGTCACAAAACAGTGCCAGAGGCTCAGCCGCATCTGGTATCACACCTAGTTCAATAATGAACTTTCGTATCCAAACAGCTTCCTTCGCAGCTTCTGAGGCGGCGATATATTCAGCTTCTGTAGTGGAATCAGCAACGGTGTCTTGCTTGGAGCTTCTCCAACTGATTGCACCGCCATTCAGACAAAAGATATAACCGGACTGTGACCGGAAATCATCTTGGTCTGTCTGGAAACTTGCGTCCGTGAATCCACTGACTTTAAGCACATCACTTCCACCGTACACTAAGAACTTATCCTTAGTATGTCTTAGATACTTCAAGATATTCTTTACGGCAATCCAATGGTTTTCACCTGGATTTGACTGGTATCTACTCGTCATGCTCAATGCATAAGCAACATCAGGACGAGTACAGATCATGGCATACATGATAGATCCTATTGCAGATGCATAAGGAATATTCTTCATGCGCTCAAGCTCAGCAGCCGTCGTAGGGCTCTGCTTCTTGCTTAGCGTTGTGCCATGTACCATTGGCGTGAAGCCCTTCTTGGAATCCTTCATGCTGAATCTTTGCAGGACTTTGTCAATGTATGAATCTTGACACAAGCCTATCAGCCTTCTAGATCTATCCCGGTAGATCCTGATTCCAAGAACGTATGCGGCTTCACCCATGTCTTTCATGGAAAAACAACTTCCAAGCCAGTCCTTTACGGACTTCAGCATTGGAATGTCGTTTCCGAGAAGCAGTATGTCATCGACATACAGAATAAGAAATACTATCTTGCTCCCACTAGTTTTCTTATACACGCATTGTTCTTCTTCGTTTCTGATGAAGTCAAATTGCTTGATCGCTTCATCAAAACGAAGATTCCAGCTCCTCGATGCTTGCTTCAATCCATAAATGGATTTATGAAGCTTGCATACTTTCCCAGCATTCTTTGGATCTATGTAACCGTCAGGTTGTGTCATATACACATCCTCTTCCAGAATACCATTCAGGAAGGCGGTTTTCACGTCCATCTGCCAAATTTCATAATCATGAAAAGCTGCAGTTGCTAGTAGAATCCGAATAGATTTCATCATAGCCACTGGTGAATAGGTTTCATCGTAATCCACACCGTGAACTTGTCTGAAACCTTTTGCCACCAACCTGGCTTTATAAATCTGGACATTTCCATCCACGTCAATCTTCTTCTTGAAGATCCATTTGCACTCGATGGCTTTTACACCAGCGGGTAAGTCAACCAACGAGAACACTTGGTTGACCGACATGGAGTCCATTTCGGAATCAGTGGCCTTGCGCCACTTAGAGGAATCTGGGCCCATCATGGCTTGATTGAAGTTCGATGGTTCATCACCATCAATGATCAAAAGATCATGACAGTCAGTCACGAGGAATCCTTGATATCTCTCGGGTTCGTGACGGATCCTCCCGGATCTTCGAACTTCAGGTACTACAGGTTCAGGCTCTACAATTTCTTGTAGGTCCTCCTGCTGCTCTTCCTCATTAGGTTGAGCAGTATCCTGTTCATCTTGAATTTCTTCAAGCAGTACCTTACTCCCACTGTCTTTCTTAGAGAGAAACTCTCTCTCAAGAAAGTTACAATCCCGGGCAACAAAGATCTTGTTCTCGGAACGTAGATAGAAGTAATAAGCCTTGGTTTCCTTCGGATAACCAATGAAGTAGCATTTATCAGACTTTGGTGTAAGCTTATCTGAGATCAATCTCTTGACATAGGCTTCACAACCCCAAATTCTTAGATAAGACAGCACTGGAGCCACTCCAGTCCATAATTCATATGGTGTCTTTGCTACTGCTTTCGATGGCGCTCTATTAAGAGTGAACACTGCTGTTAGCAGAGCATATCCCCAAAGGGATATTGGAAGGTCTGTGTGACTCATCATAGATCGAACCATATCCAATAAGGTCCGATTTCTCCTCTCAGACACACCATTCCATTGAGGTGTTCCGGGAGGAGTGAGTTGGGACACGATCCCACACTCTCTTAGATGATCACTGAATTCTTGGCTTAAGTATTCTCCTCCTCGGTCGGACCGAAGAGCCTTAATGCTTTTGCCAAGTTGGTTCTGTACTTCATTTTGGAATTCTCTGAACTTCTCAAAAGATTCAGACTTATGTTTCATTAAATAAACATATCCATACCTACTGAAATCATCAGTGAAGGTAATGAAGTACTGATAGTTTCCTCTTGCATTAGTGGACATTGGGCCACACACATCAGTGTGTATCAGGCCCAACAAGTCACTGGCCCTCTCGTTAGGTTTATTAAAGGGGGCCCGCGTCATTTTGCCCATCATGCAGGATTCGCATTTCTCACAAGACTCAAAGTCAAATGAGCCAAGAAGTCCATTCGAATGGAGCCTCTTGATGCGTTTCTCGCTGATGTGCCCTAAACGACAATGCCATAGAAACGTTCGGTTCTCCTCATTAGGTTTGAACCGTTTGGTATTAATGTTATAAACTGGCGCGGATTGATCGAGTATGTAAAGCCCATTCGTAAGAGGGGCAGAACCATAGAACAAATTGTTGCGATTGAAGGAACATAATTTATTCTTAACTGAAAAATCATAACCTTCCAAATCCAACAAAGAAATTGAAATAATATTCCTGCTTATAGCAGGTACAAAATAACAATTATTGAGTTCTAAAATCAATCCCGAAGGTAAAGACAACAAGTATGTGCCTACAGCTAGTGCTGGAACTTTCGCTCCATTCCCAACTCGTAGCTCCACTTGTCCTTGCTTCAGCCTTCTACTGTTGCTGAGTGCCTGCATATTAGTACAAATATGAGCCCCACAACCAGTATCCATAACCCATGAGGTATTATCAGAAGTAGTTGTATTAACTTCTATAACAAAAATACCTGTCGAAGAAGTCTCGAGAGTCTTCTTCTTCAATTCCTTTAGACCTTCTTGGAATTTCTTACATTCTCTCCTCCAATGCCCTGGTTCTTTACAGAACCTGCATATGTCAGTTGGCCCAGCCTTGGACTTGGGCTTGGGCTTTGGCGTGTCCTTGTCCGCGACTTGGACAGCCTTGGCTTTTCCCTTATCCTTAGCAGAGGATTTCTTAAACCCCTTGCCCTTTTGCACCATAAGCACATTGGGGTCCTTGGCGGTTTTCCTCAAGTTGGGCTCTGCAGTCTTGAGCATTCCGTGAAGCTCAGGCAATGTCTTACTCAAGCCATGCATGTTAAAGTTCAGAATGAACTGATCATAGCTTGCAGGTAATGACTGCAGAATGATGTCGCAGGCAAGTTCCTGGCTGATTGGGCAGTCGAGTTTCTGAAGATGATCGAGATAACCCATCATCTTCAAGACATGAGGACTCACTGCCGCATTCGCAGCCAACTTGCAGTCCAAGAGGTTCTTAACTGTTTGAAACCTCTCAGTCCTAGCCTGCTCCTGAAAAAGCGATTTCAGGCTTGCCATTATCTCAATTGGTGACAACACACTCTCGAACTGCATTTGCAGCTCACCAGTCATTGTCGCCAACATAAGGCAATACACATCATTTTCATCTGACGAATGCTTTTCCCAAGCATTATGCAGAGTCCTGGCGGCATTGTTAGCAGGCCTCTCGGGGAGAGGATCACGAAGGACATAATCCTTCTTCTCCTGCTTGAGGACCAGCCTCAAGTTCCTTGACCACGTCAGGAAGTTCGTTCCAGTCAGCTTCTCCTTCTCGAGAACAGACCGGATTGAGAATGTGTTTTGTGTGCTTGTAGTAGTCATAGCTGAAATATATAAGATAAAAAGGTTATTAGTTATTATGTTCAATATGATTAATCTCATATTATATTTAATATGATTAATCACGCATTATATTCAATAACATAAGTTACCCTCAATAGAATATAATGATTCCAAGATCCACATATAACTAAGATTAAAGTGGGCCACTGGCCGTCACCAAACCTCAGCTTATATCGGTAAGCCCTATGTCGGCTAATTATATCCGTGATATAACTCTTGGTTGTGAATCTGGGCCCGAGGCCCAATCCACTCTGATGTCTCAAGGCCCGGGACTCCCGATGGCCTAGTCAAGAAAACCAGACTATACAGTCATGTAATCATTAATGTCTGGGACTCCCAATGACATTTATGAATCACAAACCGTCTTATCCACGCAAAAGTAGACACCCTCACACTGTAAGGCCATGAATACAATTGAATGGGCTTCGACAGCTGACATAGACTGGGCAAGACATCCAACGCTTGATATTATTTGAGGTTCGTAGGTTTATTAAAATTTCATTCCCAAAATAGAAGATTACTATTTCGGGAAACTTTCTATTTTTGGAAACCTACTATTTTAGGAAACTTTCTAAAATTGGAAACTTTCTAAAACCGGAAACTTTCTAACTTTAGAAATTTCTTTAAAATCCAAAACCCGCAAATCTAGAAAC
Organism: Orychophragmus violaceus; assembly: GCA_030180135.1. Taxonomy (NCBI): domain Eukaryota; kingdom Viridiplantae; phylum Streptophyta; class Magnoliopsida; order Brassicales; family Brassicaceae; genus Orychophragmus; species Orychophragmus violaceus. The sequence continues at coordinate 15,132,037 of CM058234.1, read as the reverse complement.
TTCTATTTTAAGAAACTTTCTAATTTCAAAATTTCGGAAACTTTAATTTAAAATCGACTTTATAATTTTATAAAATAAATTTTAAATTAATCTGAAGAAAGACTCAAATAATTGGCCCAATTGTTTTAACTTCTTGGCCCGAGGCCCAAGAATTGGTCCATGTCCAAGACATGACCCAATTGTCCAATTAAATGACATAACCGGTCTGGTTCATTAAAATTGGTCTAACCAAATTTTAATTACTACGATGACCACAATTGTCAACCGGTTATTTACTAAACCGGATTTTCTCAATTTATTTGGTCCAACCAAATCAAATTAGAAAATCCTGGTTTAGGCACAAAATCCAATTTTCGACTTTGGATTTCTTATCCCGGTTTAACCAGAACTTAATAAATTATTAATTCTGTTTATTAAACCGCGACGATTATAATTTTAATAAAAATTTTAAACCGAGCCTTAAACCCAACCGTATCGATCGATGAACCAACCGCATCGATCGATTCATCAACCGCATCGATCGATTCATCAATCGCATCGGTCGATGCTCTCAGCATCGATCGATGCGTTCACGCGTTGAGCAGGCTTGGCCGAGATATGCGAAATCCATGCGATCGTTCGATCGATCCATGCGATTGCAGTCGATCTCTCGCGGTTGTATCGACCGATCCATGCGATCGTATCGATCGATCCATGCGATCACAGCCGATACTTCTTTATGAAAATCGCATTCCAAATCAATATAGCTTGGATTTGCGATTTCAAGTGTGTTTAGGTTTCAATTCCTTGTTGCTTAAGTGATTTCTCTTATCAGTAGTTGATTCAAAACACTTCTTAAACAAGAAAACAATCCTAAACTTGAATCTAAACAAGAAAAACCAGAACCAATAGCTCTGATACCACTGAAGGAATGTTTAGGTGAATCCTGATTCAATTCTCTGATTCAGATTATCCTAAACATGCGGATCTAGGTTCTCTTGATTAGAAACAATTGTTGATCTCACCTTTTACCTGTTTTGTGCAGCGGAAAGGGAGAACAGGTCAGAGATCAGAGAGCCACCGAGGGATAATCCTCCAAAGGTTCACACACGCACACCAAGCAGGAAGAGAGGCTGCTAGACCGAGCTGAGGAGGAGGCGCAGGAGAGAGAGAGTTGGCGGCTGGGGGCTAGGGTTAATTGCCTGAACTCGTCTCAAGTTTTATTTATAAAACTTGTCCAGTTCCGTTTGGGCCTTTGGCCCAAAAACCAATTAACTCGACGGCGTTCTCGCACTGTGTCGATCGACACACCTTGTGCATCGATCGACACACAGTGACTAAACCCATTTATTCTCTCTAAGTACAGTAAATGCCTAGCACTTTTACCGTACTTCTGCTAAACCGTTCCTACACATTTTCCTGTTAGCTTAGGCGTGTGACCCATATGGGATCATATAATAAAGGCAATAAGTCCAAGACTTATAGATCATGAGCGGACTCTAGCAAGCCATCATGACCCCCAGTATTATATGACTTATGTCTGATCATTGACATACTCTTACTTTCTAGAGACAGTACTGAGATTACTGGACACAACACCCCAAAACGGGAAGAACACTGATAAAAAAAAATGATACCCAGTGGGGAAAAAATCAGTTGTTAAGAAAGGGAAAAGAGAAGAAAGGGACCAGAGAAAGACAGTATGGTGGTCTAGAGCTGACAAGGTAAGAGTCCATGTGCCCTTTGATCGATACTCCTTAGGTGAGACCGCACTTAAATACTCGCAGAAGTCAGTAGGGTGAATTTGAATGCGTGAATGTGATTGTGGAGTTTACTTAGGACAGTTGCTAAAGTGTGGGGGAAGTATATGTTGGTCTTGATGTCTGCAGGTGAAATCTTTCATGTGGCTTACTAAGGGGAATCTGAGTGTTGTTGCTTCGAAGATGAAAAGAGTTTCTAAAAGTTTTCAAACCTCTTTCACCATGTCTAGTTCTTTGTTTTGCTTGAGGACAAGCAAAGGCTAAGTGTGGGGGAGTTGATATGTCATGGTTTTTTACTAGTTTTAAACCATGATATAAGTATGTTTTAGAGTCTTTTTAGAGTCTTTTACAGGTGTTATTAGGTACATGCACGTTTGGAGCAGAAGTGGAGATTATGGAGCTATTTGGTGCATTTTGAAGATTTGACCCGAGAGGTGAAACTCACTGTCCAGAACAGAGGAGTGTGTCGATCGTTGCACATCAGCATCGATCGATGCACAGCGCGTTGGGCCATACTCGCGAGAGTTAATGAAGTTATGAGATATTGCAGAATTGCCCAGAAGTTCCAGATATTTACACAGAAGCCCCAAGACGTGATTAGGCTATTATAATTAGGTTTTAGACTTTTATTTTCAAAAAGCATTCATACTTTGAGCTGAGACTTTTAGGGAGATTTTGGGGCTGATCTGAACCTGTACTTCATCTCGTTTCTGGAGAAGATTTTGAACCCCTTTACTTCTTTGATCTTTTATATGCAATCTATTATTTCATTGATTATGTTTACATTATCTATGTCTGAGTAGATTCATAGTTAGGTTTAGGGTTTCTCACATAGGATTTCATGACTTGCTAGATTTAATTAATTCAGTTAAGGATTCATAACTTATTTGTTCTTCGATCTAAATTGTGTTTAATGCTAGTTCTAACCTGATCACTTAGAATCTAGATCTTAGGTTGCTAAATACGACACGACAGTGTGGTTTAGAATCTGAAATATTTAGGTTGAGCAATTGAATTACTCGCAAAGGAATTTGGTTTAATTGAATTGTGAACATATCGAACTTGGAATTAATGCTGGTTTAATCTGTTAGTAATTGCAAAGGAATTTGGATTGATGCACTTAGACTTAGAGAATTCTTGCAACGACAGTTGGTTAATTCTATATCCGTGTTTTGAGTTCTAGAACTGTGCTTAATTAGATCTTGACTGAATGATTTATCTACTTGTCTGATTTCCTGAGAACGCCCTAGACTTAGCGCTTTAAGCTAACTGTTTACAAAACCAATCTTGCTATCTGATTTACTTTCTTGCTTGCTTTTTAGTTTACATCACATTGCTTTCATCTTAGTTTAATCTCGATTGTTCTATAATCTATCGTTGACCGGAGTCTCTGTGGATTCGATACCTAAGTACTACATCTGCATATTTGTGCACTTGCAGTAGTATAGGATTAAAACTTCTAGGGCATATCATTAACGAAGATTTTAATGAATACAAACAACTCAAGGCGCAAGAGTTGGAACGCTTGGAAAAAAGAGCCACGCTGCAAGAGGAGGCAAACCAAAGGCAACATAAGGCAACCCAAAGGCAAGAGGAGGCAAACCAATATCTAAAAGAAAAGACTCGGGCTAAGAAGATGAAGATGTGGATGAAGCTAAGTGAAAAGGACAGTCTCAATGTCCAGGGCAAAGAGCTTTTGCAGCAGTTGAGCGACGAATTATTTGGAAATTAATTGTAGTAACAAGTGGCTATCTGTATCATGTCACTCCATGTTTGTCTGTATCATGTCACTCCATGCTATTCTGTATCATGTCACTCCATGCTTTAATAATGTTTCTATGTCACTTTCTCCTTTAATAATGTATGTTGTCAGATTGTCATGTTATGCTTTAATAGAGAATCTTATCCTGCAGCCATTCAATATGCTTTGATAATGCTGTCAAGTGCCCGTGACTTTTTCATCAATGTAATCCGTGAATTCCGGCTTTTAATGGCATAATCTTATCCTCTAACCACTCAATCTGTTGGTTCCACTTTCTTATAAATAGGGATTCATTCTTCCATTTATGTACCAATACCACAAATCTCATCTTACCAAAAAAACTCTCAATAGATCCATCAAAACTTCCTTTTGATATCGAAGCTTACAAAAGGCAGTCTGAAATTGAAGATAGGTATATCCTTAACCATTTTAGCGAGCGTCGAAAGAAAATAGAGGAAGACTATCCACCTCGTAGGAAGAGAAGATACTTCAAGAGAGCTCATGTAGCGGAAAATGAAAGACTGATTGACGACTAATTTTCCAATCAACCTACATATGACGATGCAATGTTTCGTCGGCGATTCCAGATGCAGAAGCATATTTTCCTTAGGATCGTTGGGGACTTATCAAGCAGTGACGACTACTTCACCCAACGATTTGATGCAGCCAATAAAGAAGGTATATCTCCATTAGCAAAATGTACCACGGCCATGCGAATGTTAGCATATGGTGTGGCGGCCGACGCCGTGGATGAATACATAAATTTGGAGGTACTACAGCTCTAGAGTGCTTGCGTAGATTCTGTAAAGGAATCATACAATTGTACGAGCAAGTGTATATGAGAGCCCCAACTCAAGATGACCTACAGAGAATTCATGTTAGTGAAATGTGAGGGTTCCCGGGGATGATTGGGAGTATTGATTGCATGCATTGGGAATGGAAAAATTGTCCTACATCATGGGAAGGACAATTTACTCAGGGAGATAAGGGAACCACCATTGTTATTCTTGAAGCAGTTGCATCCCATGATCTATGGATTTGGCACGCTTTTCTTGGATGTACAGGCACATTGAATGATATAAACGTTCTAGATCGTTCACCAGTGTTTGATGATGTGGAACAGGGAAATACTCCAAGAGTGAACTTCGTCGTAAACCAACGTCCGTATAATATGGCGTACTATCTAGCTGATGGTATCTATCCTTCTTATCCTACTTTCGTCAAATCGATTAGGCTTCCTCAAAGTGAACCGGACAAGTTATTTGCAAAAGTTCAGGAGGGATGTCGAAAGGACATCAAACGCGCATTTGGAGTGTTGTAGGCTTGATTTAAAATCATTCGCGAACCTGCTCGCATGTGGGATATAGCTGATCTTGCTATCATCATGAGGTTATGTATCATATTGCATAATATGATTGTTGAGGATGAACGAAATACATATACTCAACAATGAACCGATTATGATAAATCTTAGGCAAGTGGGTCTAGTACACCGCAACCATTCTCGACGGAGGAGCTACCTGCGTTTGCAAATCATGTGCGGGCTAGATCCAATTTCCGTGATTCAAGTGTCCATCACGAATTACAAGCAGATCTAGTCAAACATATATGGGAAAGATTCAGAATGTTACGTGATCAAAGAGAATTTTAAGTTTGTACGTTGAATATATTGTATTAATTAAGTTATGTGTGTTTTATTAGTTATGTCGTGTGCTTATTAATGCATTGTATTGTATTTTAAGTTTTTATAATTTTATTTGTTTTGATAATGACTATCTCTATTTCGTCTTTATTATTTACAATTTTTAATTAAGAATATAAAAAATCAAGAAATTATTTTAAAAATTATTTAGCTCTCAATTAATTTAATTTAATTTCAATCGGTTATTAGTCTTAATCTTTAATCACAAATTTAAAAATATAAAAGAAAATAAAATAATGAATTAAAAATAGTGGGATAGGGTGTTGAATTTTATTAAACAAACTATTGTATAGGAAAAAAAATTAAATGGGTGTTGAATTATTAGGTGGAAAAGAAAGTAGATGATATGGAAGAGAGAGAGATGATGTGGAGTGTGTTGAAAGTATAAACTAATCTACTATATATTATTTACGAAGTGCGATGGTAGAAAATGATGAGTCATTGATGACATGGATGAATCTCAGCCAATAACAATTATGACATCATTGATGACATGGCTTAACTGGAAGGTTTTGATTGGTCGAGAGCCTTTTTGACATTAAAAATAAATAAAAATTCGTTTAGGAAATTTTTTGATTAAAAAAAATCAAAAATCGAGAATTAATTAAATTTTGAAAATTAAATGTCGTTTCCTAAAGTTACGAAATGTAATCTTAACTTCTTCCCATAATTTTAGATTACAGTTTATATTTTTTCCATAAGTTATTTCTTTTCTTTTCAAATTTAAAATAAATTCGACACTAAAATGTATCAACTAATAATTGTCAAATTTGAAGAAAAAAATATCCCAAAGAATATACTAATCTTCTGGGAGAAGCTTTCGAATTCTTTTGCAACCCTAAATATGATGATCCTATAAATACAGCCTCTACCAGACTCATATCACCCACACCTTGAACCATTCTTTTGTTTTATTATTTCTATTGCTATTAACATGCTGCTTAATTTTATTATATGGTTTTGATCGTTTTGTAGGTATATAACATACCAAGTCAAACGATAGGTAACTATATCATTGCACATTATCATGCTTATTATTTTGTTTTGGGGTTTTATTCATTTGCAGGTATGTAACATAGCAAGCCAAAGGTTAGGTAACTATTTTATTTGTATTTACATTTTAGTCAATATTTTGTGTTTATTAATTTGCAGGTTGGATTCATATTAAGCCAAATGATAAAAAAAAAATCTATCGGCTAATCTTTTTCTGTCAGTAATCTTTATTTGCTAGATAACTACTCATCAATCGATGTTTGTTACATTTCACACGGAAAGAAGATTAAGCACGAAGTCAATGAAGTATTCAAGCGATTTTTCCTTTATAGTAGAAATTGTTTTGTATGTTCTTTTGAGTACACATTTGTATATTTTTATTGTTTCATTACTAAAGCATACGTGAATAATAAAATGATTATTTTCTTATTTATATGTCCATTTAATCCTTTATATTTGTTCTCTAATTTCTTCTTACTACAACAAAATTCAAGTTTTGTATGTTACCGATCGGTGATTGTTACACTTGACATGGAAAATTCAAGTTTTGTGATTTTTTTTTTATAATTGTTATTGTTTCGTATGTTCTTTTGAGTTCACATTTGTATATTTTCATTCTTGGTATTCAAGATGTTTTTCACATGTAGTAGATTTTGTTGCATTTTCTTTAAAGTTCACATTTGTATATTTTCATTTTTGGTATTCAAGATATTTTGTAGAACCATAATATCTTAAATATTAAGAATCTAGACTAATAAATAAAATTTACTTCACGCACTTACGACTCAATCGTTCAATCGTATGCAACTTTCTATACTATAATCAAAAATCTAAGTTATTGTTAATGTTCCAATTTACTCAACACGCAATATCTTTTGGTTACTATTAATATTAGGTAGATTATGTATAAGGAAACAAAATACATTAATACGTCGCAATCAATCAAATGATATTTACTATAAAATCTAACGAACATTCTTTCCTAAAATTCTGATTTGTAATCTTAACTTCTTCCCAAAATTATAGATTTTTAAAAATATTTTGCTTCCTCAGTGATTTCCGTAAACTTTAAATTCGAAATAACACTATCTCGACAATTAGGAAACTAATTTACATGGTTTTAATTCACTGATTTTCATTTTAACAATACCTAAAGTATACGTGAATAATAATAAAATTTACGGAAATTCTGATTTGTAATCTTAACTTCTTCCTTAAATTATATATTTTATAGAGTTTTCAAATATATTGCTTCCTCAAAGATTCCCCTTAATTTTATATTCGAAATAACACTATATCGACAATTAGGAAACTGATTTACATGGTTTTAATTCACTGATTTTCATTTCAACCAATACCTAAAAAACGGATACGGAAAATATCTTTAAATATGTAACTGCAAATCTTTAAATCTCCAAATTAGTTGTAACTAAATATTCATTATATTATAGAGTGCGCTAATCCATTAGGTCTCCGAACTACTATATATATTCATCGGAGATAAGCTTATTTATCATTCACTTTAAACATTTTATCGAGATCTAAAGAAATGGCAAAATTAGTTGACACCAGTAAGAACCTACAACGCAGACGGCGTTCGACCTATGTTTTGCTGGAAAACATAGACTCTAGCCTTGAAACCGAGAAGGTCCAGGTTCGTGTATTAGCACAATGGACTTTGTTTAACTCTAAGTCTGGAAACGTCATAGAAATGATTTGGTCAGACGTAAAGGTACGAGAAACACATTTGTTTTCGTTTGGCTTCGGTTTAAAGTTGTTATATTCTTATACTTATAGCTTTCGTTCACACTTTCTTTAGGGAACAAGAGTTCAAGCATCATGTGAGGAGGCCTTATTCAGCAAACATAAAGCATGTCTTCAGATAGGTAAACATGTTATGGTTAACTCATTTTCTTGCAAGGAGTATGTTGGCGACTTTCGACCAAGTGATCTTACTTACAAGTTAGCAATCACCCGTACTACAAGAACAAAACCTTTGGAAGATTTTGAGATTGAGAATCCCGATAAGTATTGTTATACTATTTCTCAAATTCTCGAGAGATCTCTTGACAAAAGAGCTTTGATTGGTATGTTGTTATTTCTAATATACATACGGGTTCTTATATTATAATTTTCTATAAATTATTTTTTAATTATTGTTTCACCGATATAAGATGTTATGGGAGTCATTGTCCACATGGGTGGTATCGAAGATGTCAAGACCAAGAGCAAGTCTGGGAACAGCACCAAGCTTGAATTATACTTGAAAGATAATGGGTAAGAATAATAATCGTGCTTTTTCCTAAATAAATAAAAATATTTATATGATTTTTAATCATCAATCTGAATACAGAGATGAAGCATTGCCTTGCACATTGTGGGAAAATTATGCCAAACAAGTTATTGACTATACTTCCATCAATAGTGATGCTCCTGTCGTGGTTATTATCCGGTTTGCATGGATCAAAGAATATGGAGGTAACTACTTTGTTAATTGTAATATGTATAATCTGTTTTTGTAACATTAACTGTTTTATTTGAATTAACATTAATATAGAGAAGATGTACATCTCGAATGCTAACAACTCAACCCAACTCTCATTCGGAGATGAAAATAACCCTGAGATTTCAAATTGGTTGGATGGGTAATGTGATACATTATGTTTAATAGAACTGTTTTCCAGTTTTTAATTCGAGAGTACATTTATTCATTCAAAATCTATTTTACAGTATACCAAAAGAATCTCAAGCTCTAATTATCAAGTCCGAGAAAAGCATGGCTTCTTTTGGATCGGGTCCATTTTTGGATTTGCGTACTGAGTTTTTTCTCAAGAATAATAGAATAACTCTGCTTGGTATTCTGCAATTGGAAAAGGTTAGACTTCTCTATTTAAATGTATTATTAATATATCTGTATTTATTAGAATCATTTTAATATTGCTTTGATTTTGTTGTTGTTTAGTATGGTAAGATGGTTACGTGTGCCTCAATTGCCTCAATTGACTCTTCAAAAAAATGGTTTTTCCAAGCTTGCAAAGTTTGCAAATTGAAAGTTCTTCAGTATGGATCAGATTCTGATGATGAAGAAGATTCCCAACCCTTATATAATTGTAAAACATGTGGCGATGTCAAAAATGTCTTTGCAAGGTAATTTGTTTATAAGTATTCTTGCAGGGTAAATTCTTTGTTAGTCTGATGTGTTGTTTAATTTTTATATCTCAACTAACTTGGTTTATATATTTTTATGCATGTTCTAGATATTATTTGATCTTACGTGTGTCTGATCATTCTGAGGGTGAAGCAAAAATTTTCACATTTGATGAAATTGGAGATAAGCTTGTGAAAAGATCTGCAGACAATATCTACAAAGAAAATCAAAAGAAAATTGAGGTATTTGCATTGTGAGTTTCTTTTGAAACTATTAAATATAATGTAATGAGAATTCATTATTTTCTACTTATTTTTCTTAGGATGATCCATATTATCTCCCTGCTGAATTATTCGATTTGATTGGCCGCAAGTGTATATTCAAAGTTACCATTCCTAAGGATAATGTTCAAAAGATGTCAAAGAGTCCATATGTTGTGGACTTATTTTGGGATGATGAGTCTGCAATTGATGAATTTGAAAGTTTAACTAACTCGACTCAGGTACGTTATAGGGTCGTAATGGTGAAAAATTACATGTTAAACTTTTTGTTCAAAGCTGTATAAAACTTTGCTAATATTTAAATTTGATTAGGGACCTCCTATGCTTACCTCGGGTATGGAGACTGATTCTGATGCGTCAATGGCTCTACCACTTACACCATCAACAACAAAAAGATCAGAAGATTGCATCTCTTTAATCAGTGTTGGTGAAAATTCATCAGTTACAAAAAAGATTAAGCAGGAAGTCAAGGAAAATGTGACAAGAAGGATATTATAGACTTTTTGTTGTGTATCTTCTTTTGTTTTGCATTTCGCTTTTATTTTGGTTGAATTATCAAAACAGTAGTGGTTTTTTATTGAATTATCCTTTTTCGGTTAGTTTTGTTACCACATTATCATTATAACAAATCTATGGTATTTAACCTCATTATGAAAAGATGTCTAAATTATGCTAAAAAATAGGCTTTAAATTATGTTCTGATTATTACAATACAAGAGACTTAATATGAAAAGGTCTTCACATTATGCTAAAGATTATATAAGCTAATAAACAAATCTATTTAATTCAAAATCAAAAATGGATAATTTACGTGGGCTAATGCAAACTAATTTTTTAAGTTGTTACGGCCTAAATACTTCTTTTTTTTTAAAAGTAATCACTGTGACTTATATTTATTACATCTTTTAAGACTAAACACCTTTTACTCAAAATTTGGAAATTATTTACTCAGGAACCCTAGACCCTTCGTATTCTTACCATTTACTGAGAAAAATACCAAAAATTCGAAAATCCTTTATTCTGCAGGCTTTTCTCAGAATCAAAACAATGGCTCCTCAGACTTTCAGACAAATTTCTCGCATCAATAACTTTATTCCTTGCTTTTGGGACCTAAAAGTGTTTGTTCTTCGTGTTTGGATGTCTGTTATGTATGTTCATCCAACAATCCGAATGCTTTTGGTTGATGAAGAGGTTATCTCTGTTTTCAATAACACTATGATTTGATTTTTTGGCTATTGCATGTTCAGTTAATTATTTCTTTTATTGATTTAGGGTACCCAAATAGAGGCTACTGTTCTTGAGCCTCTTATTGAGAAATTCCGTTGCACTACATGGTGCGAGGGTCGTTGGTTTAAACTTGCAGATGCTCGAGTTATTCAAGCACCGAAATATGGATCGTTGACCTCACGATTTTCAGCTCTTTTTCTGGTTAAACACATCATTCTGCCTTACTTATGATAATATTCCCGAAGGCCATTTTATGCAGTTTATATCAGTTCCGGATATATTAGAAGGGAGAGTCAATGATGAATATCCTCTAGGTATGTTTTAATTAATACATAATCTTCCTTTATCGGATTATATTAATGTGGTTAATCGAATATGTGGTTATCATTATATTTTAAACTAAATAAACAATATATGTATGTATCTTTTACTGATCAAATTTACTTCATTATAGATGTCCTTGGTGTAATTACGCGTGTTGGAAACATTGAACCTGATAATGGAAAACAAAAGATGCAGTTTACAATTCGTGACCTAAGGTTAGTTAAACATACGACTATAGTTTTCTTCACATATATCAAGTTTTGTGTCTCTTACATTTTCTAAAAATCATCAATTTTTAAAGCCTCCGTAGTGTGGAGTGCTTAATATATGGGGAAGATGCTAAAGAACTAAGAAAAAGGTTTTGGAATGAGTATGATAGACATCTATTTGTTATTCTCCGTTGCTTCTTCATAAAGTCATTAGAGGGTATACTTTTAATTTAACTTTGTGTTTTCATAATCACTTCATTGTCTATATTTAATGTTTGTGTTTTTCATTGATGACACTTTTGATTTCTCTATTCTTGACAATGTCATTATTGTTTGTGTATAACATTTAGATTTCGGTATAACTTGGCTGAAAGCACAAGAAGGTATTTCGACGATTATGTACGATCAAACAAAGAATTCTAACTATAATGAATTTCGCCTCAGGTTTTCTTTATACCACTAATGCATTTCATTATGTACAATGTTTTATATTAAGCTTGGTGACTTACATGTTTTCTATTTTGTAGTTATCCAAATCTTGTACCTCATCAATATCCTGAAGATAACATTCCTTCTTGGTTAAAGCTGTGGTAAATTTTGTCCCTGTTGACAAAAAACTCTACTTAACTATATTTTGTTGTTGTAAATGATCTTCTGATCATATTTTTGTTTCTGTTAAAAACATATACAACGTTGTGTTTTACAACAGTAATGTCCTTTAGAATCAATTATTTAAAGTACTTTATCAAAATTACATATAGATCCTCATCTAATATATTATACATATTACGTTAACATTGCTAAAACAACAACATGACAAATGAATAGCTCTATGTAGATCTGGTCATCTAAAATAGAGACATCTTCTTGATAACAAACAAAAATTCGTGGAAGTATAATATGCATTTAATAAATTGGTCAAAGGACTAACTTTAATAGTCCCGATATTCTCATCTAATTTTTTAAAAAATGTCTTAGTTAATAATCACAAATCCATTAGGAGATTAGGATTAAGCTCAAATTACTTAGGTCCACTGAAACATAAATACTTCTACATCTACTCCATCCCAAAATCGCCATTCACTAAAATCAGAACAGAAATTCAAAGCAAAAAAATCGAAGAAGAAGATAAACCAACACAATATTGTTTTAGGAGAAAATCGATTTCATTCGACAACCCGTCAACAAGGTACTCGATTATTTCTTCAAGATTTCTCATATACCTAGGGTTAGAAATCGTATTTTGGGATGACCATAAAAGGGTTTACTATATCTTAATCATGAAAATTTCTATTTTTTACTCATAGATTTCTGTAAAAATTTCGAACTTTCATATTGTATTTATACTTTGAGCATTAGTCTACTATTTCGATTTTCCCTATTTTTAGCTGCTGTCTATTGAACTTCAAAATAGTAGATTTTCGATTTTCTGAGTTTATGCATGTTATGATCTGTGTTTTATCTTAATATATATTGTCTATGCGGATTAAATTATTTCATCGCGAATCTTTGATGTTTTAAACATCTTCTTCCCGATGAATGTTTTGATATTGTTTTGTTCAATGCATGTAAGGATTAATGATTTATATGATTTCCTATATTATGTTCAAACCAGATCGAAAGATGATAAACCCAATCTTTTGTGTGTATATGGTTCCAGGCAACTGCAGAAAGAGTCTGGTATGTATATACTGAATCTTTATCTCATAAACGTTTATTTCTTATAAGGATTTTATTTTTCCAAATCATTGTATAAACTTTGTGCTGCAGACTATCTCGGACGATTTCTATAAGAGGCATATACTTGGAGTAACCAATGTTACAATCGATGTACTCACATCTGATTTAAGACGAGAAAATTTTCCAATCTAACGTGTTGGTGATAGGCTTACGGAAGGTTGGAGACGGTTCTTCAAGGCTCATGCTTTAGATGCTTCAGATCTTCTGATTTTTGTGTATCGTGGAGGTGCTGATTTCCATATGATACACCAGTTTGGACCAAACTGTTGTGAAATCACATATGAAAATATAGCACCTCAAATGGAGACTAGAGAATCTAGCTCGAGTAAGTGTTTCTCACTTATTTTGGAAACATGTTCTTCACTCTTTCTAATATTTTAACTAATAAAGAAATTATATTTGAAGGAAATGAGGAGAAGTTTGTTACCTTAAAGGTTACCAGTGATGGCCTCAAACGCAGCATAATCGTAAGTTATACCTTTTGTCTTTTGTTTTTAAATATTGTTACATGATCCATTTTTTTCATCATTTGGCAGTATCTTCCAAAGTCCTTTGTGGATGCAAACAATTTAAAGGGCATTGCAGGGAGCACGATAGTGATGGTCAATGATGCAGGAGAGAAATGGTATGTTGAGCTTGCATTCCATTCATATAGCGACAGTCGACGTGTACTTTTGAGCTTCGGCTTAAAAGAATTTTTGTTGGCAAACAATGTCAAGGCCAACCAAACAATCGTGCTTCAACTTTTCTGGGAAACTTCAATTCATCCTGTTTTCAAACTCTTCTCTAAAAATGATTGAATTTGTATAATTCACGATCTATCATATGTTGTAATTTCCTTTGCTGTTTGACAAAACTTATGTTTAGTGGATATTTTATGGTTTTTAAAGTTTGTTTAATTATAATTATATTCAGGTTTGTGTTAGCAAACGAGTTAAAAGAATTAAGCCGATTACTCTAAATATTTTAACTTAAAATTGTAACTACTCCCATTCTACTATTTACTTTTATAGAATTTATTCGATTTTTAAAAAATAATTTTTGTTTAAGAAGATAATTTATTCACTAAGGAAAATATGAAAATCTCTTAGATTTCAAATTTGGAATTACTTCCCGAATGTAAAAATAAGTTAAGAAATTATACAATATTACCTAATAAGAAAATGAGATATTCTTGCCAATAAATGAAAGATATTATATTCGTGCCTCATATCTAAACTGTTTTAGTTTGTGTATAATTTATGTGGCCGATATTACTAAACTAAATATTCAAAAAAAAAATATCACTAAAAAACCCTAATATCATCTACTATATATTTGATATCCTCTTCTCATCACTATCAGTTTCTTACCTGGGTTTCTAATGGAAGCTATAGGTACATTTGAAAACTCTTCATATTCCATAATTTTTTGGTTTCTGTTGAAGAAGTTTAACTATTTTTATTAACAATTCTAAATTTCTTACAGATTCTTCCCGACGTTCTACTGATTCTATGGAAATTTTACCTATTGTTCTTCCTTCTGCAGAAATTGTTTTCCACGAAGATGTCAGTTTTGCTTCTCAAGAAAAAAAAAGATAAATTTCGGGCATGGATGAAATGCAATCAAGTTCATCTTCAAGCAAGAAGTCTTTTATACTCACAAATAACAATAAAATTTGTTTGGGATAAAAATAACCTTCAATGGAAACTCCGCATACAAGGTAAACCGTGATTATGTCGTTTACCAGTATATCCAGAAGAAATTGGAGAACTAAATTATTTACGCCGTCTATTGGATGTAATAAGGGGGCCATGTGACTATATGGATCTAAGGACGATTGGCAATGTTGTTTATAACACATTCCGAGATGCATGGTTTGCCCTTCAAAATATTGAAGGTGCCTAATTTATGTTCGATTATTTTTATCATCTATTTAGTTATCTATTCAAATAATGGTTGTGTTTCTTTTAAATAATAAATAATTCAGCGTTCATGATTTTCATTTTTATTGTAATTTTCTCCTTCTATAAATTCATGCTTCATCTACAATTACTTTAGTTTCAAATACTCGACTACACGTGAGCATATTTATTAAATTAAGCTAAAAATCCTTCATAACTTAATTCATTCCGCAAATTATTATATATTCTATCCGCTAATTCACATCTTCTAATCCATATACCTAAACATTTATATATTCAAATGAAACTAATCCAAAAAATAAACAATCGTCGACCAAACAAATTAACCCGCACAAGGTGCGGACGAGTCATCATCTAGTGTTAGTGTTGATAGTATAAGTTTATAGAACTCACAATCACTAGTAAAGACGGTATCTTTTTAACTTTAAATATTACTTTTATTCCAAAATATCAACCCACATGTTATAAACAAGAGAGAAAGATGAAAGTGTTGTGTATTATTCCATTGATAATAAGGAGTATATATATAGGGATACAACTTGGAGAACAAGTATAACTTGGAGAACAAGTATAACTTAGGGAACAAGTAAATCTAGAACATTGGTTAATGGGCCTATAATGGGCATCCACTAAATCATACATAACACTCCCCCTTGGATGTCCATTATATAAAAATATTCCTAAAGCGCTTAAGATGCTGCCTCATTAAAAACCTTACCAGGAAAACCCAATGGGAAAAACCATGGTTAAGGGAAAAAGAGTGCAGCGCGCATTTACCCCCCCCCCCCTCTTTGAGATGAAGCATGTAACTAACTCCTTAAAAACGATCGGTCGAAGCGCCATAGTAGATGTCTGTCGATATTAGGTCTTCCAAGACAGTTAGTACAGGTCCCACAAAGACTTTGGAAGATTGATAGATCTTCATTATTTGAGTGATAACATTCCACTTTAGGTGTCTATCATTTGTGTGTTATTTGCTGCCTCGTTAAAACCTTGACATGGAAAAACCCAATGGGATAAAAACCATGATAAGGAAAAAGAGTACAACCACACATCATCATATTTCTCCCCCTGGAAGCATCATCTCCAAGATATGCATTCCAACCATATATTATCTTTTGGGAATTACTATAACCTTATTGAATAACTCAATTGATTATCATATGATCTCTTAGATCATTGGACTTTTGGTCCATGTCATCCTTTTCACATAAAAGGTCATTCATTCCTTATCATACAATCTTCCAATACTTGTACATAAGTTACTCCTTCTCTTCTTATAAAAGTTACTAGTATGACTATCCTCCATGTCATACGAAATCACATCTTTCAATCATGAAAGAGATCAATAAATTTCTCAACATCATTTGATATATGATGCAATAATTTTTTCGAGAACTAGCATTTTCTGCTTCTTGTTGCCCAAATCCTTTTGGGACTTTCATACAAATGACATTGTCCAGTGGCTCTTAATTCGTTTCTTGTTGCCATAATAAGAAACTTGAAAGTAGTTGCTTCCACCACATGATCATAGTTTCTTTATAATCCATTCTAGGTCATTGTGAGAACCCTTGTGCTAATACTGTTTTGCACCTCACAATTTCATCTCATCAATTCTTTCACATAAAGACCTCTTCATATTTCTTGCATAAAAATTTATTTATGCGACACTGGTATTACATCATTAGGTGTACGGACTACTGGTCCGAATACCCTTCTCTTTCCAAGAGATTTTAACTCTGCATCTATTGTTTCTTTCCCTTTTGGCCAATCATTACTTTGTGTACACTTTTCAATAGATGACTTGTGATCCTCATTCTCATCAACTGCTACATTTCATGCATAAATCTTAACGACATCGATTTGATATCGGTTCCATATTATTCAAGACATGACATAGCTATTTGAGATTTTCATATTCTCAGGTACCTGAATTTCTTTCTTGTCATGTTTATCATCTCTTCTCGAGATCCTTAACATTTCATTCCTCGGTACTGCCATTCTCATTCATGCTCCTTTTCTTTTTCGAGGATTCTTATCTTTGGAACCGATAGGTCTATCACACTTCAAGCGCTCTTTAGACTCACTAGCAGTTTGATACTGTCCTTCTGGGACATCCAATTTAACTGGAGCATTTATAGATGGTATGTGACTTTGTCACTCTATTAGGGTCAGTTGAAGCATCTGACAACAAATTGCTTAACCAATCTACTTGAATTATCTTTCGTACATTCATTTGGACTTCTATTCACGCTCTTTAGTACGAGGATCATAGATAATTCATTTCTTTTCCAGCTGTTTCTTTTCTCTCCCTAAAGTTGGATAAATTGACTCATTAAAAGAGTCTAATCATCAATGGAGAATCATATCCAACATATATTTATAACCGCCTTTGAGGTCCCATCTTTTGTATTGTGGTGGAGCAACTTATCCAACTTCTCAAGATGGGGATTTATGGTTCCTGACCCAAAACCAATTTGATGGGGAGAGCTATTTTACTCTTTGGCTATATGCGAATCAATGCTGCTCAGTTTCACCAGTATTACCAATTAGTCTCGCACACTTTAAGTTGCGGATTTATGACAAGGATACATACATACGACAATCTTATCGATGTGTTTATATATAAACATATGGTGGATGATCAGTCCACCAGTGGGTGATCAAGCCCACAAACATTTCCTTGTATACTTTCCATAAATTAAATAGATTCCAAATCTATTTTGGCTGGTGAAATCGTTTATCGTATTGCCTTGTGAGCAAGCAGCATATAGCAGATCATTGGTAAGAATCTCTGGTTCTTCAACGAATGTCGCATCATTACAAAACCGGGATGGCATAACCGGTTTGCCAAAAATTAAACTTTCAGTAAACTTCTGGTTTACTATAACATTTATCTCCATTTTAATAATCTGTGTGTAGTAGTGTGGTACAATTCAATAGATAATGCATGTATTTTCTCCAAAATACATTTATTGCCTCGGGTATTACTTCTGTTGAAGGCATTCAACATTTCCCTTATTGTCTCAACATGATTAAATTTAAAATCCCTTTGGATTTCTTTATAAATGATTCATCAAGTCTATTTTCAGTGTGGACATAATCTTCAGGATGTTCCACTTAGTACTTAGAATGGATGTGGGATTCTCTAGTTCTCCCCCTCGAGATAGTAACACTCCAAGTTCATTTACCTCGAATTGAATCCCACGAAATCAACAACATACCCAACTTAGGTCATGTGTATCTTAGATTCTTTTGACCTTTGAGACTTGGGAAAATATAACGCATTAATGATTTCAAATTGCGTTCCCATAGGCAATTCGCTCTTCTAGAGCTGTCAATAATCTTTATAAAACCTGACATTGTACTCACACAAATTTCTTTCATCATCACATATTGCTACGAGATATTTGTTTGAAGTTGATATGCCAGTTAGCAAAAAGGAAAAATAGAAACTTAAATATTTTTCTTAAAACAAAAGGAAATATATTGATATTTAAGAATAGAAACTTAAATATTTTCCTTAAATCAGAATCTAAAATTCCGGAAACACAATGAAACAAAATCTTTTACTTATAAGAAACATTAAAACATGTTGTATGAAACATTAGAACAATGAAATAATCAAATCAAAAAGATATAACAACTCGAAGTTATTGAACACAAGCAAAAATATTGAATTGAGTCCATTAAGATAAACCATGAATCGATAATAAACATGGTTTAAATACATGATTAAATCATGACAAATATCAATAAATTGTCATTCTAGATAAGTATCGACAATCATCTCTATTATGAATAAGATCAGAGATCATAATCGTGAAGGCATAGCCTATCATAACTATATTCAGAGAAGACATCAATTATCATCCCAGAATAAGACATAAACTAAACATAAATTAAATCTCACTTTTTCGGTGTAAGAAAATAGGAAGAGAGAGACTATCGTGCTGATAACGTGTTATAAACAAGAGAGAAAGATGAAAGTGTTGTGTATTATTCCATTGATAATAAGGAGTATATATATAGGGATACAACTTGGAGAACAAGTATAACTTGGAGAACAAGTAAATCTAGAACATTGGTTAATGGGCCTATAATGGGCATCCACTAAATCATACATAACACCACATTAATTTCTAAAATCATTTAGATATTAATTTTTACAAATCATCAACAAACTGAGAAATGGTTCGAAAACAACACAAACACTGAAATGCAGAAAACCAATACATAATCTAAAAACGTGTATGCGGTTCATGTTTCCTCTGCCATAGACTCTTATGGACCTTAAGGAGGCATTACAAACACAAATTATTTTAGCAAATGTACGTACATTGCTAAACATAATCTTTTATTGCAACATAAAATAGAAAAAGGGTTAAGTCTCCTCCATATTTCTCCTCAAATCTTAGCGGCGAAGGAGATGCCTTGTTTGGTCAGATCGTCGAGACTCCCTGCAACAGGTCGAGTTTTAGCGACTTTAGCCAAGGCTTTGTTCTCATCACCACTACCTCCTTCCATGAATGCTCCAACCACTTTACCATCTTGAATCCAGTATGCTCCAAATCTTGGTTTTGGGTTTGATGGATTGCTGTCTCCAAATAGGACAGAGTCTCCTACGTTGTCTCCATAGAACTGCCATGACAGATCAAACGAGCGCGAGTAGAAGAATGGCAGATAGTCGTATTCCTCCACCGCTCCACCTCCCTCAGCCGCTTTGATCGCCTGCCACAATGTATCACATTCATAAACGGCTCTTCAGATATAGCGTTTGAAACAATAGCAGCCATATTTGTATTCATAATTTACCTTAACAGCTTGCTCTGCTGATTTACGAGAATGGTCAACATGCTCGACCCTTCTCACGTCTCCATACATTTTCATGGGGAAAGTGGCAACGTCACCAACAGCGTAAACATCAGGAACACTTGTTTTGAAGAATGCGTCCGTCTGCGTGAAACGATTAACCGGTTAAAAGATCTAAATAAGAATGGTACGGGAGAAGAGGAAACACACACACTTAGCAATATATATACCTTGATTCCACCTTTGTCTTCTTCGACCTGTCCCTTGAATAAGGATGTCAATGGTTTTGCACCAACTCCAACTATCACAATGTCGGCTTCCAGTGACCTTCCATCCTTGAGTTGTACTTCATTCACCTGGAGAAGAACAAGCGAGACATTTGCACCGAGACAATGTTGAAAAGCTAATTAACTATATAAACCAAACTGAACCAATGGTTATTTGGTTTACCTCTCCATTTGGATGAGCGGTGAACCCAGATGCCACTGTTCCTTTAATGATCTTCACTCCCTTGTTTGTATAGTAAGTCTCATAGAAAGCAGCAATGTCCGCGGTGAAAAGCCTAGGCACTGCATGAACGTTGTTTTCATCGTTGTGTACTACATAAATGAATAACTGGATTGCGAAAAGATATGAATCAACTTACTGCACCAAGGCTCAGGGAAAACCATAGTGACATCAAAGTTGTTGATCCTCAGAGCTGCACTAAGCTCAAGACCAATGTAACCTCCACCAACAACTACAGCCTTTCCACCTTTCTTTGCTTTAATCGCTTCAACCAATGTGTCAGCATCATCAATCTCTCTAAGATAGAGGATATTCTTTGAGTCTGCACCTTTTACACCAAAATCAGTCAATCTGAGAACCTGCAAAGAAGCATAAAAACAATTACTTTCTTCTCAACGGAGAGTACATAAGAATCTAGCTGATATTAGAAAGGCAAGGATGCCAGTGTTTACAGTTGAACCAGTTGCAATTATGAGAGTCTCATATTTGAAAACATCCCCAGCTGCACTGACAAGACTCTTGGCAGCGAGATCTGCTTTCACTATTTCTGTGCTGAGGATCAACTCAATTCCTGCAAATGATAGCAGGATTTAGTTACAGTTGAATAATAGTTTAAGGTTGTCGAGAGAGTAATGTAGTGATAGATTTTATCATCGATTAGTTGGAGTACACAGACGATGACCAAGGGAGAGTTGGTTACCTTTCTGTTTGTATGATTCAGGAAGCAGTTTCTCTCCACCACTACCAACACAGCAGTGGAAACCTGGAAGCCTAGCAGCACCTGAAAGCATAAACCCAAGGCCAACTTTTCAAAACTAATCACTGTAGTTTGCAGAGTAAACCACAATAATTTATTACCTTCAGGGAAGAGATATCCCTTGCTAAGAGCAGGGCGTTCATATGGAGCCACCTAACCACAAAAATTGAGTAAATTACGATCATACTAGTTAAAAGAAGACAAACTGCAGCGAGAAATCTTACAGCCTCTTTGGATATGACAGCCAATTCTCCTGGTTTAACCCCTTGATTGGCAAACTCCTTAGCTGCGTATCCCTATACAAACAAAAAGGAAGGAAAAGCAAAACAACAAAACTCAAAGTTGCATCTGTATTCACTTGTTTCTTTGATAACTGCAACTTTAAATTTTCTTTATCAACAGTATACGAAACCATTATAGAAACTAAAAAGAGGCATGAGGATAGTACGCTAACTTTCAATCATTTATATGTGATTTTACAGAGACGAACTTATCTCATATACAAGTGATACACAAAACGTTTTACATGTGGAATTCATGCAACGGAAACGAAGAACGAAGGGTGATTATAACACCAATTGTACAGGCTAAAAAGGTCGAACCTAGAATAAATCTACATGCGATTGCTTTGATTTTAAAATCAAGTGCTCAACGATCGAATCAAGTCGGTCACACGATCGGAAGTTTAAACTCACGAATTCAAAAAAATCTAATCAAAATTCACGAGCTCCAGGCCAAAAACAACTACGAGAATTGTGGTATTCTTCGTAACACAGATCGAAACAAGCTATTACAAATCTTAGTTAATGGCTAAAAACGAAGCTACATAATCTTGAAGAGGGAGAAAAACTCACAGCCGAGACGCCGCCGCCTAGGATGATGTACTTGAAGCTCTTCTCCGCCATTTGATCCGATCGTGAGAAGTTGTTATCTTTGTCGCTGAAGTTGGTTTGTGTGAAAATGAATTGCTGAAGAGAGAAGAAAAATAGAAAGAGCAAAAGGCTAATATGAGGTGAGTGAGTCTAATTGGCTACAAAACTCGACCGTTGATTGGAGGATGAAGACCAAAATCTTACACGTGACAAGATAATCACCCTTGAATTATCCAACCATCATTCTATTGGTGGAGAAAGTAGAAAGGAAGGGAAATCAATTTAAATTAGGGATTAATGACGAAAAAATGACTGATTAATTCTTAAAAAAGGCTATTTTTATTTAACCCGAAAAATAGTTGGTGGAACTGGATAAAATGTCACAAATGTGCCACGTTATTGGATATATGTCGTGAGTTTAAAAATTTAGTGTGGTGGGCTATAATTTATTGAGCTGGTTTTTATGGTTAACCATTGAGGCCCAAAAGAACAAATTCAAGATGTATAGACCAGTTGTGATGAGTCATTTTGCAAAACACACACGAACATTTCTAAAATAGGATGATCTAGGGCATGATTTTTTTTGCATTTCCTCTCTGAAATTTACGAATGATGGATAGAGTATAACTGAGTATATATATGACATGTAAACGTGTTTATTAATATGACGATTAGTCAGCTTCAAACTCTTGTTTTTTCCTGCATTTTTGTAGAGAACCTTGCAAGGGCGGCCAGTTAAACCCACATAAAAGTTCAAAACAGTTTGAAATAAACACCGGTAAATTGTGGAGGTCGAATTGAGTAATTATCTCGTCTTCTAGCCTATGGATTCTCTTGAGTTTTTTTTCTCTATTTTTATATAGTTATCTTAATTGTATGTTTTCTAGTTATAAACGTTTAATTTCACAATTGTAATGCACCAAAGTTTAGTAAAAATATTCTTTCTTCTCTGGTAAATTAAAATTAGAAGAGTAATGATTATATGAGAATGTTAAATACACTTTTTGTGAATAATTAGTAATGTCATGACTTAGAGCATATACATCCATAACTTTTTTTTGGGGATTCTTAACAAACTTTTTAATATTATTATTATTATTTTTTTTTGCAGATGAAAAAAAAATCAAAAAAAAGAACCAACGACTACGCGACACGTCGACGTGAAGGATCGGTTCTTAAATAAGGATCGATTCCAATGGAGATTTTTAATAATAATATTATTTTAATTTTTTTACCTAAGAACCCGTGCTAAGAATCCATGTACATGCTCTTAGTGACAGGATCAGTATCGTCGTTAGAATTTTTTTTTTTTTTTTTTTGGACTGGGAAAATTTCATTTCAAAAACAAACTTAAGAGGTTACAAGTGGGAGATAGCCTATGGTCCTAGACCTTATGGCTGTCTTTGCAAGTGAGTCTGCTATCCCATTCATAGATCTTGGGATAGCAATGAACAAAACACTTTCAAACTTTTGTGCTATAACTAGGATGTCTTCACATATCCTAAGTGCTTCTTTTGGGAATTGGTTAGTTAGCAGAGCTGTGATCACCGCCTTTGCATCTGAAGCTATCCTTATATGTTTGATGTTCATTCCTCTAGCTTGGGTAATAGCTTCCCTGATCGCACACGCTTCTGCTACAAGGGGGGAACCAATAAAGTTCACTGCTCTCGATCCCTTGTTCAAGATTTTTCCTGTTGCATCTTCTATGATCCATCCCATACCCGCCGGCTTGTCTCTTCCCAGCCATGATGCATCTGTGAAACATATTGCTTCTCGGGAGCTAAGTGGTTTGAGTTGAGGTGTTGTTCTTTTCTTTTGCTTCTCATCAGTTGGTACGTCTGAAACTTGTGCCATTTCCCACTCTCGTGCATTCGACATGGCCATAGACAATGTGTCTTCCTCTGTTACGTGATAGTCTTCGAACACTTTTTTGTTTCTCGAAGCCCAAAGAGCAGACATGATCCAAGGAAACAGAGGAATTGATGTTGATGTTGCCGTCTGTTGAGACTCCTTTAGCCCATGACCCTGCATTATGCCAGTCCGCATGTTATCAATGTTTCCCACCTGAAGCGAGTTCTGGAAAGGAGCTTCCTCCCACACTCTTCGAGCAAATGAGCAGTGAAAGAACAGGTGCGTTTCTTTCTCCGGTAGATTGCACCTAATGCAGTTTGCAGAATCAGTAATCTTCCTGTTCATAAGGTTGACCTTGACTGGTAAAGTTTCTCTTGCCGCTCTATACTGGAGCATTCTTGGTTTTGGTGCTGTCCTAATGTTCCAGATCTCCTTATTCCATTTGAAGTTTTCAAACCGGCTGTCTTGATTCACTTCTTCTTTGTCCTCCAGGGCTATATAATAACCCGACTTTGTTGAATAGTTCCCGTCTTTTGAGTATGTCCAGATGTACTTGTCCTGTTGTCCCATCTTACTCGGTTTGAGATACATAATTTCTTGCCATAGTTCTGGGAAGATCTCTTGAACCATTGGTACATTCCACTCCATCTCTTCCTCCAGCAGAAGTTCCGACACTTTCATGTTCTGATGGCGTTATGTGGGTGGGCATGTCGTGATGCCAGCCTTGATAGGAGCTGTCCACGGGTCTGTCCAGAGAGATGTTGATTTACCATCACCTATTGATACTCCGAGCCCCTTTTTCAGAAGGTCTCGTCCTAGCAATAGGCTCCGCCAGCCATGTGAAGCTGATCCCCGTGGTTTGATGTCAAGAAAACTTCTGTTCCTGCAATACTTCGCCATCAGCATTCGAGCCAGTAGGCATGTTGGTCGGTTTATCAGTCTCCAACTCTGTTTTGCAAGCAGAGCTTCGTTAAAACTTTGGATCTCTCGAATACCCAGACCGCCTCTCTCTTTTGGTTTCGTTAATGTGCTCCACGCGATCCATGCCACTCCTTTTTTCTCCGGGTTTGAGTCCCACCAAAATCTCGTCAAAGCCGATTGGATTCTTTTGCAGAGGCTGAGTGGGAGTTGGAAACACGACATCGTATAAGATGGGATAGCCGTCAGAACTGACTTTAGCATTACTAACTTCCCGGCTGCCGACAGCCTTTTAGTCGACCAACTAGCCGCCTTGTGTTTTATTCTGTCCACCAGAGAGCTAAACAAATCTCGCTTCTTCCTTGTAAACAATTCCGGGAGACCTAAATATTTTCCAGCACCTCCTTCCTTGCTTATGCCGAGCTGTTCTTTAACTCTGTCTCTTATTGCTTGGCTTGACAATGCTGAGAAGGTAATAGCTGATTTCTCTTTGCTTATCAGTTGTCCCGAAGCTGTCTCATACTCCCTTATTACTCGCGCCAGGTGAGCACAACTCTTCTCGTCTGTTTTCGTGAAAAACATTGTATCGTCAGCGAACAGAAGGTGATTGAGTCGGGGTCCCTGTTTTGAAATCCGCAAACCTTCTATTTTCCTCTCCTCTTGCGCTTGGAGGCAGAGACCCGTGAGAACTTCACTACACAAGATGAAGATGAACGGAGAAAGCGGGTCACCTTGTCGCAATCCTCTGCTCGGTGTAACTGCTCCTCTCACTTGCCCGTTGATTAAGAAAGAGTATGTGACTGCTGTAACACTTTGCATCATCCACTGAACCCAAATCGGAGCAAAGCCGAATTGTTCCAGGACTGATCTAATAAAGCTCCACTCCAATCGATCGTAAGCCTTCGTCATATCGGTTTTCACTGCCATCGAACATCGCTTTGTGGCCTTAGAATTTTTCAGTGTGTGCAGGACTTCGTGGGTCAGCAAGACATTATCTGAAATCGCACGTCCTGGCACGAACGCAGTCTGATTTTCCGATATGATATCGTTCAGTAGAGGTTGAAGCCGCTTTGTGAGGATCTTAGAGTATATCTTGTAGTACACATTACACAAAGCGATCGGTCTGTAGTCCTTTACCTTCTGTGGATTCTTGATTTTTGGTATCAGACGGATGTGTGTATTGTTTGTTCCCGGGGGTAACAAGCCTGTCTGGAAAAAGTTCTGCACTTCTGCTACCACCTCTTTCTCCACCGTGACCCAGTTTGATTGGAAAAAACAAGCCGTGAAACCGTCCGGTCCCGGGGCCTTGTCTCCGTGTATAGCGAAACAAGCTTGTTTGATCTCCTCAGCATCTGGAATTTTTGTCAACTGCTTGTTTAAATCTGGGGAGATTTTCTTTTTTATAGCTTTCTTCACTGTTTCAGTAGTATCACAGGATTCTGATTTGTAGATATCTGAGAAATACTCTGTTATAACCGCCAAGATGTGCTCTTCTTCGAAGAAGACGTTGCCATTGTTGTCCTCAATTATTGTGAATCTGTTTAAAGCTCTTCTGCCTCTTGTTGTCGCGTGAAAATAACTGGAGTTCTTGTCCCCTAAGGCGAGCCAATTCTGCCTGCTACGTTGCTTCCAATATGCTTCTTCAGCTTCATATGATGCTTTTAGAGCTTCCGATAATTCTTTTATCCTACTTTCATCCGGGACTTGGTCAGATAGCGCCTTGTCTAACGCCTCCTTCTTTCCTTCGATCAAAGTCTGGTTGTTCTTGTGATTTTTCCGATGCCAACTCTGAATTGCTTTCCTGCATCTCTCAATCCTATCGGCCACTGAAATGTTTTGAAAATTATTCCAGGCTTCTTTCACCAGTTTGAAGACTTCTGGATTCTTTCGGAGGCTCCTGTCGTATCTGAACAGCCTCTTCTCATTCTTCGAAACGTAAATATTCGGATCTGCTCGTGGGGTAGAGGTTTGACCATGCTCTGTTAGCCATCGAGCGGTCAAGTCTACAGAAAACAAGATGGTCGTTCCTTTGGCCTCTCCAAGACAGACACTCACCAGAATGTTTGAGATCAAACAGATCATTTTTCGCTACAAAACTCCTGAAATTTGCGTACGATCCCTCTGTTCTTGTTATACCCCCAGATTTTTCTTCATGGCCAAGAATCTCATTAAAATCCCCTGTTAACAGCCATGGCCCTTCTCTTTGCTCTGCCAAATCTGTAATTTTGTTCCAGACTTCCTTTCTCTTGTCCTTGTTTGGTTCACCATATACAAAGGTGATATGGAAGCTTTGGTTTTTATGGCTGACTCGGGTGTCAATGAAATGGTGGCAAGAATCCAAGATCTCCAAATTTATATCATCCGCCCATAAAAGAGCAAGTCCTCCTCCTCCAGGAGAGTGAGGGGAGATCAATTTGATGTTTCCAAAGTTAAGACATTGGAGCTCTTTGAGTACTACATCATCCTGGTTTTTCGTCTCACTCAAAAACAGAATATCAAGTTTGTTTTTCTTTTTTATTTCCCTTATGCGCTGGACCGTCGTAGTGTTCCCAATACCACAACAGTTCCAGCTGCCGATGGCTAAGGAACTGAGCTGTTGATTAACTGAAAATCCTGCTTTTTCTTTCTGCTTTGTTCTCCCTTCTCGGCTTCGCTTCTTCTCCCCTGAGTTTCACGTGGTGGTTCATGGCTTTCTCCTTCCGTTACAATTACCCCTCCCTCTGTGCTCGGTTGGGCCTGAGTAAGCCGTTGTCCAGCTCTCCTAGACGTCCCAGTAGCTTGAATTGGGGTAGACATCTTAGAGGGTTTCCTCTTTGGTAAGCTTCTTGGCGTCTTCCTTCTTGGTGAGTTCTGGTGACAAAGCATGTTGTTTTTCTTTGAGTTGGTACCTTGGATCAAGGTATTCGGGTTGAGGGGCCGGTTTCTTTTCCTTGAAGTTCCTATGGCTTTTCCCAGGATCAGTGTATCTCGCTCAAGATTGTCCTCCTGACTTTTGCCCTCCTCTCCTGGTACTGCTTGGTTTTGCATTAGTAACCGAGATGAGCGAGGCGATGATGCATTTTCTTGAAGCTGGGCAAAAGGTGAGGTCATAATATGGGTAACACTCTCTTCCACCATACCATTTTGTTCGCTTTCCCTCACTCTTTTGTGTCTCGCTTCTCTTTCTTTTGGATCGGGACAGTTAAGGTACTGAGCTGTTGTTTCATCTATCTCCGCCAGGATGGTCTCTCTTGTTTGTTCAGGTCCAGTCTGGTGATTTCCTGTGGTGAAGGGCAGCACCCCCACTGAGTTTTCCAGGGACTTGTAAGCTCTGGTTTCTTCCTGTAAGACCCTTAGTTTTCTCGCTGCAGCCTCTTGAGGGTCAGGATGGTTCATATAGCGGTGAGTTGCTATTAACTCTTCTTTTTCTGCCTCCTCTTCCTCACTAAAGCGATGGGGAAAATCTGTTAGGGCCAGATTCCTCTCTAGAGGTAGACGGTTGATTGTCTGGCTCAAAGCTTCATTCGGATTGTCCATTCCTGTGATATCCTTTTTCCTCCAGACGGCTCCGATTGGTGTTCGAAAGAAACTCTCCATATCTCTCTTCGTTATGTTCTGTTGTTGATCCGTCTGGTTCTCCCTTGGTATATGGCCTCTTTGATAAGCATTGCCTGTACCCTGAAGGTGGCTGTTACCCCGTGGGATTTGGGAATGGATCACCTCCCTGTGTTGTTTCTGAGACGGGAAGTTTGTGGGTGATTCAGTTCTCTTGGAGTGATTTTGTTGAGGCATGTACGATACTCTATCACCGAAACTTCTCCCGTATTTGTCTTGTCTCTGATGGAACTCCCTGGTGTCATATGAGTTGCCAGCTTTGCGAGAGTTTGGGGTAGGTACTCTTCCTCTACCCTCTCTGTCGCGTGAGGGTGAACGGGACCGTACAGGTTTGTTCTCCTCTCTTTGTTGCTCTGGGCAGTTCCTTCTTTCGTGTGATAGTCGGTTACAGATGCTACAGTGCTTTTCAAGTCTCTCATACTTGAGTTGTAGCGTGAGTTCTTGGCCATCAGAGAAATCCAGGGTTGTCTCTTTTATGATGGGATTTAGCCCGTTTACAAATACTCTAACTCTTGCTGTCGTTTGTGTTATCTCGTGAGTGTCCAGTTCTCCAACTGCTCTGCCAATGTGTTTTACCACACTCTCCTGCCAGTAATGGAGGGGTAAACCTTGGATCTTGATCCAAAAGGGGATCAAAGACGGGAAAGATTCAGAGATAACCGGCTCCCATCTCTGAAGAATAACCATCCAGAAAGCGTACTGGTAAGGTATGTTGTCTAGCACCCTCTTGAGGTCTTTTTCATCTTGGAATCTTATTTGGAATCAGGTATTGTCCAAGTCTGAGCCGGTTGCCTTGCCTTGCAAGTTCCATCTGTTGATGAGAGTAGAGATGAGCTCGTTGATTCTCTGGGCTTGTGGGTTCGTAACTCTACCCACTAGCGTGAGTTTGTTGTTTCTGACCAGCTCAGATGTGTCAATATCTGGGACTGAGATGCGGACTTTAGATCCAGTACTCTGTGTTGTGGCTATTGCCTTCCCTTTTTCTGCATACGTGAACTTCCTTTCCATGGGAACTGATGTTGTGAGGCTGTGTTCTGCTTCGGTGAAAAACCAGAGATTTGTGGTTGGATCCAGAGGTTAGAATGATGGAGAGGTTTCCCTAGTATCTCTTTGAGCTGAGTATAGGAGGCGGTATGAAGTCGCTTCGATGTTACGATGTTACACAAACGTCATTTCTGGTTTCCTTGCCTAGTATAGACCGCCGTGTATTGGAGTGGAGATGTTGAAAAGTTTGTCTTTCGAGCGTTACCTGAAGGGGGAAGCGTTGTAATGGAGTCGACGGCGAGATGGTGGACCTTTGCCGCGTTAAGGCCACCGCCGGAGACCGGTTGTCCGGTGGTCCGAGAAACCTTTGCCTTTTCCGTGTATGAAAAGTTAGGTGAGGATCCTTGTCCTTTGGGTAATAGACTTCCTTTTCCTTCTTTTAGCGGTTACTGTTGAAGGATGGTGACAGGGGTTGACCTTTGGTTACTGTGCCCGAGAGAGAAAAGCTCTGCTTTTCAATCAATCATTCCCCTTAAATAACTTTCATGTTTTCTAATCTCTTCTTCGTTACTATGGATGTGGGTGGTAGGGAATCCTACAGCTGATAGGCTTGTCCAAAGCCATATTGCTCTTACACGTGACCATACTTCAGTCACATCATCTTGTAGCACTCGCCCTGGTGAGCTTTCAGGCTCTGGTAAAAGAACTTTGTGTCCTCTAGCTTTCAGTTTGAGGGGTGTGGTTACGAGTCCATTGCCTTTATGAAAGCTAGTTAAATATAAAAAAAAAGTGTAGGCAATAATTTTTGTAAGTAGGTTTATTACTACATGGTTCATGCAATGCAACCTTATTCTAATAAATAATACAAAAAGGCTTATTATATGTCTATCACATTGTTCCCATCCATAAAATAAAAGTAGGCACAATAACCCATATTCAGTTTCTTTTTTTATTTGTTATTTATTTTTTAATCTTTAAAATTCAAAATACGTATAACTGAAAAATCGAATTAATAAATGAAGGTAAGAAATGGTGGAGTGGATTAGATTCATACTGATATTCATGTGTTTTCACTCATTTAGGATAGTGATTTGTGCTTACTTTGACCTCTTTTCCTTTCTTTCTTCTTTCCTTTGATGTTCTTTGTCTAGTTTAGAGTATAGATGCATTTAGGACTAGGTTTTAGTGCTCTAGGTTGTTTTTGTAGTGTTTGCTTGTGTTTTGTAGGTTCTTGGACATATTTGGAGCATTTGAGAGGTTGAGGAAGCAAAGGGAGAGCTCAAGGAAGAAGGGAAGATGTGCACAAACCGACAGTAAAATCACCGACCAAGCAAATTGACCAAAAGACGTCGGTGGATTCTCAGCATTTGAACCGACGTCTTGAACCGAGTTGTCCACGTCGATGGAGAAACAAGCATTTTCGACGAGTTTGGGCAAAGAAATAATCGACCAGGCGAACCGACGAAAACGCGTCGGTGGAAATCCCATGAACGAACCGACGTGCTCAACCGACCTCAACACGTCGGTTGAGATTGGCGAGTTTTAGTCGATTTTTGGGAAGGGAGATCACCGACGTCCCAAACCGACGAAAACACGTCGGTTGGATCCAGCTCACTTCAACCGACGTGCCAAACCGACATCAAGACGTCGGTGATTTCGCATGCGCCCCAAATTGAACTGGGTCAATACCTGGTTTGTTCCGGGTTGACCCGGTTCGCCCCCTCTTTACTATTTAAGGCCAAAAACCTGATTTTTGTTGGATCAAAAAGCTTGTTTTTGATTTGAAAACCTTTTGTAAGAACAAGTTTAATCTTTTGCTAATCTAAGTACTTCTTTTGAGATTTCTTGTTTTAATCTTTCATCTTTCTCTAATCCTCAATGATTTACATCATCCTCATAGATTTTGTGGATCAAATGATGATTAGTGAGTAGTTTCAATAGGAATTATGGGTTAGGTAGGATTAGCTTGATTAGGGATGATTAAGGGATGTCTAATGTTTAATCTTTCTTAAATCTCTTCTATCTATGTGTGCTTAATGCCTATTTGACCTTGATCAAGTTAAACTAGGATGTTTAGGATTTCATGCTCACCAAGTGTTCGATGAAATTCCAGTTATGGCTTAGATAGGATTTTCACATTCTAGCTCATGGGAATGAATGTCTAGAGTGATTATTAGCTGTTTAGAACTTGATTGAATGCTTGCTTGACCTTAATTCGCAAATGAGAGTTTGTTCTTGAATTAGGATTAAGTGAAGAGATTAGCTCTAAGAGATTAGGCTAATTGGCTTATTGTGTTCTTGCTAGGAGGTTAGCTTGTTTGAAGCTTGATTAGCATCCCGAGATCATCCCGAGTCTCCTAGTCCATTGACCTATACTCATAAGCCTTATTCTTAGTATTTGATTGTCTTAGTGTTTGCTTATTTAGTTCTCTTTCATTTCAAGTTGATTGCTTAGTTATTGCTAATTGAACTTAGAATTATTAGATTCTCATCTCGAATTTGGATTTGCTTGGCTTTAAGGGATAGGTGTATTCACTTTGGTCTTTATCCACTCCCAATTGGTTCGATACCTCATAGCTACACGATCAGCTTGAGGAATTGATACCTCAGGGATTAGTAAATCCCTGTTATCAATTTGGCGCCGTTGCCATTTTGGGAACTTGGATAGATCAATTCGATTTCCTTTCCTATTTAGATCAAGTTTTGGTTACTAATCTTGCTTCTTCGTCTTGCTTTGATGATGACAGGTGTATGAACCTACGCAGCAGAGGACCAACGAACTTAGTTGCCCGGGTTTCAGACATCAAAGCACTTGAAAGACAGTTAGCAAAAGAGAGACGAGCTTTAGAGAGAGTTGTGCATTTGGAAAGACTCGGGTTGGAACAGGAAGAAGTAGTTCAGCCTCAGTTTGAGCCTCAAGAGCAGCCAGTTATGGATCTAGAGGGTCAACAGGACCAACAAGGCCATCAGGGCAATCAAGAGCAGCATCATCAGGATGAGGATGCTAGAGATGGACAGGGAAACAGGATCCCGGTTCATCGCGAGAGACCAGCTCGAGCCATTGGCGATGGCGATACACCCGATACGAATGCTAATCGGCGGGGTATCATTCCACCACCAGTGAACAACAACAATTTTGAAATCAGGGCCATGGTCATGAATATGGTACAGAACAATCAATTCCATGGGCTTGCCTCAGAAGACCCATTGCAACACTTGGATACCTTCGATAAAATTTGTGCCACTACAAGACTAAATGGCGTGACGGACGAGGGTCTCAAGATGCACCTATTTGTATTCTCCTTGGCGGACAGAGCCAAAGATTGGGAAAGCACCATTCCACCGGGTTCCATCACTACATGGGCAGACCTTAAGAAGGCTTTCTTGAAGAAATTCTTCTCAACTACGAGAACTGCCCGTTTCCGCAATGAGTTATCCGGGTTTGTGCAAAGAAACAACGAGACCTTCGCTGAAGCTTGGGAAAGGTTCAATAAGCTCACTACTCAATGCCCACACCACGGTTTCACCAAGGAGACACTACTCAGTAACCTCTGCCGCGGTGTGCTTCCTAGAATGAGGGCAATGCTTGATTCTTGCAGCAATGGACACTTCCTAGGAAAGGGAGTTGATGAGGCTATGGAATTGATTGAAAACCTTGCTACAAGTGATGGGAATTACAATGAGGACTATGAGCGGACTAGTATAGGATCATCTTCTACGGATGAGAAGTACGAGAAGGAAATCAAGTCTCTAAATGACAAGATAGACAAGATGATCAGCTCTAGTCAGAAGCAAATCAGCTTTGTAGGCAACGAAGATTCTCAGCCCGTCCTCTATAGTCTTGAAGGTGATATGACCCAAGAAGAGATCAATTTCATTGCTGGCCAAGGAGGTTTCAACAGGGGTTACAACCCAAACTACAGGAATCACCCCAACTTCTCTTACAGAAATCCCAATGTTGCCAGCCCACAAGATCAGGTTTACCCACAAGATCAGGTTTATCCCCAAGCTCAACCCCAAGCTCAAGCTCAACAACAAGGGCAACATGGCTTCACACAAACTCAGCAACAACAGCCTTTTGTCCCTTATACTAACCAGCAAGGGTTTGGAAATAAGGCTCAGTTTCAAGGTCAACAAGGATATGCTCCAAAGCCACAATACCCTCCACCCGGATTTGGCCAACAACAGACACAAGCCTCTTCTTCCTCAGGTTTGGACAGCGATTTAAAGGGTATGATGCAGCAACTCATCCAAGGGCAAGCAAGTGGGGCATTGGATGTAAAGAACTTAAAGAATGAGCTGCAGCATTTGACTTCACGCTTGATCAATGTTGAAAACACGCACGCTTCCACTTCTAGACCTACTGGTACATTGCCCGGAAACCCAGAGACGAACCCAAAAGATTACTGCAATGCTATCTTCTCTACTGTTGATCATGAGAAACCAGACCATGAAAGAGAGGTTGATGAACTTGAAGCACTTCTCTATGGTTATGAACTCCCTCCGGCTGCACATGTCCCTCTCAAGGAGATGAAGGCCATTGTAGTTAAGCCTCCCTATATTGCACCAGCTAAGAAGATAAGTGCAACTAAAATCCCAGCTGAAGATACTGTGCTTCCTATCCAAACAACACCACGGGTACTCCCAAAGCTTGGCAATCCGAGTAAATTTACCATCAGTTGTACTTTGGGAGACTTGGAGATTAATGATGCATTGTGTGACTCCGGCTCTACTGTGAGTGTGATATCTCTTGACATGGTGGAAAGTCTTGGGATCAAGAGCATGGAAAGATACCCATCTTCTATTACATTTGGAGACTCTTACTCAAAAACTCCAATGGGAATGATCAAGGACTATCCACTGAATATTGGTGAGTGCACAATTCCAACTGACTTCATTGTCATGAATATGAAGAAGAGTACCCAACTACCTCTCTTACTTGCTACCTCTTTCCTCAATACAACTGGAGCTTGTATGGATTTCAAAAAGCAACGTGATGTGCTAAATAATGTTGACAACAAGGTCTACTATCCTTTGAGGAGCACAACTCTCCACACTTGTGGTGTCGTCCTATCTCCAAATGAGGATGATGTGTTAGAGGAGGCAAGACTCTTTGCAAATGTAGGGAAGCAGATTTGGCATAAACCCATTCCTTATGAATCATTGAGTGAGCACATTGGCCGTGATCAAAAGAAGGGGGTGGATAGAGCTATTGGAATTTCTCCTACACCCATAAGGACTAAGTATGTTGGGTCCATATCTTCAATGAAGCTGACCACCAAGGAGGATAAAGGACCAAGGGACAAGGTTGTGGGTATGGTGACAAAGAAGGCTCCAAAAATTGCAATGGCTGAAAAGGATAAGGTTCTCAACAATCACCCAAAGGCTCAAGAGTTTGAAAAAGAGATCATGGATAGTGAGAGTCTTCAATCTTTGTTTGATGACCATAATGGACATGCTCTAACCAATGGATTAGAGGGAGTTAATGGAGCTGAGAAAGGACATAAGGAAAAGCTGAAAACTCTAATGGCTATCGAAACTCCCTCATCTCTCAACTGCATAAACTTGCATCCATTGGGTCTAAAGGGTGACTACATTGAGTACAGGGTCAAGTCCAAGGGAAGGTCTAGGCCATTTGCAAGTGCTAAAGCTTCAATCAGTCCAAGGTTTCAAGGTGACTCAGTCAATCTCAGTGAGCTAACTTCTCAGGTCCTGACCATCACTCTCGAGGGCAGGGCTCACTCTTCAACCGCCTAAAAAAACGGTTTGAACAGTCGAGCTTACCGACTTTAAACAAAAGCGCACTTGGGAGACATTCCCATGTTTATCCTTGTACATATGATCTTTTGCTTGTTATTTTTGATGTTCTTTCTTTAAGTTTTATCAGGTTTTGGTCAGTAGGTGAAGTTGGGGATCAATCGGAATGAGCCTAGGTCATGGCGAAATCAACAAAAGATTGAGCTCTCATCCCATTCCACTCCACTTAAAAAACCAAGTAAACTCTCCAACTTTGTACATATTTCTTTTCTTTTATTTTCTTTGTCTTTGTTTTGTGTGTTTCCGGTCTTTTCTCCTTCTTAGATCACACAAGGGACCGTGTGATTTAAGTTTGGGGGAGAGACCAAGTCGCTAATCTTGTGTTCTTTGTTCTTATTTTCGTTTTATCGTTTTATTGAGTCTCATGCATCCTTAAGGCATAGAAAAATCCAAAAAAAAAAAAACAATTGAAAAATTTCAAAAAAATTCAAAAAGAAAGCATGTAGGATCGAGTCTAGCTAGTGTTATAGGATTCATGCATTAGGGACAATGATGATTTTGCCTTGTAGAGGCTCACCAATTAAGTTGCTCGTTGCTTTAATCAATTTTCAAAACAAAGGAAAACCCATTGCTTGACTTTGAGATTCCGAAATTCTCTATCCTTGTGAAGCTTGTATGAATTAAACCCAATTCATTGATATTAGACTTAATTTGATTATTGAAATATCTTGCTTAGGGGCTTGAAATGCAATCCCATGGTCCTTGCCCGAGCTATGTTTTCCCCTTTTACCACTCTTTTGATTAGCTCGGGCAACCATTGATTTTATGATCATGGCTTCCCTTACCCAAAGACCCTAAACCTTTCCTTGAAGCCAAAATGATTTGTGAGTGAGACCTGTTCTTGATAGCTTTTGGCATGTGCAAAAACTTGAGAGTATCGGGAACGACAATGGTCTTTTCTCATTTTAGCTAGCTCTATTTGCCATAAGAGTCTAGCATTAGGTTGGGAAACAAGTTTGGGGGAGAGATGAGAGCTATCTTGGGAATAAAAAGATCAATGAAAAGAGTTGTAAAGTGTTCAATGAGAAAAAGAAAGTCACTAGGAACTAAATTAAGAAGAGAGCATTGTGCAAAAGAGAAGAAGAAGTAAGTCCCCTAGGTTGAATGACAAAAGAAAAGAAAGAAAGATCAAGTGTAAAGAGGGGCTAAGTTATGAAGAAAAAAAAAGTGTTTGCTCTTGATTAAAAAAGGAGAAGAGTCAGTTAAGAGTTCCCTAGTGACAAAGAAAAGAAAGAAAAAGAGCTAAAAGGGGTGAGAGTTTTGGGTGATTGAATTGGGGGTTTTTGGTGAGTGTTTGTCTTTCATTATGGGATTGTATAGAGGAATCTTCTAGGGATTGGGTAGAACAATGAGAAAAGAACTTTGTATGCATGAATTGTTCTCTTTCTTAGATGGATTTTGTGTAATGCCATTTTCTCCTATTCTTGAGAGTTAACCACCACCAAAGACACTACTAAGCCACCTCAAATAGCCTCTCTTGAACCTTGCCAATTGGGATTGATTGATTGCCCCTTTGTGAGATCGCACTTAACTTCTAAATGAATGTAAGGAATTGAGTTGATGATTGCTTGTGTTCTATAGGATCTCGGGAGTTGGAGTAGGGATTGAGGGAACGGTAATGTGGAAGTACATGGATAGTTAATAAGATTAGAGCAACTTGTAACTTCTTTGAAAGATCTTGTATCTTGTTGTGAGTCTTGTGGTTTTGAGTCCCCGCCTTCAAACCTTTCTCCCAATGGATTGATTGTCTTATGCTTGCTTGTGGACAAGCAAGATTCAAGTTTGGGGGAATTGATATTCATGTGTTTTCACTCATTTAGGATAGTGATTTGTGCTTACTTTGACCTCTTTTCCTTTCTTTCTTCTTTCCTTTGATGTTCTTTGTCTAGTTTAGAGTATAGATGCATTTAGGACTAGGTTTTAGCGCTCTAGGTTGTTTTTGGAGTGTTTGCTTGTGTTTTGTAGGTTCTTGGACATATTTGGAGCATTTGAGAGGTTGAGGAAGCAAAGGGAGAGCTCAAGGAAGAAGGGAAGATGTGCACAAACCGACAGTAAAATCACCGACCAAGCAAATCGACCAAAAGACGTCGGTGGATTCTCAGCATTTGAACCAACGTCTTGAACCGAGTTGTCCACGTCGATGGAGAAATAAGCATTTTCGACGAGTTTGGGCAGTGAAATAATCGACCAGGCGAACCGACGAAAACGCGTCGGTGGAAATTGATAACAAGATTTTAGCCAATCTTTATGGGTATCAATTCCCCATGCTTATCGTGTAGCAATGAGGGATCAATCCATTTTTAGGACCGGATTAGACCAAAGTGAATACACCAAACCAAATTAGCCAAGTTAACCAATTTCAAGATTCAAATTCTAAGATTCTAAGAGTTCTAATGACAATAACAAAGTAGACAAAATCTGTTGGAATTGTGTCCAGTAATCTCGGTACTGTCTCTAGAAAGTAAGAGTATGTCAATGATCAGACATAAGTCATATAATACTGGGGGTCATGATGGCTTGCTAGAGTCCGCTCATGATCTATAAGTCTTGGACTTATTGCCTTTATTATATGATCCCATATGGGTCACACGCCTAAGCTAACAGGAAAATGTGTAGGAACGGCTTAGCAGAAGTACGGTAAAAGTGCCAGGCATTTGTCGTACTTAGAGAGAGATTAATGGGTCTGATTAAATCCAAGGGATTTAATCAGATTGGTATTTGGGCCCAAAAGCCCAAAAGGAACTAGACAAGTTTTATAAATAAAACTTAAGTCTGAGTCTCCTTGGAACCCCAGCCCCCTCTGCGATTTCTCTCTCTCTCCCTGCGCCTCCTCTCTCTTGGTCTAGCAGCCTCTTCCTGCTTGGTGTGCGTGTGTGAACCTCTGGAGGATCCATCTCTTGGTGGCTCTCTGATCTCTGACCATACCTTCTCTTTCCGCTGCACAAACAGGTATAAGGTGAGATCCATAAAGTTTCTATTCAAGAGAACCTAGATCTGCATGTTTAGGACTGTTGAATCTGAGAATTGAATCTGGATTAACACCAAAACATCCTTCAGTGGTATCAGAGCTATTGGTTCTGTGGTTTTTCTTGTTTAGATTCATGTTTAGGATTGTTTAAAGTGTGTTTTTGAATCAATCTACTGATAAGAGCAAAACACTTAAGAAACAAGAATTGAAACCTAATCTAATGAAATCGCAAAACCCAAACTATATGATTTGGTATGCGTCGGCCGAGTGATGATCCGATCGACCAAGCCGATCGCATGTATCGATCAAGGATCGATGGCGTGGATCGCGTTGGCTGGTCGGATCGATCGACCGTGAGGCGCAAGGCAGGTCGCTTGCATCGCGTCCCGTTGCCTCGTCGTCCCGCACCGCAGTCGAGACCGAGGGCTGAGTGGATCATCGCGATCGCACGCCTCGTCACGTCACGATCGCAAGGATGGACCGATCGTATCGCATGGATCATGCGATCGCATGGATCGATCGTGTCCCGTCCCGTCCCGACGAGTGATGATCGTGCGTGGATGGACCGAGCTGCGATCGTCCCACCATCCCGTCCCGATCACACGGCCCAACCGTCCCGACCATTCATCCGCCGCGGAAGCATGATGGCTTGCGGCTGGACGATTGTTTCTCGACCGGTTAGGGTTTTGGCGTGTGATGTTTCGGTTCGGTTAACGGTTCGGTTTAAAATTTGATTAAAAATCAATCGTCTCGGTTTAATAAACAGATTTAATAATTTATTAAGTTCTGGTTAAACCGGGATAAGAAATCCAATGTCGAAATAATTATTGGATTTTGTGCCTAAACCAGGATTTTCTAATTTGATTTGGTTGGACCAAATAAATTGAGAAAATCCGGTTTAGTAAATAACCGGTTGACAATTGTGGTCATCGTAGTAATTAATTTTGGTTAGACCAATTTTAATGAACCAGACCGGTTATGTCATTTAATTGGACAATTGGGTCATGTCTTGGACATGGACCAATTCTTGGGCCTCGGGCCAAGAAGTTAAAACAATTGGGCCAATTATTTGAGTCTTTCTTCAGATTTAATTTAAAATTTATTTTATATAATTATAAATCGATTTTAAATTAAAGTTTCCGAAATTTTGAAATTAGAAAGTTTCTTAAAATAGAAGTTTCTAGATTTGCATGTTTTGGATTTTAAGAAATTTCTAAAGTTAGAAAGTTTCCGGTTTTAGAAAGTTTCCAATTTTAGAAAGTTTCCAAAATTAGTAGGTTTCCCAAAAAGGAAAGTTTCCCAAAATAGTAATCTTCTATTTTGGGATGAATTTTTAATAAACCTACAAACCTCAAATAATATCAAGCCTTGGATGTCTTGTCCAGTCTATGTCAGCTGTCGAAGCCCATTCAATTGTATTCATGGCCTTACAGTGTGAGGGTGTCTACTTTTGCGTGGATAAGACGGTTTGTGATTCATAAATGTCATTGGGAGTCCCAGACATTAATGATTACATGACTGTATAGTCTGGTTTTCTTGACTGGGCCATCGGGAGTCCCGGGCCTTGAGACATCAGAGTGGATTGGGCCTCGGGCCCAGATTCACAACCAAGAGTTATATCACGGATATAATTAGCCGACATAGGGCTTACCGATATAAGCTAAGGTTGGGTGATGGCCAGTGGCCCACTTTGATCTTAGTTATATGTGGATCTTGGAATCATTATATTCTATTGAGGGTAACTGATGTTATTGAATATAATGCGAGATTAATCATATTAAGTATAATGCGAGATTAATCATATTGAACATATTAACTAAAATCCTTTTATCTTAATTTTCAGTTATGACTAGCACAAAAAATCAAAACACTTTCTCGATCCGGTCTGTCCTTGAGATGGACAAGCTGAACGGATCAAATTTCTTGACTTGGTCGCGGAACCTGAGGCTAGTTCTCAGACAGGAGAGAAAGGACTATGTCCTTGAGAGAGCTCTCCCCGTGAGGATCGGGTCCAATGCTTCTCATGCAGTATATGATGCTTGGAATAAGCATTATAATGATGCGGTAGATGTGCGTGGTCTGATATTGGCTATCATGGACTCAGACTTGCGGAAGCAATATGAGAACATGGAGTCGCCAATAGAGATGATCAGCAGCCTGAAATTGAAATTTCAGGAGCAGATAAGAGTGGAGAGATACCAGTTGGTTAAATCTCTCACTAGCTGCAAGCTACCAAATGATCATCCAGTGAGTCCTCATGTCAGTAAAATGATGGGTTACATTGATAACCTGAGGAAACTGGATTATCCAGTTAGCCAAGAATTGGCAACTGAGATCATACTACAGTCACTGCCGTCAAGCTATGATAAGTTCAGAAGGAACTATATCAAGAAAGGCTTAACGAAGACGCTGACTGAACTGCATGATATGCTCAAGACAGTTGAGCCAAACGTGAAGAGTACCCTGAATAATCTCATGAATGAGAAGGGTAGGTTTAATAAACCTAATGCTGACAAGGGTGAAGGCAAAGTTGTCCAGATTTTGAATCATGGCAAGCGTGTGTCTTCTGAGCCCGAGTCAGATACCTCTTACGTTGGTAAGTGCTGCTACTGTAAGGAGACAGGGCATTGGAAGAGAGATTGCATTAAATTCATGGAAGATGATGAGGAGTTGAAGTTGATGTATGCGACTACTTCCTCAGGTATTCATGTTATCACTTCAAGTTCTACCTTAAAGGTATTGGATACTGGTTGTGGCACTGATATTTGTGATAATATGCAGAGCCTAAGCAACAGTAGAACGTTGAAGGAAGGGCAAGTGGAACTACATGTCTGGAAGGAGCCTGGGATGCTGCCTCAGCCGTAGGGTTTTCACTTATAGATCCCTTTGAGGCTTGGTTTTGTATTAAGTAATTGCTACAATGTATCTGCTTTAAGCAGAGTTGTCTTTCATTTTCTTGTAAGAATTTGAATGTTTTTCATTTTGATAAAAGACAAGTTTTGTTCTTTTGATCTTAATGAAATATTAATTGTAGCACCCTATTCATGGAATGGGTTTTATATCTTAAATCAAAGAGTGCCTAAATGTAACATAAATACCGAATTGGTTTAAATCTGATGAATTAAACCTGATTTTTCTTGGCATAAAAGTCTTGGTCACATAGAGTAAGTCGGATTCAGAAATCCCATAGTTATGGACTGTTGGGCTCATTTGATAAGATATCTTATGAGACTTGAATTCTGTTTACTGGACCAAAAGACAAAGAGGCCTATCTTAGCCGAGCTAGAGAAAGGCCCAAAGGCTTATTGGAGATTGAACATACTCATGTATGTGGTCCGATGAGCAGTAATGCCAGAGAAAATTTTCTGTACTTCATTGTCTCTACTGATTACTTCAGTGAGTGTGACTGTGTTCATTTGATGAGACACAAGTCGGAATTCTTTGACATGGTCGAAAGAGTTCTAGAATGAAGTATAGGATCTGAATGACAGAAGTATTAAGACTCTGGATCAGATCACGAGTGAGAATACTTAAGTCACTGATTGTGTGATCATCTGAATGAGTGTGAAATCGTTTCACAGCTCATTTCTCCTGAAAACCTGAAGATGTTTCTGTGAGAAAGAATCAGATCTTATTAGAAATGATTAAAGATGAGTCACACGAATCTTCCATGACATTATTTAAGAATAACGCTCTAGAAATATCTAAGTTTACGCTGAAAAGGTTCCACCAATATCAGTTGAAAGACACCACGTAAATGTGGATTGGAATCGATCCAAATTCGTCTTTACTGAGTATTTGTAGTTGTGCTACTTCACTGGTTGTCCTAGGGAAACCAAGGCTTGTTACTTTTACGTCCATTCTGTTTTCTAAGAAGGGAAGTTACTTTTAAGAAGAACAGTGGGAGTAAAAGTATGACTCGAAGAAATTCGACAAATACAGGTGGCTGCTCAACCTGTTGAGGGAGAGCAGCGGAAGGATTTACAGATTTCTGTAGAATCTACACCTGTGGAGCCTGAAGTTCGCAGATATGAATAAATCAGTTACTAATCCGAGAGTGATTTCTCGTCATTAGTTGAACCTGATAATCATTGAAAGTTCGCATGATCTGATGATCATTGAGAGCGACGAATCTGCGAAATTCAAAGAAGCGAAAGTGAGCCCGGACTCCGAAAAATTACACTAAGTGTAAGTTAGCTTTATTGATCCATTCATGGATGGAAGCAAACACATCGGAGTTGGAATCTTCGTTCTGTTGAAGTAGTCAAGGTTTTGACTTGAACAGGAACGAAATGGAAATGTGCGTTTACTAATAGATAAGTGGGAGCAATATTGCATTTCTCATAATGTATGTCGATGACATACTGATTCTCGGATATAGCGTCCCAATGCTGCAGTCGGTAAAGGACTGGCTTGGGAGTTGGTTCTAATGATTGACATGGGTAAAACCACGTAGTTCTTGGATTTTGGATCTAAAGATAGAGATCCGAAAGAGCTGGTAGGACAAAGTCAGGATTCTTATCCCGACAAAGTCCTACACGTTTTCAGCATTCCAAGAAGGGTTTATGCCAATGTCACATGGCATTACGTTAAGCAAGACACAGTGTCCTACGATAACTGCTGAGCTTAAATGCATGGATAAGATTCCATATGCGTCGGCAATTGGATCTATCATGTATGCCATGAAACGTACTTGTTTGATGTTGTTTTTAATATTAAGCAAGACAAGTAAAGACCAGTCAAATCCAGCAAAGAATCACTGGATTGCCGTAAAGAATATCCTAAAGTATTCAAGGAATACTAAGGAAAAATTCTTGATTTACGGAGAAAGTGAGGTGCTACAAGTCGATAGAGTCTGAAAGGCAAGTTTCCAACGGACAAAGATGATTTCCGGTCACAGTCCGGTTATATCTTGTGTCTGTCTGGCGGTGCAAGGCACTGTTGCTGACTCCATGACTTAAGCTGAACATTTCGCAGCTTGGAAAGCGGCGAAAGAGGTTGTTTGGAAAGAAGAGTTCGTCACTGAACTTGATGTGATTCCCAGCATAGATGAGACTAGCTGCACATCGGAGGTCCAAACACCTTGAGGGTAGGTATAACCTATTCCGTGAGATAAATGACAGAGATGTTAA
Source organism: Orychophragmus violaceus (assembly GCA_030180135.1). Lineage (NCBI taxonomy): Eukaryota > Viridiplantae > Streptophyta > Magnoliopsida > Brassicales > Brassicaceae > Orychophragmus > Orychophragmus violaceus. Next base: position 15,088,796 of record CM058234.1, on the reverse strand, counting down.
GTAGATCAGCAAGTTTCAATGAATGAGAACGTTGCTAATCTATTAACGAAGCCACTCCTTAGGCCTAAGCACGAGTCACGGACTGTTGCTGTAGGATAAGTGAAATTAAGATGTAGTCTAAATTTCAGTGGGAGTTAGTAAAGGGCTTTATTTAGTTATTGATATGTTCCTGTAAAACATTTTATGTTTAATGAAATTATTATTTCAAGATTATTTTAACTGTGATGAAATAATCGTTCCAAAATGATATGAACCATTTTATAGGTCATCGAAGTAAGTGACTTGATCTTGAGTTATCAAAGTCATTTAGCTTGATCATGAGACCCTATATTTGATAGATGGCTTATATCATCATGTCCCTAGTCGAAGGTTGTTGAAATTGGAACACCAACAACCGTGTGAGACTAGATTGGTATGTGACTTATGACAAAGTCTCAGTGTGTCATAGATGCGCGGCATCAAAGTCAGTACATAGGTGTATGTTGGGAACATACGACCGGACATGACCCGCTTAAGAGAACTCTTCAGGATATTTATATATGTGTCATAAGAGATTCTCACTACGACTATAGAGTATAGTCCTTAGACCTGAGTTCGCATGCATGTGACTGCACATGGACTGATGCACTTTGATCATTGTCTAACGCTGTCGTTCTGCGATAGTTATAAGGACCTTGTTTGGGTACATTATGAAATGAGTAGTTTACTGTGATGGAACAAGACGGGATTTGTCCCTCCAATATAAATGGAGTGAATATCTCTAGGCCAATCGGAGATTTGAATATTGGAAAACGCATGGCCATGCTCAAACGGACTTTCCCGAGTCGTTTGGATTGTCAGTATCAAATCAGAGTCCGATGAACAAGATTAGGCTTTATAAGGATGACACTAATCTTGCCTTATGACTAATCGAGATATTGTGACAAAAGGATTATGAATACATAGATTCCAGTACAAGTGGGAGATTGTTGGAATTGTGTCTAGTAATCTCGGTATTGTCTCTAGAAAGTAAGAGTATGTCAATGATCAGACATAAGTCATATAATACTGGGGTCATGATGGCTTGCTAGAGTCCGCTCATGATCTATAAGTCTTGGACTTATTGCCTTTATTATATGATCCCATATGGGTCACACGCCTAAGCTAACAGGAAAATGTGTAGGAACGGCTTAGCAGAAGTACGGTAAAAGTGCCAGGCATTTGTCGTACTTAGAGAGAGATTAATGGGTCTGATTAAATCCAAGGGATTTAATCAGATTGGTATTTGGGCCCAAAAGCCCAAAAGGAACTAGACAAGTTTTATAAATAAAACTTAAGTCTGAGTCTCCTTGGAACCCCAGCCCCCTCTGCGATTTCTCTCTCTCTCCCTGCGCCTCCTCTCTCTTGGTCTAGCAGCCTCTTCCTGCTTGGTGTGCGTGTGTGAACCTCTGGAGGATCCATCTCTTGGTGGCTCTCTGATCTCTGACCATACCTTCTCTTTCCGCTGCACAAACAGGTATAAGGTGAGATCCATAAAGTTTCTATTCAAGAGAACCTAGATCTGCATGTTTAGGACTGTTGAATCTGAGAATTGAATTTGGATTAACACCAAAACATCCTTCAAAATCAAGCAAAGAGAGCTAAACAACCCAAGAACAGAGATAACTAGAAATCAATGATAAGAATAAGGTTTATGAGCAAGGTCAATGGACAAGGAGACTCGGGATGATCTCAGGATGCTAATCAAGCTTCAAACAAGCTAACCTCCTAGCAAGAACACAATAAGCCAATTAGCCTAATCTCTTAGAGCTAATCTCTTCACTTAATCCTAATTCAAGAACAAACTCTCATTTGTGAATTAAGGTCAAGCAAGCATTCAATCAAGTTCTAGACAGCTAATAATCACTCTAGACATTCATTCCCATGAGCTAGAATGTGAAAATCCTATCTAAGCCATAACTGGAATTTCATCGAACACTTGGTGAGCATGAAATCCTAAACATCCTAGTTTAACTTGATCAAGGTCAAATAGGCATTAAGAACACATAGATAGAAGAGATTTAAGAAGGATTAAACACTAGACACCCCTTAATCATCCCTAATTACACTAATCCTACCTAACCCATAAACCCTATGAGGAAACTACTCACTAATCATCATTTGATCCACAAAATCTAAAGAGATAGTGTAAATCATTGAGGATTAGAGAAAGATGAAAGATTTAAACAAGAAATCTCAAAAGAAGTACTTGGATTAGCAAAAGATTAAACTTGTTCTTACAAAAGGTTTAGAAATCAAAAACAAGCTTAAGAGAAACAACAAAAATCAGGTTTTTGGCTTAAATAGTAAAGGGGTGCGAACCGGGTCAACCCGGAACAAACCGGGTATTGACCCGGATCCAATCTGAAAATCAAAGGTCTGTATCGGCATGCCTGCCCGAAATAGGAGCCGATATTAGCCTTCTGGGATTCTGTATCGGCTTAGTTGCCCGATATCCAAGCCGATATGGACTCTCGGATTTTTCTGCCTAAGATGCGTATCAGCCTTCTTGGCCGATATGGACACCGATATGCTTTTGTTCTGGGGAGAGTATCGGCTTGGCTTCCCGGAATGGAGGCCGATATTACTTCTTGTCGAGGGCTCGTATCGGCCTGCCTGACCGATATGGAAGCCGGTACAAACTCTCGGATTAAATTCTGCATTTTTGTATCGGCTCTCCTGGCCGATATGGAAGCCGATATGGACTTGGCGAAGGTTTGTATCGGCCCACCTGGCCGATACTGAGACCGATATTGCTCCATGTTTCTTCTCCTTGGTTCTTTGAGCTTAGACTCCTCTCCCAAGCATCACCTTAGTTCTTTGCACTTCAAATCACCTGAAAAATCATAAGGAAACACTCCACAAGCAACCTAGAGAGCTAAATCCTAGCCTAAATGCCTAGAGACTCTAAATGCACACAAGATAGAGGAAAAAGAAGCTAAAAGAGACTAAGGAGGACTAAAACATGAACTAAACATCATCCTAATATGCTATGAAATACAAGTATATCAGAAATCCCATGAACGAACCGACGTGCTCAACCGACCTCAACACGTCGGTTGAGATTGGCGAGTTTTGGTCGATTTTTGGGCAGGGAGATCACCGACGTCCCAAACCGACGAAAACACGTCGGTTGGATCCAGCTCACTTCAACCGACGTGCCAAACCGACATCAAGACGTCGGTGATTTCGCATGCGCCCCAAATTGAACCGGGTCAATACCCGATTTATTCCGGGTTGACCAGGTTCGCCCCCTCTTTACTATTTAAGGCCAAAAACCTGATTTTTGTTGGATCAAAATGCTTGTTTTTGATTTGAAAACCTTTTGTAAGAACAAGTTTAATCTTTTGCTAATCTAAGTACTTCTTTTGAGATTTCTTGTTTCAATCTTTCATCTTTCTCTAATCCTCAATGATTTACATCATCCTCATAGATTTTGTGGATCAAATGATGATTAGTGAGTAGTTTCAATAGGGATTATGGGTTAGGTAGGATTAGCTTGATTAGGGATGATTAAGGGATGTCTAATGTTTAATCTTTCTTAAATCTCTTCTATCTATGTGTGCTTAATGCCTATTTGACCTTGATCAAGTTAAACTAGGATGTTTAGGATTTCATGCTCACCAAGTGTTCGATGAAATTCCAGTTATGGCTTAGATAAGATTTTCACATTCTAGCTCATGGGAATGAATGTCTAGAGTGATTATTAGCTGTTTAGAACTTGATTGAATGCTTGCTTGACCTTAATTCGCAAATGAGAGTTTGTTCTTGAATTAGGATTAAGTGAAGAGATTAGCTCTAAGAGATTAGGTTAATTGGCTTATTGTGTTCTTGCTAGGAGGTTAGCTTGTTTGAAGCTTGATTAGCATCCCGAGATCATCCCGAGTCTCCTAGTCCATTGACCTATACTCATAAGCCTTATTCTTAGTATTTGATTGTCTTAGTGTTTGCTTGTTTAGTTCTCTTTCATTTCAAGTTGATTGCTTAGTTATTGCTAATTGAACTTAGAATTATTAGATTTTCATCTCGAATTTGGATTTGCTTGGCTTTAAGGGATAGGTGTATTCACTTTGGTCTTTATCCACTCCCAATTGGTTCGATACCTCATAGCTACACGATCAGCTTGAGGAATTGATACCTCGGAGATTAGTAAATCCCTGTTATCACATACGAAGACAAAAACGTCAAGCAAGCCTTCTATGGGGGTGTGGCTTGTCGACACAAACATGTGAACCCAATACCGGTTGCCTTATATATTCTCTAGCTTGCTCCCTTAATATTCTTTTCTATGTTACCAAAATTAATTTGATTTTCCTCTCTATTATTTTATACATATCATCTTCCTCGGATTCTCACCTCTCAGATCTTATATAGCTCCCATTGATAATATTGTTTTGTTTAATAATAATCATCCAAAATATAAAATATAACTCGAATCATTTGTTCTTCTGTACCGTTGTCTCTGGTTCGCCGTCCACGCAATAATTATTAACATACATACGTAAATTAAACTAATTTTCTTTTTAGTAATGGTGATCCTAAACTAAAGTCCATGCTAATCTTGGGAACATGTAAAATAGCAGGGGGTGGATTTCAATCATAGTCCCCTGATCACATATGTAAATCATTAAACCATTTAACTACCATAAGTTATATAGAAAATATAAAGTGATATATGTTTGCAGTAAAACAAGAAAAAAAAACATAACGATTAAAACAAGCAAAATGGAGTAAAACTTGGAATGGTGACTCATAATGATTTTTTAAAGATCCTGATAAACTCTTATCTAGATGTCAATAGGAAGATTTGAGGTTTCTCATGGATTAATTTCATGATTCGATCTAAATGCTTGTTTATGATTAGCTATTTGAGGCATGTTTATCTAAGTTTTGCATAAGATAAAGATATAGAATGTGAGCTTATACATCTAGAATTATTGACTAAGTGAATGAAGCTAGAGCTTCAAAATGAGCGGACTAGCCGATTACTAACATATTCATATACAAAATGAGTTTAAATGAGCTACGTCCAATTTTGCCCATAAACAAAATGGACTAAACACATATAGACATGGTCGGTCCCAAAAAAAAAAAAAAAAGTTAATACAAAACATTGTATTTTTTATCCGATTAAAACTTAATCATATTCAAAAGACACTCACTATTTGTCTATACTTTTTTTTTCTATTTGTCTATACTTAAAATACTCAATATTAGGTATGTATATGTGGACATGGACGGTCCATTTGATATCTCTAAATGCCAATAGAGAAAGAGTCATGAATCCTCCTAAAACATGATTTTGATATCGTAGTTACCGCTCTTTGGAAATTTCAGTCACAGCTAGCTGGGTACGACTTTTTTTAGCTAGTTAGACCACAAAGTGGTTATAAAAATATCTTCGATGCTTACATTTTTCACGTTTATATAGTCAATCATGTGTACTGTTATATATTTTATCAGTAGATATGTAGTTAGAAGTTATGTTATAGCACATTTAATTTACTTCTAAATGTGGCCACACTTGTAAAATCTCAAACCATATATGTCTATATTGTTTTCCACGATCCCTGCGACTTAACATGATTTTGTTTTGCTTTTAACTCTTACCACACTTCCATTTATACGCTAATTAGTTTATCATAAAGTTAATTATATAATTTCTATTAGTATTAGATACATTTTTTTCATATTCTATCGATCTCAAAACATTAGGGTGATATAACTATGAAAGGCTAAAGGCATTTCCAACTACAACACTAAATATTTTGGTGTTAAAAATAATGCTAATTTTGGTGTTTTAGTGATTAGTGGTTTTTATCTACAACCATAACCCTAAAGCTCACATTAAAATTTACTTTTTATTTTTATATTATTAAATTAATATTTTGGAATAATTTGATAAATATTTACTATTTAAAATTAATGTATTAATTAACACAATAGATACTTCTATTTCCTAAAATTTTATAATATTATGTTTCTAATGTTTAAAATATTATGTATATTAAATCATTTTTATTAACTTAGATACTTTCTAAAATTAGTATTTCTTCAAAATTAATATTTTAATAAAATTATGATATAAGTATAGTTTCATTACTTGTTATTATTATTATTAAATTAGAGATTTTCTTCAGTATTTTATTTTTGATTTAGTTATTGTTTATTAATAAAATACATTGATAGTTTAGTGTTATGAATAGTGACAACATCAAATTTAGTGTTATATTATTAACAATACCAAAATTGATGTCATTTTAGAATATTAATGGAGAACTAGATTTTGACCCGCACTTAGAAAGTGTGGATAGTTTAGATTTTTAATTATGTAATCTAATTTTGATTATAATTGTTTAACCAGCATTATAAACACTGAGTTAACAATTTAGTTTAAAAAAAAAAAATTTGTGTTATTTGGAGGAGATATATCGTAAGGATTAAGAGATTAAAATAACGATTTCACATTATATGTTTTAATATGTGTTGTATCGTAAGATCATGGTTTAGAAATATATATATATATATATATATATATATATATATGAAAAAACTATTGTAAAAGTTATGTGATATAGGTTTAATTGTTATTATATTTATCTAAAATATTATTTTATAAAACACATGTTGTAGTCGTATATATAATTTGCAAATTTGATGGAACAACCCGTTAAAAAACTTCATTCAAATATAAAGCATAATTTGACGCTTCAAATATTTGAATAATATAAATATGAAATAATTTTAATATTTTTATTAAGTTTAAAATATAGCAACTGGAATTATTTACTATATGCATACATATATGTATATATATTTTAAACTCATGCGAATTTTTTTAGAAAATTTATAATTGAAATTGGCTAATTAATTTTTCAACACGTTTAATTATTTAAATATTTTTCAGTTTGATGAAAAAACCTGCTAAAAAGTATAATCGTAAAACATCAATCGTAATATGTATATATATTTGAAACAAAATAAAAAATATTAAAATATATTATAAATTATTTTGAATTAAATCATAAATTAGAGAATATTAATTTATATATATAATAGTTGATGTATAAATTATTAATTATATTTATCAATTAATTTGTTTTGATTTTAATTAATTAGAAAAGTGGGATCCATTATATTTTAGTTGTTTGGCTACATGTTTAATAATTGTCTTGTTTGGAAACATAGATTGTAGAGATAATGTTATATTCCCTAATTACCTTTAATAAAATTTAATTAAATCATTAATATGCAATGACATAAATTGTAATAAACACATGAACTAAATGTTAGTTTTCTTTTGACTCTAATTTTTAATAGTATTGATTTGGTGTACAAATTACAACTTGGAGTCCAATAAAATGGCCTGGCAAATTTGATTATTTTTCCTTTAAAAAAAATATGGTTCCGTTTCCGTCAATCGTTTTTCTTTAAAAGATGTATACTTTAAACAATCCATTTTTTAGTCCCAAAAAAATAAACAATCCATTTTATATTAGCAAGACCATAATATATTTCTATATGCGCGTGCATATGTTTGCATAATATAATGTTTTTGATGTGATGGTTAGATTAATTAGTTAAGTAAGATATCAGAAGCGGATGTAGTACATTTGATGATCTAATTTGTGTTAGCTAGCAATGTTTAAAATATAATTTATGGGATTAAAAGGGAAGAGATTAAAGGCGCAGAAAGAGGAATCCTAGGCTCAAAGGGTCCTCAAAGGCCTATGAAGTCTATTATTTCCTCACTCCACGTTCCAACTGTGATTTAGGCTTTTTGCTAGATTCAAAAAGATACGTCTAAATCATCTTAAATCATCAAGATGATTTAGTTAAATGTAATGTTTTTTAAAAAAAATCGGCAACGTGTAAATTTAAGAAAATAGGTTAAATTCATTTTATGAGTTGATATATGATCAAGATGATTTAGACGTATCTTTTTGAATCTAGCAAAAAGCCTAAATCACAGTTGGAACGTGGAGTGAGGAAATATATTAAATTATGGTTACCATTAATAATTTATTTGGTTCGCCTATTAGTTCAAAAATACGTTATATATGCATAACTAATCGGATCTAACGTCTAACAAAAAAAAATTACGCAAGATTTTTCAAACCTAATTTTAAATAATATCTTAAAATATATTAATTAATTATAATTAAACTTTTTAATATAATATTGTAAACAAAATTACATTAAATATATGAAAACAATTATTTAAAAATGAACCATATGACTTTTATTAAAATTATAAACATAAGTTAAAATTTTAAAATTTAAAATTTAGTTTTTTTAAAGAAAAAATTAAGTTAAATGGTCGACTAAGCGAAAATTAAATAATATAAATTAAGTTAGGCGGAATTAAATGAGTCTAGTCAATCAAAAATTTAGCCAACAATTTATTTAACTGATTTGTTGAATAGCAACTAAGCAACCAAATTTCAGAACAAAAAGTTCGACGTATGGATTTTTTCATCTTCATTTTCCAAATTTTTGTTGATGTTTTCCTTATTTATCCATTTTTAGTTTTGGTGGCTAAATGGAAGTCTAGAGCAGTATCTCTTTGTTTTTCTAAATTAAAGATTCAATAATTAATAATCAATATTAATCTTTTACGGGAAATAACAGTTTTTAAAAAAATGTTTTAGATGGCTAATTAGACGTTGTCTAAGCGTTAGATTTTCATGAATTATGGCGATTAAATTTTAATCTACCATAATATTATAATAATAAAGTAAATAACATTTACTATTTATAAATTAAGTTAATTCATATATTATTTTACAAAATCTTATGATTACTAATATGAATTTTATTGTTTATAAATTATGATATTTTATATATTTTATTATATATATATTTTATTTATTGTTTTATTTTGTAAATATTTAGATTGTTTAGTAGCGATTTAGACTTCCAATTAAACGTTTTAGACACTAAACATTACATCACCTAATTCTTGTATATTGCAGACATGAAGAGTATCGATTCTCCTGTGTATATAAACTTTACCAATTAACAAGATCCGAAGTAATTTTACGATCCCTGTAAATATGTTAGAGCATGATCAATGGTGATTTTTTTTCTTCAAAATGATCAATGGTGATTTTTTTACCAAATCTCTAAACACAATCATAAAATAAAAATACTAATCAAATAATTCTTTTTGGGATTTTAGATATTAAGAAACTATTGAGAAAGTTTCTTAAAATGTGAAGAGACGTAAACATTATCTTATAATTTTTTTAATAATTATCTTTGAGATTTCGTAAGAGAGCATACTTGATCATGCTCTAACATCTGAATAATGTCTGATTATGAGTCAGATTACTACCAAGTACCTTACTTTTTTAATACGAGTTTATTGAAGTTTAGAGTTATAACTCTTACAATGTCTAATATTATACTCCTTCGTATATTATTTTACAGAAAACAATTTAAATATTTTTCACTTTTTATATTTTCTTAAATATATAAGTTATATATTTTATATTATGTACGTTATAAGACTCTTATGTTAGGAAAAAAATAATTTACTTAACTAAAAATCGAAACTAAATATAAAAGGTTTAAGGATAGAGATTCAAATCATGAATTAAAGGAATATTACAAACTGAAGTTGAACAAAAATAGTTTAATTGTTCTTGTGGTAATTCCTTAAATACTTCCAGTTTGCTATTATAGTACTTACTATCTTTATATTTGCCACTTTGTTTATCATAAAAAGATTTCCAATTGATGAGCATGTAGTCATCTTATACTGATTTGTTGTATTATTTTTGTCTGCTTAAATTTGAGCATATCTTTCGTTAATTATTAATGTTACCCTAGTAAGTAACAAACGTAATTCTTAATTGTATGTTCAGTACTTTTATAATGTACTGTTTGGAGTCATATTGTGAATTTGAAAGACAAATACAAACAGTTTTTTTTCCTTCCCAATATCTATTAAAAAAAAAGAGAACTTTTTTTTTTTCCTTTCAACCCCAAGTGTTGTCGTAATTCATTTTGAAAATAAACTGAGCATTGGGTACCTGTCGTGTTCTGACAATATTGCTCCACAGTTTGTCTTAAAAAATATTCAAATTATAGTATTTTATCTCGTGGCCTAATCTTACCAAGCAAATGTTTGCAGTAAAAGTAGACATACGGCCTGAAAAATGTACTTACCTTTCATCGAGACCATGTAAAAAACTCGAGGTAAAAATGAAAATCAGCATTACACAACACAGCTTTTAGAGACTGGGTAAGATTCTGCTATAGTCACTATTCGAGAAATGATGGTAAATTTTTTTGACTCGGGTCAAACGTGTCATGCTATAGTGGACGTAAATTATTGATCATCCAAAAATTAATTTCCAGAGTGAATTATTTTTTTGACATGACTAGATATAATATTAATGGTTATAGACAAGTACATTTTGCACACAAAAAAAAAGACAAAGTACATATATACAATTCATTTTTGGACATTACAATTCTTCAGTAGAAAAACAATATATGTAGATCCAAATAAGACTCTATGCTTCTTTTGAAATTCAGGTGAAATTTTGAATTTAGATTTTTAATAAAGAACAGTGTAAATATATCTTGAAGTATGCAATTGAAATATACAAAAGATTATTTAACTTTTTATTTTGACGCAAATAATATGAAAGACCCGCAAACATATGCTCTGGGCCCCACCATGTTTTTCAAGTTGATCATCTCTTAACGCTATTCACTAAAGAAAACAAAAATTACACCAAACCCCAAAAATTAAGAAGAAGAAAAAAAGAAACTTTTACTCTCCTCATCTCTTTCTCTCTGGATCCTCTTCAAGCTAAGGCCATTTAGGGTTTATCTGAGCTTCATAATTTCACTTGACAACACTAGCTCTTTTCTGGGTAAGCCCTCTTCCTTTTTTTTTTTTTTTTTCGCGAGCCTTTTTATTACTTTTCTTCACCTTTTCCTCGCGTACGCCTTCATTCACACCTTTTCTTCCTCTGCAACTCTTCTTTGATTGCTTTTTGTTTTTCATGAGATTTGGGGACCGTATTCAGGGGGGTTTTATGGTGGGTTTCTCTGCAAGTTTTTTCCTTTTATATGACCTTTCGTTTTCTATATGTGGTCTCAGTTTCAGTTTTGTAATTAGGTTATTATTTATTTTTTTCTGGGTTTAGCTTTGTTCATGCATTTGAAATCACTTGGTTTTTTAATCTCTATGATTTGACATTTGCTTGTGGGGTTTTAAAACAAAAATTATGGAAATTATTTGCATTTATTTCTGGATTAAATCGAATCCTCACTCTCTACTGTTCTTTCTTTCCTAAGTTTCATGAGATCTGGGACCTAGAGATAAATCTCTCGATTCCTTCTGATTTTGTTTGTTAGATCTCCTACGTCGCTCTAAGCTTTCTTCTTATTCTTCGATATCGGTTTGATTTTACTCAACTAATTTTACATTCTAATGGTCCAAAAAAATCATAATTTTCTATGAGGGTTTGCCTTTAAAAATGTCTTCTTTTTAGCTGTTTTAATTTTGTGGCTATTCTCTCTCTGTACTTGTGTAGGGTTCATGATTGAGTCTGCAAACTATAAATGACCTAAACTACTCAATTTACTTTCTTAGATCTGCTGCTTCATCTTTAATATCACCTCTTACTTAACATATATCTACAGACATTGATCTTCATATGAAGAGTATTCTTGAATTGAAACTGTTCTTTTACCAATTTTCAGGTACTTGTGATTGATGCAGGATCTTATATTCACAAGTTTAGAAACAGATGACACAAGATGAATAACTCTTGTCACCGCTCTTAGAGATTTAGATAAAGAGTTGCAATGGGATCGTTTGCAGGTTCCTGCGAAATTGTGGAAGAGAAAGATGAAGCAAGTTCAGCGAAACATTCCGGGAGACATGGTAAATCGGTTTTGGGATCATCAAGCAACGATTTTGAGCGGAAGCAGCGAGAGTATCATGGTTCTCTTGAGTATGACATTGATAAGCTTTTTCAGTCTATACCTGTGAAACCATCCACAAGGCTAATGAGCTCTTCTTTCCATAACATTGAGACAAGCGCCAGTGCAGGTCCAAGCAGGACCACAAGCCCTTCAAACAGAATCACAATGAAGAAACAAGGGACACCTCAGTCTCCTAGAGTTTTCGGTGTCTCTGATTCAGTTTCCTTGAAACAGGCTCTGAGGGATCGTTGCATTTCCAAGGCGTCCGAAATGGCTGCTCAGAAACGGTTGTCCAAATCCGCAGCTGCGTCTCCTAGGGTGTCTGAAGCAGATAGGATAAAGAGTTTGTATAACCAAGTTTCGAATGAATCTGGTAGCAGGTCTGGTGGGTTTGTTCCTGTTGATAAGGGTAAAGGAAGCTTGGTTGAGACATCTTTGATGTTGGTACACGATAAACCAAGTTCTTCAAGGAGTGTGCCTCAGCGGTCTGAAGAGCCTTCTAACCCCATTTCTGAGCTATCTCAAGCTGGAACCAGTTTGGGGTTACAAAGAGTGCCAAATCAAATGCTGGAGATTAAGGTGTTGCATCAATCCAACAAATCTGGGTCCTGTCTTAGTTCTGGCAGTGGAGATTATGAGATAGAGTTAGATGGAAATGTTGGCTCTCCTTCCGCTCACGCATTAGTTGAAGATGATGTGAAAGAAATAGACAAACATATTACCTCACTGCCTTCTGATTCTAGCAAGAGTAATGATGGGACGGAGCTTGAAAAGAAAATTCTCTCATTGACTCTGGATTTGGAGCAGAAAGGGGAGTTGGATAACGCAGCTAGCTCAGGAACAGAGAAGAGCAAAACGGTACGCAAGGTAACAAGAATGATTCCTCGTCCCAAACAGCAGCCGAAAAAGAAGATTCTGCTTAAGAAGAAGTTAAAGATTGGGATCGTTTCTGTAGTTAACGCAACAAAAAAGGATGAAGAAACCGATATTTCCTTGGATTCTAGTACAAATAAACTCCTCTGCCAAAGATGTCACTGTTCGTTGAAGAGGACCAGCATAGATAACCAACCTCCCTCACATACTACTAGTCATAATCCTGACGTTAGCTCAGACAGTTTGAGCTCTGTTTCAAATAATGTTGGTAAAGAAGCTCATCAAGTAGCCATTGAGAACTCATCTGGTTCTTGTAATGTTAGTCAACGCACTGAAGCTAAGATTGTTTCCTCGAGCAATGACAGTGGTAACGGCGCAAGGGATGAGAAGGAAACAGGGAATCCAACTTCTAGTGAGAAATTCGAGTTCTCATTGAGTTCAAAAGATAGTCTTGGAGATTATAGCAGGAGCACAAGCATGAGTGAGGAGAGCAATATGAGCAGGTTTAGCTGTGGGAACAAGCCTCACATGTCAATGGATGTTAGATGGGAAGCGATTAAGGATGTCAAGTTGCAATACGGCTCTTTGGGTTTACGACACTTCAACCTTTTGAAGAAACTTGGTTGCGGAGATATAGGAACAGTCTATCTAGCCGAGCTGATTGGTACAAACTGTTTGTTTGCTATAAAGGTCATGGACAACGAGTTCTTGGCAAGAAGGAAAAAGAGTCCAAGGGCACAAGCTGAACGGGAGATACTTAAAATGTTGGACCATCCTTTTCTTCCTACATTATATGCGCAGTTCACTTCGGATAACTTGTCTTGTCTAGTCATGGAGTATTGTCCTGGTGGAGACCTTCATGTGCTTAGACAGAAGCAGCTAGGCCGTTGTTTCCCTGAACCTGCAGCAAGGTAAAGATTACCTTGCTTAAATTACTCCATATAGATCGTTAGTTTACTAATATTGATGGTAAAATTTGTTTTCAGGTTCTATGTTGCAGAAATTCTCCTTGCACTGGAGTACTTACACATGCTTGGTGTTATATACCGAGATCTGAAGCCGGAAAACATTCTAGTCCGTGAAGATGGTCACATTATGCTTACGGATTTTGACCTCTCACTTCGATGTGCAGTGAACCCAACTCTTCTCAGGTCAACTTCTCCGCCCGGAGATCCTGCGAGAGTTTCAGGTCCATACAACACATCCAACTGCATACAACCATTCTGTATCATCGAACCATCTTGCCAGGTTTCATGTTTCAGCCCAAGGCTCTCCTCAAACCAACAACAAGGTCGAAAACCGAAAAAGGCTGATCATCTTTCGAAAACCCAACAACACTTGATGAGATCATTACCTCAGCTGGTGGCTGAACCAACCGAAGCAAGATCCAATTCCTTTGTGGGAACACACGAGTACTTAGCTCCCGAGATCATCAAAGGAGAAGGACACGGCGCTGCTGTTGACTGGTGGACTTTCGGGGTTCTCCTTTACGAACTTTTATACGGGAAAACACCTTTCAAAGGTTACAACAACGACGAGACTTTAGCCAATGTTGTGTTGCAGAACCTCAAGTTTCCTGATAGCCCGCTTGTGAGCTTCCAGGCAAAGGATTTGATCAGAGGGCTTCTGGTTAAGGAACCAGAGAACCGGCTCGGGTCAGAGAAAGGATCTGCAGAGATCAAAAGACATCCTTTCTTTGAAGGATTGAATTGGGCTCTAATACGGTGCGCAATACCGCCTGAGCTGCCAGATTTCTATGATTATGGCGGTGGTTCACCTGGAGGGAATGATGATAGGTATCTTGAATGTAAAGCCATAGGCGATCATCTTGAGTTCGAGCTATTCTAAGATAAGGGTCTTTAAAGTAAGACGAGAAAATTTTCTGGTAAAAGTAATCAGTGTAAACGTTGTTGTAATTTATCATATGACTCAAATTCTCATGTCTAATATGTAAATTTTAGCCTCTTCTGAGACATATAATCTCATAAATTCAACAAAGATTGAAGTTATGCAGAGACAACACGGAATGGACTCAGCTGCTTTGTGACGAGGTACAGAAGCTTAAATCTAAATTTGAGGTAAGGTCTTTAGGGAATCTTGTTAGACAGCTAGAGGAAGAAAGAACAAACAGAAGAGACTCATCATCATCATCGTCTTCGATGGAAGTTGAAAAGCTGAAGGAAGAGATGTTACTTGCGGGGCAAGAAATAAGCCAACTGAAATCTGCGGTTGAAGTAGCAGAGACAAGGTACCAAGATGAGTATATACAGAGCACATTGCAGATAAGAAGCGCTTACGAAGAAACAGAGGCTGTTAAATCTAAATATTCACAGAGAGAGGCCGAGTTAGCTGACGAACTAAAGAGAACAAAAGATGAAGTCGAGGTTTTGCGTAAAGGGTTAATGGAGAAGAGTAAAGAAGATGAATGCAGGGGAGATTTGAAGAAGCTTGAATCGGATTTAGTGGAAGTGAGAGGGAGTTTAATGGATAAGGCGATGGAGTTGCAGAGACTGAGGAGTGAAATGGAGAAGAAAGTGGAAACAGGAAACATGGAAACAGAGCTTAGAAGAGTGAAGGTGCAGTCTGAGCAATGGAGGAAAGCGGCTGAGACGGCAGCTTCAATGCTGAACAATGAGGAAGAGAGAATTGATTCTATTGAGAATGGCAAAATGTTGAAGAAGTTTGGTGTGTTACTCAAGAAAAACTATAAGTAATTATGATTCTTTTTTTTGTTTGTGCTCTGTTTTAAGGTATTGAAAAATTGTCATTGTTATTGTTTGTAAATTTGTAAAATTCTATTTGATTTCTATAGTTTTTTCTCTCTCTTGTAAACGTTGCCTTGAAAATTGTATTGTGAATTTGTGAAGTGATCTTTGCACTCAAGAATCAAGACTTAAAATCATATACCTGTTTGTTTGATAAAAAATTAGATACCTTAGTTTTTCTAAACCCTTAATAAATTTCCAAATTTATAATTTGAATATTAAATTAATGTCCAGAAAATTAACATAGAAGAAAAGAAAAAAGAAAGAGAAGTCTGAATTTATTATTTACTTATTTAGGGACGAAGACTAGAGAGACGAGTGTGTATTTTAACTAATAATAATAAATGGAGGGTGATAAGAAATCTAAATCCCTAAATCTCTGATAAGCTCGGATTAATCAATCCCGAGGCCCAATCACGTGCTTACAATACTCCCCCATTGAAACAACCTTGTCCTCAAGGTTGATGGAGTTGAACACTGATTTCTTAACTTCAGTACTGTAATTCTGTTTCCAGCAAAATAACCACTGCTGAACAATGTTTCTGGTGGTCTTGGAGAATGATAAAGTTCATAGGTGGAGCAGATCATAATTGGCACAAGTTGAAGCATAATTGGATAAACTTCAGTTTCTTCCTCAACAGCTGATACCAACTGATATGCAAGCTTGTAAATGTGCAGTCTGTTAACATCAGTGAGCCTCGCATCATCCTGTAATTTTGGACGTTCCACCGTACCACTCCCAACCTTCCAAAACTCATTATAACTTTTGCTGTAAATTTGTAAAATTCTATTTGATTTCTATAGTTTTTTCTCTCTTGTAAACGTTGCCTTGAAAATTGTATTGTGAATTTGTGAAGTGATCTTTGCACTCAAGAATCAAGACTTAAAATCATATACCTGTTTGTTTGATAAAAAATTAGATACCTTAGTTTTTTTTTTTTAAATATACTCACAAATCAAATTTACTAAACCCGTAATAAATTTCTAAAATTATAATTTGAATATTAAATTAATGTCCAGAAAATTAACATAAAAAAAAAAGAAAGAAAGAGAAGTCTGAATTTATTATTTACTTAGGGACGAAGACTAGAAAGACGAGTGTGTATAATAATAAATGGACGGTGATAAGAACCCCTAAATCTATGAATATTATTAAAATATTGTGGGTCCTACGTGAATAGTTAAGAACCGGATTCTAAAAATCTTTATTTAAGAACCGGTTCTTACACCGTTCATGACACGTGGCAGATTGTCATTCGTCTATTTTTTTTTCAAATTTTTTTTTTACACTTTCCCAAAAAAAAAAAAATTTAAGAATCCCATAGGGGGTTGATGGATGTACATGCTCTCTCATAAGCTCGGATTTGAGCTCATAGCAAAAGTGACAGAAAGGGGAGGAGGGTTGGCCAGTGACCAACTGAAGATCAGAGATTAGAGGGAGAAGAAGATAGAAGAGAAAGAAGATTCTGGAAAATTCCAGATGATCGTTTTCGATAACGTTTCTGAACAGAGAGATACAATGTTAAATACTCAAGTAATAAAAGGCCTTAAACACTCATTTTCTAGCAGCCCATTAATCAACCCCGAGGCCCAATCACGTGCTTATCAATCTCTCAATCGCAGTCTCTCTCTCGAGCGTCGGATCAAGCTTGCCTTTCTTTCTCCTCCCTCCAATCATCTCTCTCTCCTCTCCCGCTAATTTTCAAATCATCCTCTCTCATCTCATCTCATCTCATCTCTTCTCTTCGAGCTTTCAGGTTTAGCCGGATCGTCTCTGATTATCTTTGTTGTGTTTCCACGGATGTCTAGGGTTTTCACTGAGATAGTTTTTTTGGGTGTGTTTCCACGGTTGTGTAGGGTTTTCAGATATGGCCGATTCGCAGGCTAATTCGACGGGAATGGGTCCTGGAGAAGGCGGCGAGAGGGGCGGAGACCAGAGCCCGAGGTCGTTGAATGTTCCTGATCACGATAGGTTTCTTCCGCTCACTAACATAAGCCGTATCATGAAGAGGGGTTTACCTGCAAATGGCAAGATTGGTAAAGATGCCAAAGAGATGATGCAGGAATGTGCCTCTGAATTCATCAGATACATCACTAGCGAGTAATGCCTTTTCAACTTTGATCAATTTTCTTTTCTTTCTTTAAATTGGGCATTTTCTTTGTTGGGAGATTGAATGATACACTGATTCATGGCTACAAATGGGTTAATGGAGATTATGTTTATTGGGTTCAATTCTGGGATATATAGTTTTGCTTAGTGATGCAATGAGGTTTTTTGATGGTGTTGTGCATATTTTGACAAGCAGAGCGAGTCATAAGTGCCAAAACGAGAAACGAAAGACCATTAATGGAGATGATTTGCTTTCGGCAATGGCCACTTTTGGATTCAAAGATTACCTCGAACCCTTGAGGCTTTACCTGAGGAGATACAGACAGGTATGAATGTTCCACCATAGCTTATTCAGTTTACATTTGTAGTCACTGTATATTCAAGAACCATTAAACAGTAAATTCCCAAGATTCCATAGTTATTTTGAACTGTGTGTGGTACATGAAGATCGACTCACTCACTAACTATGTCTCTACTTTTCTTTTCCTTGTATGCTATATGGATTGGAATCTTGCAGATGGAGGTCAGTGGTTCTCCACTTTCACTCATCTATCTTTTCTTTAGTCATTATTTGTGGCTTCTCTAACTAGGATTGTTTGCTACCTTCTGCCATCGTTGTCTGTCTGATAGGCATCAGCAAAAGACGGAGGAGAATCGAGCGCAAAGAGAGATGGTCAACCAAGCCAGGTAGCCCAACTAATGACTCAATTTTCTCAAACTGACATGGTCCTTTCTGCTTATGTTTCGTGTGAGCTAGTTAGTTTAAAAATTTCCCCGTCTTTACCTTTCTGAAAAGTTTCCGCAGCATGGTAACCAAGGCTCTTTCTCACAGTTTCCGCAGCCTGGTCAACCAAGCCAACTAGACCAAGTAATGACTCAATCATTCTTCTCAAACTGACATGCTCATTTCTGCTTATGTTTCGTGTGAGCTAGTTAGTTTAAAAATCTCCCCGTCTTTACCTTTCTGAACAGTTTCCGCAGCATGGTAACCAAGGCTCTTTCTCACAGTTTCCTCCGCAGCATGGTAACCAAGGCTCTTTCTCACAAGGTCCTTATGGAAGCTCTTAAGTAAGCACTTTCGCTAAGACAAAGGTTACTTTTACTTAGATATATCATATATAGGGGAGAAATAAGAATACAGACAAGTGTTTAGAACAACAGTTAAATGATAGAACCTCCCAAAAAGAGTTTGTTCTGACTCAACTCATGTCATCCATTCCTTTTGTATGCACGACATATATAACTTATACATCAATAACCCTTTCTCATCCATCGACTATCTGCGTATCCACATTTTGAGATCACCCATACCGATTTGAATTACTTGAACAGCAACTGAGAATCTGAGCATTTATGGTATTTGTAATCCACGAGTATGTAGAAACAACTGATTAAACTCGTGTTTTTGACTGTAGGCTTCGCATATGATGGTTCCAATGCCTAACGCAGAGTAGTACTAGCTAGGACAATATTTCAGAGAGGTTCAACTATTCATGTTCCTGTTTTTTCCTAAGAACATGAACGATCCACTGTTGATAGATTTGGATTGTGGTATCTCAGTTTTGGGAGAGAGGAGATTTGTATATGACTATGTTGTAGGAAGAAAGAAAAGAGAGTCTGGTTTACTCAAAAGATAAGAATTGAGAAGCCATTTGATTGTTATAGTTACTAATCTTTTGGTCTTAAGAAGAAGCCTATTGATTTATCTCTACTTGCTTGGTCTGTAGATTTTTTCATGCAAGTGTTATGTCCTTAGCCGTTACTTTGTTCTTAACTTGATATTGAATCCTTATGCTTTTAAACTTATGATCTATTATTGATGTTACGAGGTGTCAAGGATAGACGGATACGATTTAGTTCGAATTAGTTGGTTAAGGTTTCAAATCTGGTTCACAAAATAGATCTAACCAGAAATAAACCGAAAAACAAACCATCACAATCTTGGGAGATTCAACTATTGTTGTTCCTTTTTTCTCTGAGAATATATAGGAACGAGTGTACCTAAAGCTGGCAGAAAATGCTGTACAATCTTTTAGAGAAAAAAAAAGATTCAACTTTTCATTATTATCTTCTCGTTGGTCTCCTTAAGTCTCAGACATGCATTTTATGTGTCAATGGACAACGTGGACAGATGCAACGAAAAGATTGGTCAAACCAAAAAGGAAAAAGATTGTAACAGCTTTCAGAATACGAGCACGAATCAGCTTCTTTTAATGTACAACTCTGTTTTGACTCATTTGACTAATTGACTCATTTCGTTTATATATGTCTTCTTCACTCTTTCTCTCCTTCAAATAAAACATAATCTCTATTTCTCTGCCTGTTTTCGAGACTCCTTCAACATCCTCCATGGCTGAAAATGAATCTGATGTAGCTCTTCCACGTTTTTTCAAGGTCTTCCTCTCTGAAACGTCCACTGAATCAATGGTACATCTCTTCCTCTCTGTTTTTTTCCTTCTCCCATATCTGTAGCTAGTGAAAAGTCTCAGATTTTCAGGCTCATTCGGGAGAGTTATGGTTTAGAGGAGAGAATAATCTTTAGTTAATTAGCAGAAATTAAATCAGAAGTGAAAGAGATAAAAAGATTCTCATCTGTTCCTTTTGTTTCTCTTCATAGTTCAAAGTCTTGATTTAAGTTACAACATGTTTTCTGATTATTATCAGGCGATCCCCATGTCGTTCAATGAGCATCTTGAAGATCCCTTGCCACACACGGCTAAGCTCCAAGGCACCGGAGGTGGTATTTGGACTGTGGGCTTCTCGAAAATACGTGACGACCGTGCGTATTTCACAGCTGGGTGGTCCAAATTTGCACAGGACCATGAACTCAAGGATGGAGAGTTCATGACGTTTGTCTACGATGGTTGCCACACGTTTGAAGTTAGCGTTTTTGGTCATTGTGGTTGTAAAGAGACAAGAGCTGTGGTGGACACGGTCGAGGTCTCTGATTCTGATTCGAGTGATGAAGAAGAAGAAGAAGAAGAAGAAGAAGATTCTTCAGTGGATGCTGATTCTGATGAAGAAGACGAAGATCCTTCAACGGATGCTGATGATGACAGTCTCTTTGATGAAGATGAGGAAGTTAGCCAGAGTATCTACCCTGTTACGAGCGAAGACACAGTCTCTGATGATGCTGCAGGTAAAATAGTTATTCATATTAATTACTAATTTACACACAAACTAATGCTAAATCATGTACCGTCTCAGTTGTTGCAAGGCCTCAGAATTTGGGGGTCACGGCTAACCCACACTTTACTACCAACCTCAAGAACAGGATATATGAGCTGGTAATAAAGGAATTTAGATTTGTTTACTGTCATTTCCCTTCTTAAATATGTCTTATACATGTTTTGATGGTTTTGTTTCATGCAGTTGATTCCCGCAAATGTGGTGAAAGATCATGGGCTTACGTTCGGTAGAAGCGTCAAGTACATTGATGGAGAAGGGGTCATTGAAGGGGCCAAAGGGAAATGGTCTGATGACAGGATTTGCTTCAAGAAATGGGACAGGATTTGTAGGAGGAACAGACTTAGAGAGCAAGATACTGTTCACTGCGAGATGCTCCATGTCCGGAAGAAAGTCCACTCCATCAAAATCACAATCACACGTGGTTGATTGATTCTCTAATCATCAGTTCATCACCATCATTGCACCTTCATCTTCACCATCCTATCATGAATTCTATGTCTTTTGTTTGTTTTAGGAGTGTTGTTTTCGTTTCATGTTTTATGTTAGTAGGACTTTCTTTATCCCCAAGAAACCTTGTCAACTTATTGATGTTTTCTGTCTTGTATTTTGAATGCTTATTATTATGTAACGCATATCTATGGATTTTCATAGCACAAGTTTTATTAAAGATATTATTAACATTAATAAGTAATATACAGATCATCACAAGATAGGATAAGCGTAAAACAAGTTAAGACAAAACAAAAACCAAATCGATAATAATTGTAGACAAAAACATACAGAAATCTGGTTGTGATTAAAATTATTATATACTTCACCAGCGATGAAGAGTAGGTACGAGCTCTAGAGGAACTTTCTTGGCGATGACGAAAGCTCCGTTTTCTTCCATATCAATGTCTTTAATGGTCATTCCATCGGGCAAAATCCAGTCGAAGAAGTAAAGAAGACTAAGAAGGCCGAGCTCGACGATGGTAATCCCCGTGCCCATCCCAGGACAGATCCTAGTAGGATCATCCTACGTCTGGCCCTGAACGGCGATAGCTCAAAATGTTTACCTTTATATTCTATAGGGTTGTCGACAAACCTCTCGGGGATGAACTCCTCCGGTTTGGTCCAGTTTTTGGGATCATGGTGTAACATCCTGGTTTGTGGTATATGCGGAAAGGTTTATAAGAATTGATTTGGATACCTATATCACCAAAGTGCATTTATCTTTTTGGTCACTTGTCCAGAGAAAACTCCAGAGTTAATCGTGTTTGAGCTGGAGTAGTTAAAGGATGGGTAACCTATCGGGAAGTGACTCACAGTATCGTGCGAGTGAGGGCAAAAACACGTGGAAAGATCGTGTGGTGATTGCAGGGACAGTAAATCAAGTCTTTAAAGCCTCCCAAAAATAACAAATTGACAGGTTTGTGGTATATGCGGAGAGACTTATAAGAATTAATTTGACTACCTATGTCACCAAAGTGCACTTATATTTTCGGTCACTTGTCCAGAGAAAACTATAGAGTTAAGCGTGCTTGAGCTGGAGTAGTTAAAGGATGGGTGACCTATCTGGAAGTGACTCACGGTATCGTGCGAGTGAGGGCAAAAACACGTGGAAAGATCGTGTGGTGATTGCAGGGACAGTAAATAAAGTCTTTAAAGCCTCCCAAAAATAACAAACCGACCGTCGGACGAGAGTGAGCCCACGGGCCAAGTGAGAAGACGTGGGGCCCATGGACGGAACGGCGGGCGTTACACACGGCCTATCGTGTAAGTGTTGATTTGGATCATAGTGTTCTTGGGGATGTTGTAGCCTTGAATATTTATGTCGGACATTGTCAGTCCTGGAAGACAGAGAGGAGCTGGTGGATGCAATATGAATGTTTCCTTGATCACTAGCTTGAAGTACTCAACTTTCTCTATATCTTCTTCGGTGATTCTCTCTTTGTTGGATCCGAGTGTTGTTCTAATCTCTTCTTGGAGTCTTTTCATTACTCTCGGATGTCTGCTTAGTTCTGTCATTGTCCATATCATTGTGTTGGATCCCACGTTCACTCCAGCCAAGAACACATCCTAATCCAACGATATATTGATAATTTCATGGTTTTGGCTTTTAAATAGGATATCACAATAATTAGAGAACAATATATATAAACCAAGGCCGAAAAACAGACCTATTGACAAAACGAGATAATTCTCCATGTATTAGGTTACTTGCTTCACAAGCTATATATATGTCTAAATATTCAACCATGATTGATATTGTAGTGTAAGAACTCTACCCTCAAAATAAATCTTTCATATACTTAAAAAGTATTTGTACTTATCGACATAACTCCTCTGAGATCGTCATCAGTGACTTTAAAAGAATCGGGTTTTGTAGGTTTACTGATCATATCCAACATGACACTGATGATGTCCGAGTGATCTTGGGGTTGTCCTGTCTTCAAATGAGCATCAATCACATGCTCAAAGAAATTGGTGAGTTTGGCAAAGGATTTTTTCACCCTTGAATGCTGACCGGAGATTCGGTTTATGAGCCATCCCGCAAGGAGGAAGTCAGCGAAATCCAATGATCCAAGGCTAGTCTCTGACTCAAGCACTAATTCTTCCACTTTCTCCATATCGACAAATTTGCACTCGTGGAAGTTCTGTCCAAAAGCAAGTCTACAAATGATGCTGGCCGTGAAGGAGAAAACGACTTTCCTTAGATCAATTGATGATGAGGTTTGTGTCTCATCAGCCGACTTTGATACCTTCTTGACCAAAATTTCGCTCTCGTCCTCTCTAATATATCTGAAGGACTTGAGATTTTTCTGGCTAAAGAGCTCGAGCATCGCGATTTTCCTCATCTCTCTCCAGGTCTCACCGAAAAGAGCGAAACCAATGTCTTTAAAGTTGTAAGTAAACAACTATGTCCCGACCGTCTTAGGTCTGCTACAAGTCTCAAGATCATGAGTCTTGAGCATTTCCTCAGCTCCTTCTTTGGAGAAGAAAATGATCACATGGACTACCCCAAACCGGAGAAGCATAACTAGTCCATATTCTTGGGAGATTTTGTGAAGAAATCTTCCAAGTTGGTGCAAGTTTCCGATGACTGGAAGACACTTAGGTCCCGGAGGGAGCCTCCCTTTTTTTTTTGAATGTCCGTAGGCCTGTACATCCTCCTAAGACGAGATCCAAACCATGTTAAATCCACTCTCATTTGGAAAGGAGGCCCTTTCCATCAGGAATCGAATCCAGGTTGGCGGAAAGTTACTAGCTGACCTTTACCAACTGAGCCAACTATTGTTGGTGGAACTTCCCTTTTGACAATGAAAGCTTTTATAGATGATCAAAGAGAGAGGGAAGAGTAGGAGGAAACAAAGGAAGATATACATTTTTTTGGTGGCTAACTTTCTTCTGGTCTGTGTTTGAAGTGAAGAGTAATTGATGAGTTTTTAAAGACAATATATAGAGCCACACGGGCAATGCATGTGCAGTCTATTTATTTATTAGTTACTTTTTAAGTGAAGAGTAACTAATGAGTATGGACGAGATCAAAGTTTCTGTTTATTTATTTTTAATATGTTTATCTTTTTATATAATAATCAGGAGATGATCCAAACCTTTGCAGTCTAAGTAATCAGAGTGTAGTCGTCTGGTAATCCATTCACCAAGTTATGTTTATTTTATCTTTTAGTAGATACAATTTTCCTGTTTATAACAATGCTTAAATTATGTACTACAAAAACTTATGCTAATCTAACATAATACCTTTCAATTTTTTTGAAATGGTCTGTTAGATAATTTTTTTTTTAAATTGACATAACATTTTCAACAAGTAAGTTTCCCTACTGTCATATTGTGTTTGAGTGAAAAAGGTTTTTAAATAAATATGTTTTAACTAATAATCAATCAAGTGCAAATATGCTAGAGTCATGTAGTAGCACAATTTTTTTTTGTTGAAAATAATAACGTCGGAATTATGATATCCCTTATGAATAATAAGATGGCTTGTAATAGCTTGTAGAATTACTTGTACACTAGGTTTTTACTTGATCATTAAGTCTTTGTACTCCTATATAAATGAGCTTTCATTCATTGGAATAAACATCACCAATTCTTCTATCTCTCTTCTATTCACAACACGTTATCAACACGATAGTCTTTCTTTTTCTATTTTCTTACACCGAAAAGGTGAGATTTAATTTATGTTTAGTTTATGTCTTATTCTGGGATGATAAGTGATGTCTTCTCTGAATATCGTTATGATAGGCTATGCCTTCACGATTATGATCTCTGATCTTATTCATAATAGAGATGATTATCAATACTTATCTAGAATAATAATTTATTGATATTTGTCATGATTTAATCCTATGTTTAAACCATGTTATTATCAATTCATGGTTTATCTTAATGGATTCAATTCTATATTTTTCCTCATGTTCAATAACTTATATTCATACATTATATTACATTAAATTATAGTAATTATTTTCGATGAACACGCTTTAATGTTTCATATAGTAAAAGATTATGTTGCATTGTGTTTCCAAAATTTTAATTCTGATTTTAGGAAAATGCTTAAGTTTCTATTTTTAAATATCAATATATTTCCTTTTGTTTTAATTGTTTCCGAAATTTTAGATTCTGATTCAAGGAAAATATTTAAGTTTCTATTTTTAAATATCAATATATTCCCTTTTGTTTTAAGGAAAATATTTAAGTTTCTATTTTTTTTTTTTTTTGCTAACTTGCATATCAACTCCAAACAAATATCTCGTAGCATGTGTAGTTTGATTATAAGTTTAAAGTTCATGATCATATTGTTTTGCCATCAAATTTCATGAGGTTTTGGATATTGGTGGCTTGACGTAAAATATCCACATGTTCTTTGGAACATTAATGCGAAAGAAATATATGATCACTAGAATGTGATATAGTCATAAACTCATCTTGATTGGTTAATATAAGATTATAAGACTTTAAGTCTGTAAATAAGTACTCATATAGAGATGTTATAGAAGTCATGCTCTATCATTCATGCAAATATTGTTGTTCTGGAGACACAATATCATGAAAAGTGTTTGAGACGTACTATGAGTTTATATTTTATCTTATTGAAAAAGAAAAGTACCACAGTAATGCCAATACCTGAGGAGTAGCTATATAAGTAGTAGTAGACGTATATGTGGATATGAATATGGATATGGTCAAGGTCGACCCATGAGTTTCTTTCAAAAATCATATTTTCACAAGAAGTGAGAAAATAAAAATGGTTGCAAATAAGAGATATTTCTTTTATGAGATCAGTAAAGAAACTAGTGAGAGTACAATATATGTTCCCTATGGGAACCCGATTTAAAATCATTCTTGCGTTATACTTTCCCAAGTCTCAAAGGTCAAAAGGATATACACATGACCCAAGTTGGCTATGTAGTCGATTTCTAAAGTAGGATTCAATTTGAGATAGATGAAAATGAAGTTTCATTATCTCAAGGGGGAGAATTAGAGAATCCCACTTTAATGGTAAGTGGAACATCTAGATGATTATGTTCACACTGAAAATAAACTTAATGAACATTTATAAAGAAAATCCAGGGGATTTCAATTCTAATCATGTTGAGACGATAAGTAAAGGGAAATGTTGAATATCAATTAACAAGTATTGCCCAATGCAGTAAAAGTATTTTGGAGAAAATACATGTATTATCTACTAAATTGTACTACACAAAAGAAAATGAAGATAAATGTTATAGTAAACTAGAGGTTTACTAAAAGTTTAATGTTTGGCAAACCGGTTATGCCATCCCGGTTTAGTAATGATGCAACATTTGTTGAAGAACCAGAGATTCTCATAAATGATCTTCTATATGCTGCTTGCTCACAAGGCAATATGATAATACAGTTATCACCAACCAAAAATAGATTTGAAATTTATTTACTTTCTGTAAAGTATACAAGAAGATTTTTGTGGGCTTGATCACCCACTGGTGAACTGATCATCCACCATATGTATAATTAGTGCATCGACTAGAATGTCGTATGTATATTCTTGTTAAGACTAGTTGATAATGCTGGAGAACTCACATCCTAAGCATTTGATTATTATTGTAAGTCTATTGGGATATGTGTTGAACATCATGTAGCTAATGTTCATACCCAAGATGCAGCAGCATTAATATGCATAATGCCAAAGAGTAATTAAGAACTCTCCCCGTCAAATTGGTTTTTGGGTCAGGAACCAAAGATCCACATCTAGAAATTGGATAAGTGGTATATATTATGGTCTATCCATCACAAGGCTAAAAGATGTGACCTTAAAGAAGGTTATGAATATATGTTGGATATGGATCTCCATTGAAGATAAAATCTATAAGATTTATTTAGAGACTCTTTTAATGAGTCACTCTATCCAACATTAGGGGGAGAAAATAAACAGCTGGAAAAGGAAATGAGTTGAATTATTATTGATCTTCGGACAAGATGTGAATTAAAAGTCCAAATGATATGAAAGAAGTACAAAAGATAATTCAATTATAAAGATTAGTAAGTCGGTTGCCAGACACTTTTGATGACCTAATAAAGTGACAAAGTCACATGTATAAGCTGTAAATGCTCCAGTTAACTGCTAGTGAGTCTAAAAAGCGCATGAAGCGTGATAGACACATCGGTTCTAAATATAATAATCCTCGAAAAAAGGAGCATGAATGAGAATGGCAAGATCGAGGAATGATATTAAGGATCTCAAGAAGAGATGGTAAACATGACAAGAAAGAAATTCAGGTACCTGAGAATAAAGAAATCTCAAATATTTATGTCATATATGGAACAATATGGAACCGATATCAAATCGACGTCGTTAATAATTATGCATGCAATATAGCAGTTGATGAGAATGAGGATTATAAGCCATCTATTGAAAAGTGTACACAAAGTGATGATTGGATAAAAGGGAAAGAGACAATAGATGCAAAGTTAAAATCTCTTTAAAAGAAAAGAGTATTCGGACCAGTAGTCCATACACCAAATGGTGTAATACCAGTGGCGCATAAATAGATTTTTATGCAAAAGACATAAATAGGTCTTTATACGAAAGAATATATAGGATGATGAAATTGTGAGATGCAAAGCTGTAGTTGCACAAAGGGTTCTCACAAAGATCTATAATAAGTTATAAAGAAACTACTATCATGTGGTAGAAACAACTACTTTAAAGTTTCTTATTAGTCAGACAAAAAAAAAAAAGAAATTGAGAGCCACTGGACAATGGCATTTATGTGAAAGTTCCAGAAGATTTTAAAGTGGAAGCCTCATAAGGATTTAAACTACCTGAAGTAGTAAATTCTAATTCCCGAGAACAATACTGCATAAAACTAAATCGATCACTTTATGGATTAAAACAGTCAGGGTGTATGTGGTGTAATCGCCTTAGTGAGTACTTGTTAAGAAAAGGCTACAAGAATGACTGTGTTGTTGGGATTATGTCCTGAAATCACATTGTACGAACTCTAGAGATAGTTGTATTGTCGAGATCGGACAATTCATGTGGTACTGGGTAGTCATAACGTTTTGCTAGAAACAGCTTATGACAAATAAGTTGTAACTCATTTCCAGTATCGTGTGAACCTACAGGGTCACACACCTAAGCAAGTTGGATATACTCTGCATGGGATAGATCATTGGCATATGATCTGATCGATGTGTATTAGATACGCATCGAATTGAGTTTCAAAGAGGTGTATCGATCGACACCATTAGGTGCGTCGGTCGATACAAGACTTGTGTCGATCGACACCAATGGATGTGTCGGTCGACACAAAGGCGAAACCGAGACTGATGTTTCGGTTCACTTTAGGTCGATATATAAACGCGTTTTGTATATTCGACCTAAGAGATTGAGCGCCGCCTAGACTGTTTTTCTGAGAGAGAAAACACAGAACCTCAAGAAACAAAAGTCCCAGGGAGATCCGAGCACCGGTACTAGCAACCCGGCGGATTCCAGCTTGTGTGCGTGTGGACTACGATAGAGGCGCAGCATCTGAGGCGCAGTAGATCTCGTATTACCTGATCAATCTTCTGCTGCTAAACACCAGGTAATCACGAGGTGAGATCCATGATTCAATTAACTAAACCCTAGATCCTAGGCTATCGGGAACTCGCGAGAATTCTGAATCTGTAGAATTGGCTAGGATTCCCAACAGTGGTATCAGAGCCTTAGGGTTTTATCATTGAATCAGACCGGTTTATTGAATTTGATGATTTAGATTCGCTAGAACAAGTTGTTTAGATTGAACAGGTCAGATCAATTTCGATCAAGCTCGAGTCTGTGTTTTCGCACAGTGTCGATCGACAAACTAGGTGTGTCGGTCGACACAGAACGGCGAAAACGACAAGATTCGGCGGCTAGGGTTTTTCGCGAAGAAAAACCGAAAGCCTTCTGTGTCGAGAGTGTCGGTCGACACAGAGCAGATTCGGTCACGTATCGATCGACACAGGTTAGTGTCGGTCGACACAGACCAAGCGAATGGTTAATCGGTTCAATTGGATTGGACCGGTTATCATGCTTGGTTAAGTCCGAATGGATCGGTTTAAATTGGATGAATTGGTTCAATTGGGTTGAACTGATTATCTCAATTAGCATGAACCGATGGGTTAAAATCAGTTTGATTGGATAAGTCGGTTCAATTGAATTGGACTGGTTATCGCAATCAGTTGAAACTGGTTTAAACGGTTTAAATTGGATGAATTGATTCAATGGAATTGAACTGATTATCCCAATTAGCATAAACCGATTGGTTAAGATCAGTTTGATCAGATAAGTCGGTCCAATTGGATTGGACCGGTTATCAAAACAATTTTCGGTTTAGGTCTATGTCGACCGTCACACATGGGTTGTGTCGATCGACATGACCGGTTCAATGAACCGGGTTAATTGGATTAACTGGTTATTGAAATCCGGTTTTGTTTGGTTATGTCGATCGACAGACAGAGTCTGCGTCGATCGACACAGTGCTCAGAATTCTGGTCATTGAACCTTGAATTTGCAGAAACCAAACTGGACTTAAACATTGATCAAAGATTAGCTTCAATGTGGTCAACTGTTAATACTCATTTCGTTGTGTGATGTCTAGCCAAGAGCTTGGTGTCCACAATTACGTGAGTAAGGCAGGTAGTAGTGTTGATGGACTTGCAGTGCATTAACATCAACAATTACATGACCCAAGAGATTGATATGCTAACCTTTCAGAGTTTAGTTTCCTCAACTAAATATCAAGAAACCTTGATGTCTTGCCCAATCTTGTCTGCTGTGAAAACTCGTTTCATTGTTGGATAATCTTGGAGTCCTTGATATCCACAGTGACATGAGCAAGGCAGGTGATCATTGATAGAATTGCAGTGCGACTGTCAATGATCACTAGACATAGAGATTGGTTTACTTGACTGGGCTGTCAGAAGTTCTGGGCCCGGAGACATCAGAGTGGATTAGACATATTTGTCTCATCCACAACCAAGAGTTGTACTGGATACAATTAGCAATGATTTGCTTACCTAGATAACTAAAGTCTGAATAACGGCGAGTCGCCCACTCAAATTTTAGTAATCTGAGGATCTTGGATCATTATATTCATAGAGGAAACATTATTTGAATATAATGCGAGTTTTCTTATTCGATAAGATTTCTCATCATATACATAACTAAATCTTTGTTTTTCTTGGATTTCAGCTTATGTCTATGACTACTTTCTCGTTGCGATCCGTCCTTGAGAAGGACAAGTTAAATGGATCCAACTTCCTGGATTGGTATCGGAATCTGAGATTCATTCTCAAGCAGGAGAGCAAGGACTATGTCCTTGAAAAGGCTCTTCCAGAAAAGCTTGGGACCAATCGCTCGCATGCAGTGTATAATGCTTGGAATAAGCATTATATTGATGTGGTAGATGTGCGTGGTCTGATGTTGGCTTCCATGAACTCAGACTTGAAGAGTCAGTATGAGAACATGGAGTCACCAATAGAGATGATCACCAGCCTGAAACTGAAGTTTCAGGATCTGGCACGAGTTGAGAGATTCCAGATGGTGAAGTCTCTCACTGGGTGCAGACTACCAGAAGATGCTCCAGTTAGTCCTCATGTCATTAAACTGATGGGTTACGTTGATAACCTGGGGAGACTGGGATGTCCTGTCAGCTTAGAGTTGGCCACTGACATCATTCTGCAGTCACTGCCGTCAAGCTATGACAAGTTCGTTAAGAACTATATCAAGAAAGGCTTGACGAAGACGTTGACTGAGTTGCATGGTATGCTCAAAACAGCAGAGTATGACATCATAAAGGGTAAAAGATTTGAGGAATCTTGTGTTGACAAAGGTGAAGGCAAGGCCGTCCAGATTTGGAATCAGGATAAGCCTGTGTCATCTTATAAGCCCAAGTCAGGCCCATCTGGTGTCAGAAAGTGCTTCTACTGTAATGAGTTGGGGCATTGGAAGAGAGATTGCATAAAATTCTTGGAAGATTCACAAGAGATGGAGAAGATGTATGGTACTTCTTCTTCAGGTATTGTGTTATTAATTCAAGTTCTACATAAGTATTGGATACTTGTTGCGGTACTGATATTTTTGAAATATGCAGGACCTAAGCGACAGTAGAACGTTGAAGAAAGGACAAGTGGAACTGCGTGTCTGGTTGAAGCAATGGTTGCTCCATGAGCCGTAGAGATTCTCCACTTGTAGGAGCCTTTCCCACTTGGTTTTTGAAATTAATTGCCACCATGTACTTGCTATATGCAAAATGTCTTTCATTTTCTTTTGAGAATTTGGATGTTTTTCATTCTGATAAAAGACAAGTTTTGTCCTTTTGATCTTAATGAAATATTTAATGGTAGCACCCCGTTTGGAATGGGTTTTGTATCTCAAACCAACAAGAGTTAGAATATAACATAAATACCAAACGGTTTAAGTCTGATGACTCGAACTCGATCTTTCTTTGGTATAGTCGTTTAACCACAAGTGTGAAGCGGATTCAGAAATTCCATAGTTTTGGACTCATTCGATTGTTAATCATTTGAGATATGAATTCTGTTCACTGGACCAAAATGACTAAGGCCCATTTAGCAGAGCTAAAAGGAAACGGGCCAGAGGCTTATTGGGCCCTACACATACTGATGTATGCGGCCCAACTAGCATTATTGTCAAAGGAAATATTCTGTACTTCATTACCTTATTGATGGCATCAATAAGCATGGCTGTGTTCATTTGATGAGACACAAGCTGGAATCCCTTAAGGGAGTTCAAAGATGAAGTGTAGAACCGATCTGACAGAAGTATTGAGATCCTCGATTGGATCGCGGAGGAAAATACTAAAGTCATGAATTGGGTGATCATCTGAAAGAATGAATCAGATCTTATGAGATATGATTCAATTAATGATGAATCACATGAATCTTCCATAACCATTTAAGAATACGTTCTGAAATGTCTATGTTTACGCTAAAATGTTTCTATCAGAATCAGTGAAAAACACCACATTGGATGTGGACTGGGTGATTTCCAAATTTGTTTTTCTGATGAATTGGGATTGCAAGGTTTGTATAAGACAGCAGTCAACAAACAAACTTGAATCCATACTTGATAAGCTCTACCTCGCTGGTTGTCCTGAGGAAACCAAGGCTTAGTACTTTTGTTGCCCAGAACTGTGTCTTTTAAGAAAGGTGATACTTTCAAAAGGAACAGTGGGAGTAAAAGTACACATCGAAGAAATTCGATAAACACAGTAAGCTGTTCAACCCGTTAAGGGAGAGCAGCGGTAAGATCTACAAAGTACTGTAGGATCTGCAACTGTGAAGCCTGAAATTCGCAGATCCGAAAGGATCCGTCACTAACTCGAGAGTGATTTCTCGTAACCTATTGTCGTGATCTGCTGATCATTGAAAAGTGACGAACATGCGAAATTCGAAGAAGCGATGGTGAGGCCCAACTCCGAAAATTGGCTGGGTATGCATGTTAGTTTCACCGATCCATTTCTGGATTGAAACAAACATCTTGGAGTTGGAATCAACATTCTGACAGATTGGTCAAAGGTTTTGACTTGATCAGAAAGAAAAAGAAACCATGCGTTTACAAGGAGACTAGTGGGAGCGTAATGGAAATTCTCACATAGTATGTAGATAACATACTTGAATCTCACAAACGACGTTCCGACGCTAAAGTCTTGTCAAGATTTAGGTCGGAAGTCAAACTTAAACGATAGACATGGGAGTAGCCGAATGAATTCTTGGAATAAGAATCTATTGACATAGATTAAGTAGGCTAATTGGATCGTGTCAAAATCCTTATGTTCATAAGGTATTGGACAGTTCTAAGGTGCTTGATTCCAAGAATGGCTTCATACCAAAGGTCTTATGGCAATAATCTAAGCAAGATGAAGTGTCTTGAACACTGGCTGAGCTGGTAACAAGATTAGTAAAAAAGAAGTGTTTCTGAACACTGTCTGAACTAATATTAATGAGTGTGAGTTCTAATGCTGCTGCAATAGAATCCATCATAAATGCCATATTTTGCGCTCGTCTAGATGCAGCTTAAGCATGACGAGAATATACCAATATATTCCGGTAATAGTCACTAAACAGTTACCAGAAATATCCCAAGTGTTGAGAAACACCAAGGATAGGTTCGTGGTAAACTGATAAAGTGACGAACCAGTTGAAAGTAGTTAGTCGGACAAAGACGATTCCCGGTTCCCACCTGGTTATGTCTCTTTGTCTGAATAGCGGTGCTAACTGTTGGAAAGGCTCCAAGCAGTGGACCGTAGAATAGTGCTTTTATCTGAATGGTGGTGTGCTCTATTGAAATTGTTTCAAGCAGAACACCGCAAACTCTCCCACAACCTAAGCACGGAATTTATTCTGTTGCTGTAGGTATAAGATATCTGAAGAGATGATCTTGATTCTAGTGGGAGTTATTTTAGTTATGTTGTAAACTTTACAGAGACATGCTATGGCAGTGTTTGTGTAAGTTAAAACTGACATCAGTATTATTTAATTATTGGATAATTAAATAATGGTCCCAAAGTACTTTATGGTCATCTTATAGGTCATCAAGTTGAAGACTTGATCATGAAACCCTATAAGTAAAAGATGACATAAATTATGATTGTCCCTAGTCAAGGTTGTTAAAATGGGACACTAACAACCGCGCAGACTAGTATGTGAGGTGACTGTTGGACTAAGTTTCATGGAGTCAATGATATGATTATCACAGTAAGTCACATAGATATATGTTGATGAACATATGATCGGACATGACCCGCTTAATGAGAACTCCACAGGATAGTTATATATAAGTGTCATGGGAGGTTCTCATTACGACTATAGAGTATAGTCCTTAGACCTGAGTTCATCATGCTTTCTAGCATATGAATTGGTGCGCTTTGACCTTGTCAAACGTCGTTCCGTAACTGGCGGCTATAACGGCATTGTTCCGACGTATCATGAAGTATGTGTAGAAACAGGGATGGAACAAAATGGGATTTGTCCCTCCTGTATAACGGGAGATAAATATCTCAGGGCCCATCGAAGATTTGATACTGAGAAAATGCATGGCCGTGCTCAAACGAGGTGATTGTCAGTCGTTTGTTTATCAGTATAGATCAGAAGTTCGATGAACATGATGTTGGCTATAATAAGGATGACACAGTCTCTTGCCTTATGCCATATCGAGATATAGTGACGAAGGGATTATAGGAATAAATGATTCCAGTACAAGTGGGAGATTGTTGGGATTATGTCCTGAAATCACAATGTACGAACTCTAGAGATAGTTGTATTGTCGAGATCGGACAATTCATGTGGTACTGGGTAGTCATAACGTTTTGCTAGAAACCGCTTATGACAAATAAGTTGTAACTCATTTCCAGTATCGTGTGAACCTACAGGGTCACACACCTAAGCAAGTTGGATATACTCTGCATGGGATAGATCATTGGCATATGATCTGATCGATGTGTATTAGATACGCATCGAATTGAGTTTCAAAGAGGTGTATCGATCGACACCATTAGGTGCGTCGGTCGATACAAGACTTGTGTCGATCGACACCAATGGATGTGTCGGTCGACACAAAGGCGAAACCGAGACTGATGTTTCGGTTCACTTTAGGTCGATATATAAACGCGTTTTGTACATTCGACCTAAGAGATTGAGCGCCGCCTAGACTGTTTTTCTGAGAGAGAAAACACAGAACCTCAAGAAACAAAAGTCCCAGGGAGATCCGAGCACCGGTACTAGCAACCCGGCGGATTCCAGCTTGTGTGCGTGTGGACTACGATAGAGGCGCAGCATCTGAGGCGCAGTAGATCTCGTATTACCTGATCAATCTTCCGCTGCTAAACACCAGGTAATCACGAGGTGAGATCCATGATTCAATTAACTAAACCCTAGATCCTAGGCTATCGGGAACTCGCGAGAATTCTGAATCTGTAGAATTGGCTAGGATTCCCAACATGTGTTAGTCCATGCATCTTTATAAAGAGATTTGAGAAAGGATTTGTTATAATGGCAATATATATTGATGATTTAAATATTATTGGAACTCCTGCAGAGATTTCCTACACAATATAATATTTGAAGAAATAATTTGAGATGAAAGATCTTGGGACTACAAATTGAACATGTAAAGAACGGAATTCTAGTACATCAAGAGACATACACAGAAAATGTGCTCAAAAAGTTCTATATGGATAATGCACACCCTTTGAGCAGTCCAATGGTTGTAAGATCACTTCATGTGTCAAAGGATCAATTCCGCCCTCGGGAAAACAATGAAGAAGTTCTTGGTCCTGAAGTACCATACTTAAGTGCCATAGGAGCATTAATGTACCTTGCAAGTCACACAAGACCAAATATATCATTTTCGGTGAGTTTGTTAGCAATGTTTAGCTCATGCCCAACTCAAAGGCACTGGAATGGGATTAAGATCTGTTGTTCATCATATACAAGAAGATTGTGGTATTTCTGTAGGGAAAGAAGCTCCGACAATTATGTATGAAGACAATGCAGCATGCATCACACAACTCAAAGACAGATACATTAAAGGTGATAGAACAAAGCACATTCTACCAAAATTCTTCTTCACACACGATCTACAAAAGAACGGCGATATACATGTTCTACAGATCCGTTCGAGCGATAATTTGGCAGAATTATTTACAGAGGCGCTACCTACTTCTACTTTCAAGAAGTTAGTTCATCATATCGGATTACGCCGTCTCAAAGATCTCGACACATGTACTCATGAGGGGGAGTAATTGCGTGTTGTGCTCTTTTTTCCTTAACCATGGTTTTTCCCATTGGGTTTTCCTGGTAAGGTTTTTAATGAGGCAGCATCTTAAACGCATTACGAACCATTCCATTATAATGGACATCCAAGGGGGAGTCTTATGAATAATAAGATGGATGCCCATTATAAGGCCCATCTCGTAGTAGCTTGTAGAATTACTTGTACACTAGGTTTTTACTTGGTCATCAAGTCTTTGTACTCCTATATAAAGGAGCTTTCATTCATTGGAATAAACATCACCAATTCTTCTATCTCTCTTCTATTCACAACAATATCTTATTATTTCATTAAAAATTAGTTTATTGAATGATTAGTCAGATCAAATTTAAGTTAAAATCAAAATATTCTATAAATTTACTGATGTATAATTTATTGAATATAAATTATAAAGATTATACTTAGATTAGAAAGTATCTTTTCATTGAGGAAGTTCAACTAATAGACTCAATACTACTACTTTGGCAGTCCTCTTAAATTCCAAATGATAAAATTTATCCATCTTTTTATTATAAACAAACTCTCTAATAGCCTTTGTAAATTATGATTTTTAAATTTTCAAAAAAAAAAACGAAAAAAATTCTGGTTTTAAAATAAAATATATGATTTAACCTTTAATCAATAAAGAGTGAAAGCATATGTTTAATGCACTTGTTATGGGCAATTAGGAGTGTTAATTAGGGTCAAAGTCCGACCCGACCCTTAAAATTATGGATGCAAGTTTTAATTTATAAGTTCAAAAAATTAGGTCTTTTGGACTAAATCCATTTACGTTTGTGGGTTTTTTGGGTTTAGCTCGATCGGTTTGGAATAACCTGAAAACCCCGAAATTAGTATTGTATTGAATTAAAGGTTTACTGAAAATTTTAAAATATTAAAATTGTTTATATATTTTTAATTATCGAAATTTAGTAATCTTTATTTCTATCTTTTATTTGTAACTCTTTATGTGATAAACATTTTTATGACGAATTTAGAAAATTTTGAATTACACTTCAGTCTAAACTCGACTAACCAAATTGAAATATTTTGATTTTATATTTCTGTTTAATAATATAAATTATACAAGTTTTATTTGAATGATTTTATCTAAATTTTGTTTTTATATTAAAGTTAATGAAAACACATTAAAATTTCTTTAAATTTGAATTTATTTCGATAGTATAATTTGTTTTTATATTTATTTTACATTTAAAAATTATTTAACTATCGAAAATCCAAAAAGTGAAAAACCAGAAAAATCTTTAGTGCTGTTAAGACGGGGCCAAACTTTAAAATCTAGGCCTAAATATTTTTTGGCTGTACCAAAACGTAATCAAATATTTACAGATTTTATGAATTTTGGGTTGGACCAGACTTGGCCACCCTACATACAGTCTGAGGTTAACCACGTCTTTGTACTTTGACCAAGAGACTGTGGTTCTTTTTTTTGGCGACAATATCATTTGCATTAAGGACCCTAGATGGCCTGTTAACATTAGTACATTACAGGAAAATAGAGCAGGAGGATAAAAACAAGTACAAGCCATTTGGGCCTAAGAAAGCCCATAAATAAAAGAAAACGGTCTAATAGTTTTCGGGAAAGCTCATGCGTGATACGTGTAACCATCGCTGCCATGCGTCATCAAAGCCGAGAACAGTTTCATGCAGAGCGCCAACGAAAATTACGGCACCGCCTTCCTGCCATCGTCGCTACTGCTCCACCATCATGCCGATCGACTCCACAATAGCCAACTCCACCACCGCATAGAAAGTTTCAGACTTTATCCGATTCATCTCATCCACCGTTCATTCGCACTACTGTAGTGGCACCGGAAAAAGCTTACCGGAAAACTGAAGAACAGACCGGTCCGTTCATCTCGATCAGACGCGCACAAGCAGAAGGAAGAAGAATTAAAGCAATCTTCACTGTCGAGAGGCCAAATCACCATGGAGATAGATTGGGGAACCCGAAATTCATCCGGGAAAGAATTCCGAAATAGATCGGAAAACAAAAACGGGCACTGGACCCAGATTTATTGGCCGAGAAGAACCGATTCCATCTCTAGAAACAAGAAAAATTGAAGAGAAAATCGGGAAAGACTAACGAAAAACCAACCTACAAAAATAATTCAACCATCGGTTTGGCCGAACGCCGCCGCCGATAGCCGAAAACTAAACAAATTTTGATCGGCTGTGTTTTAGAGAGAAGTGGGAGAGATAACGAGAGACTGTGGTTCTAAAATATATGTTCAATCATCAATTTACGAATATTAATTCTTTTAGATTTTATTATTATTTTAATTAAATAATTTTATGTCTTTATCTTAGAAAGTCACATGTTATCTACAAAATGTACAATTTCAGAGAGATAACTTGTACTTATCTCAAAGTTGACTTCTTCGTATTTGAATCTTTGAGATAGAAACTGAATAGATATTGGACAAGCAGTTGACCTGTTTTAGTTTAATGCATAGATGTTGAATGTATTAGGGTTGACAAACAATTATGAATAAATTTTGAAACTGAAAACACACATACACACTCATATATATACTTTTCAGTATACTTTTGGGATATCTAAAATTGAGAATACACATGTTAAATTTTTTTAGCTTTCTTCAATTTTTAGGCTAGTTACAGCTTTTATTATTTCTTTATTTTAAAACTCAATTTCTTTTACCAAAACTAATTTGACAACTATTCATATTTTTATCAGCTCATGTACAGTATTTTGGGTGAAAGTATTATGATGGGTTTTCTAAAATCAAAACAATATATATATATATAAATTAACAATCGATAAATTAAAAATTTAGTTAATTAATAGAATTTTTATATTTTGAATCTAAGTTTTGATCTACCTAATATTTTCATATATTAATATTTCTTAAACTAATGAAATATTATGTTTTTGATATTATTAATTTATAGAGGTTTGTATTATTATCATTTGTTTTCAATATTGCATATGCAATGGTCAAGGCTCAATTAGAAGCAATGTTCAAAAGATAACTATGGAGGCCCGGTGAAGACGACCAATACTTAACAAGACGGTGAATAGGTCCGGTGAGTTGTTTCAAGATAATCATTTGACGGAAAGACAAGATGCAATTCCGAATGGTTGCATCAATGATTGATCTTTCTGTGTGTCTGTTCACGGGATGTTTCGCTCTCGCCAAGTTTCTTATATCAGAGACGGTATGGCGAGGGCCATCAGTCTGGATAATGTTTAATTTTCCATGTGACATTTTACAAACCCTGTGACAAAGTTTGCATGTATTTCCGTTCTTCCATGTCTATCATTTTGACATTTTGCAGACTTCATCTTGAAAACCCTAATTCTTTCTTATGGCCTTTGAGTTTCTGAACATGAAGTTGAAATTCAGATGGGTTATTATATTATGTCTATAGTATTCTTTTGGTTGAAAAAAGTATAACATTAAAAACACATGGAATTTTACTATTACAAAGAAAAGAAAAAAACCAAACCGATAGTAAAGTAGATAGACGTATAGAGATATTGATCTTATTTAAATTATTACATTCTTCACCAGCGATGAAGAGTTGGTACGAGCTCAAGAGGAACTTTCTTGGCGATGACGAAAGCTCCGGTTTCTTCCATGTCAATGTCTTTAATGGTCATTCCCTCTGGCAAACTCCAATCGAAGAAGTAAAGAAGGCTAAGAAGGCAGAGCTCGACCATGGTCATCCCCGTGGCCATCCCGGGACAGACCCTACGTCCGGATCCAAAGGGCAGTAGCTCAAAATGCTTACCCGTATAGTCAATAGAGTTATCCACAAACCTCTCGGGGATGAACTCTTCGGGATTTGTCCAGTTTTTGGGGTCACGGGCTATCGTGTAAGTGTTGATTTGGATCATGGTGTTCTTGGGAATGTTGTAACCTTGAATCTTGATGTCGGACATGGTTAGCCTTGGGAGCAAGAGAGGAGCTGGTGGGTGTAATCTGAATGTTTCCTCGATCACCAGCTTCAAGTACTCAACTTTCTGTAGATCTTCTTCAGTGATTCTCTCTTTGTTGGGTCCGAGTTTTGCTCGAATCTCTTCCTGGAGTTTTTTCATCACTCTCGGATGTCTGCTTAGCTCTGTCATCGTCCATATCATTGTGATGGCTCCCGCGTTTACTCCAGCCAAAAACACGTCCTGATAAGAACATATATAATAATTCATGACAAACCAAGTCAGAAAAATAAAAACTAAAATGTACCAGAAAACAAAACAGAATATTTGTCTATATCTTATGTTAACTTGCTTCCCAAGCTATAATCTTGTTAGACAAGTTACCTCTAATGTTGAACTTGAAAGCTAAAGGATTATTGTACTCACCGACATGAGTCCTTTGAGATTGTCATCAGTGACTTTAAAAGAACCGAATTTATTGGGCTTATTGATCATATCCAACATGACGCTGATGATGTCTGAGTGATCTTGGATTTGTCCAGTCTTCAAATGATCATCAATCACATGCTCAAAGAAATTGGTGAGTTTGACAAAAGCTTTTTTCAGCCTCGAATGCTGGCCGGAGATCCGGTCTATGATCCATCCTGCAGGGAAGAAGTCGGCGAACGCCACTGAGCCGAGGTTGGTTTCTGACTCAAGCACCAACTCTTCTACTCTCTCCATATCGACAAAATCACACTCGTGGAAGTTCTGTCCAAAGGCGAGTCTACAAATGATGCTGGCCGCAAAGGAGAAAATGAATTTCCTCAAATCAACTGATGAGGTTGGTTTCTCATTAGCACTATTCAATACCTTCTTGACCAACATTTTGCTCTCGTCCTCTCTAATATATCTGAAGGACTTGAGCTTTTTCTGGCTAAAGAGCTCGAGCACCGCGATTTTCCTCATCTCTCTCCATGTTTCACCGAAAGGAGCGAAACCAATGTCTTTAAAGTTGTAAGTAAACAACCCGGTCCCGACCGTCTTCGGTCGGCTACAAGTCTCGAGATCATGAGTCTTGAGCACTTCCTCAGCTCCTTCTTTGGAGGAAACAATGATCACAGGGACTACTCCAAACCGGAGAAGCATAACCGGTCCATATTCTTGGGAGATTTTGTGAAGAGATTTGTGAAGAAATCTTCCAAGCTGGTGCAAGTTTCCGATGATTGGTAGACCCTTAGGTCCTGGAGGGAGCTTCCCTTTTGACGATGAAAGCTTTTTATAGAAGATCAAAGAGAGAAGGAAGAGGAAGCAAAGGATGATATACATTATTCTTGCTTTTGTTTGGCTAACTTTCTTCTGGTCTGTGTTGTGTTTGTAGTAACTAATGAGTTCACAAAGACGCAATATATAGAGTCACTGAGGTAATGCATTTGGTTGGGTTTTGACTAAATCAAAGTTACTAATTATTTTTTACTCCATTTTTTTCTATAAAAACACAAGAATATTGTTTCAATATTATATAATGTGTTTGAATAAAGTCTCTCTCGGGGCACATATTATAAGCGTTTGTACGCCAATATGGCAATATTGTATGAGCTTTCCCGCCTATATGAGTCATAACAACTTGCAAATAACTTGTACATGACGAAATTAAGACGGTATTGTGGTAATAAAAAATATCTATTCAATTATTACTTTACGAACATAGAATTTTTAGCATTTTAGTATGTCATTTCAACAATTCTTTTTTTTTTTTGAATAAATATTTTTTTTCTTTTTGTTTTTTTTAAATACACCGTCCATCATCTTTCCGCATCCGAGAGCTCGGCCAGCAGCTCGTTCACCTTAGCGGACGAGGCATTTTTAGTGCCAAGACGCAAGGATCACGAGTGTCGGCCTATGTGTTCACGACTTCCCCGTTTAAGGAGATGCCGCGTACAGCATTTTAAGCGAGCCACGTCAATTCCTTCTGTTTAGGTACGCAACACAAGCCCATGGTCCGTTCAACGAGCAATAAGCTGCTCGTGAAGCAACTGAGGAGGATAGGTGGTCTGTAGTTGGGTGCGCGAGCACAGAGCCTACAAACACTAGCTATCCGATCACCACTCATATCCGAATTTCAACAATTCTCTATTGACTTTAAAAGATTATTGACTTTTTTCCTGAGAAGTCACAAGTTATTTGCAACATGTAGAATTTCAGAGAGAACACATGTAGCTGAGATTTGGATAAGACACAAAACAAAGTTACCGATATTGCAAAAGTCGTAATCTGAAGTTTCTACTCGACCTCTTTTGCTGCCACGATAAATTAAACAACCCACGTATGTGGCTTTGATGTACTTTATCATGCACCCAAGTTTTGTTCCCATGTTTGTTTTCCTCTAATATGAGAACATAGAAATTATCCTCAATCTAGAGAAAACTTATAGATAGTGCGTAAGAAAATCCAGTGATTACTAGGGAAATATGTATAGGAATATTCTTATTCTATTAGGAATATATATTTTATTTTACTTAGAGGTTAAACTAAACACTTGCCTATATAATGTAAACAATCTATTTAGAATGAATAACACATTGATTCATAACATTCATAATCTTAACATGGTTCAAAATCTTTCTTTGGGTTGTACTAAATTGTTTCGGAAAAAAACCCTAACAACCTAAACTCACCCAAGTTTTGTTCCCATGTTTGGTTTCCTCTAATCTGAGAATATATATATTGTCCTCAATCTAGAGAAAACTAATATATGCATTTTAAAATCTGCGCGTGCACTACACACGCGCCTCCTATTTCTCTCCCAAAACCCACCGACACCTCTCCGCTTTTTTCACGTGTGACGCCTCTTCGTCGTCTGGCTTACACCGGCGTCGCGATAGGACATCCGGTTCTCCCTTGCGCTTCTGCGGTTCAAGAGGTGTGACGAGTCTAGATCATTTTAGTCTTCATTGGTTTTCGTACTCCTGAAGCTTTCCGGCGGATCTATTGTGGCGGTAAGAAGCGATGGTTGAATCAGTGTGGAGCGGCGACGGCAACCTCTTCCTTCTTGCTGATTTCCCACTCGGGGACAGTGGGTCTTGCATCGTCGGAAGTAGCTGTCGTCTAAAGCTTCTCCGATCTGTTCTCGATCCGTTTGCTGGGGTAATCTTTCGTGGCTTTTTTTTTGCAGGGTTTTCGCGATTTATTAGGGCGTGGTGGCAGAGCCGGCCTCGAGCATAAGCTACATAAGCGACGG
Organism: Orychophragmus violaceus; assembly: GCA_030180135.1. Classification (NCBI taxonomy): domain Eukaryota; kingdom Viridiplantae; phylum Streptophyta; class Magnoliopsida; order Brassicales; family Brassicaceae; genus Orychophragmus; species Orychophragmus violaceus. The sequence continues at coordinate 15,045,473 of CM058234.1, read as the reverse complement.
ATTAGGGCATCCGACTAAAGAGGGCATTTTTTTTATATATTTTCTTCATTAGTATATATTAAAAAATAAAATAAAAGGATATTTCTAAATATATTTGTCATAATATAAACATTTTAAAATATATTTTTTTGTTAAGATATTTATATAAAATTTTTTTAAAAAATTATATTAAATAATATTTTAGTTTTGAATAGGGCATCTGAAAATATTGGACCGGCACTGCGTGGTGGCGTCAGCCACTGTGGCTGCGTCCTTTATGCTCCCGGAGTTTTCGATTTGATACGATGATGGTGTGGTGGGGCACTCCGCCGGTTCGTGCTTCCGCTCTTCGGTTTGTGGTCTGTGGTGTTAGGGTGGTTGGAGGAGGTCGGGTGTGTCTCATTCTGCAGCGCATGTGCTTCCACAGGTTAGATTTCTGATCGATCCGGTTTGATTATACGATTAGATCATTCCGGATTCTCAAGTATCTTTTTTTGGGTCAAATACGTTTTATTAAAAGATCAAGCTCCATAAAAGGAGTAAGTGTTTCTAAACAACATCACCATAAAGGCATAAAACGCAGAAACTACAACAAAATAAACAGAAAGACATAGAGAGATAATGGCAACATAGCACTTAAACAAATAGAAGTCTTGGAGAAGTCCTCATATCTCATCGACAATGCAGATGTTAAGTAAGATGACGCCTTGGGTTCTGAATCGAACACCCGAGATTAGAACAACAAGTGCACAATTTCCTATCTCCAGAATGGCTACAAAGACGATTAAACACCTATAAAATGAGCTTTTTATGACAACCCTTGCAACACAACCATTCAAAATAGACGGTGATCTCAAGGTGGTAAGAGACTCCATAAAGGAGCCAAGATCCACATAAAGAGGCAAGATAACAAGATCCTCATAAAGAGGCAAAGTCACATGATCCTCATGAAGAGGCAAGTCCTCATAAAGAAACAATGAATCCTCATAAAGAGGCAAGGAATCCTCATGATGAAGTAAATGATCCTCATAAAGAGGTAAAATTAAAAGACTAATAGAAACTGAATTTAAGGCCCAATAAACCATCTTCAAAGTGACGGGAATTGCGGATAGGGAAGGATTCATCAACACCAATACCAAAGTAGCAGCAAAAGAAACTTGAAACCCGTTGTCCTAGACGGCTTGAAGTGGCTTGAACTGTAACTTTGACGTATGTGTGACTAATCCCATCTTCATAATACTGAACTTGCCAGCTAACGCAAAGAGGAAATTCAAAGCATATGGTACTAACACATTTCTCTCACAAAGCAAGGAGATCGTAGAAAATAATGGAAGGGGTCTCCGGGGAGGATGCATGCGTCGGTTGATGACCTTACAAGGAGGTTTGGTAGCGATTAGGGACCAAAATTCCAATGATGGGAACAAGCTCACTACTGTCTGAGAAGGAGCTGACACCGGAGAAGATGAAGTCCGAGAGGGTGAAGCAACCGAAGCAGGAGATGAAGCCGGAGTAGGTGGTTGGGGCGAGAGGTTGACCGGTGCAACAAAAATGAAGCCACATGTTGAGGTGACGAGGCTAGATCTGGTAGAATTTGAGAGCCATGGGCGTCTGGTGAATCCAGTGGTGGGTTCACGGAGAACAAAACTAGCGGAGCCAGAGAAGGAAACCAGGAGATGGAGAGGGAAAGATACGCACTTGCAGATGGGCTCTTGTCAAAGGGGTGAACAATAACCAGTAATAATCTGAGATGTTCCCAAACACAGGGTAAATATCTGCCGAGGTAAGAATCTCCAAAGAAAGTCTCAAACACTCGACGGACAGAGACGGAGGATACACTGATTTCAGAAGAGAAGGTGAAAGATCCGGTGAGGTAAAGCGAGTGCACATGAGCAGTAGATGGAGACGACTCAATGGGATCTGCATGAGGCGGCGACGGGGCGGAGTCAAGAGCAGAGGAAGGGAGATGAACTCGAGCGACGGCGACACATGTTCGAGTGGCGGAGAGACGAGTAGTGGAGGAGCGTTGCACACCAGAGACGACGAGCCAAGAGGAGGAGGTGAGCACATGAGGATTGATACGATCAGGTTTTAATCCCTAGATCTACACTGCAAGTGCACAGACGATCAGTAGTATATAGGGTATCGAAATCCGCAGGGAATCTAGACCTTACGATAGATTATAGAATTATCAGGTTAAGCTAGGTGAAATCAATCAGAAACTAAATAAGCAAAACAAGAAAGTAAATCAATAGCAGAAGTGGTTTTGTAAGCAAGAAGGCAAAGCGTCAGGTCAAGGGAGTTCTCAGGAAATCAGGAACATAAGCTAATCAATCAATCGAGATCTAATTAAGAATTGTTCTAGAATTGGAATCACGGAAGTATAAGAAGCCAACTTTCGTTGCGAATCCTATTTATTTCTAACAACCTAGCAAGCCAACTTTCGTTGCGAATTCTAGAGTTCTAAACAAGCATTAATCTCAAGTTCTTTCGTTCACAATTCCTCTAAACCAAATTTCTTTGCGAATAGATCAAATTGCTCATCTAGGTTCTTTCTAGCTAATTAACCAACTGTCGTTGTAGAAATCAACCTAACATCATAAATCTGGATAGCTACTTCAGATTAAGCATTAAGAACAATCCTAGATGAATAACTAACAAATATGAATCCCTACAGATTGATCAACCTATAATTCCATGAAATCCCCTGTGAGAATCCCTAAACCTAACATGTAAACTACTCAGACATGATCATTGAAACAGAAAACATCATGAATAGAAAACCAAATATCATAAAACAGAATAAAGAACTGGGGTTCAAGATCCTCTCTCTTTCAAGAACAAGATCAACCCCTCACTCTCTCTGAAATAAAATAAAGCGTAAGAATGAAAGCGTAGCCTAAACAATGGCTTAAAAACCCTAATATAATGGTCTAATCACGGCTGGGGCTTCTTTGTAATTATGAGAAACTTATGGGCTTTGTTGCAATTTCCAAACTCTTGATAAAATGCCGAGAATTATCTGTGTCGACCTTGTGTCGATCGATGCGTCGACCTTGTGTCGATCGATGCACATGTTGTGTCGATCGACACATGTCTGTGAATTCGCCAGTGAAGTCTATCTCTCGGGTCAATACTCCAAAATGCTCCATAATCTCCAATTCCGCTCCAAACGTACTTAGACCTGATAAACACCTGTAATGACTCTAAAACATAATAAAAGACTCGATAAATAAGACCTATACCATGGTTAAAAACCCTAAAATCCATGGTATATCAACTCCCCCACACTTAGCTCTTGCTTGCCCTCAAGCAAGTAAAGAACCAAAGTATAAGAAAAGAGGTTTGAAAACACATAAACTCATTTCGTCTTAGGAACTTTCACATTCACATTCACTTAGTAAACCACTGAAAACTTTCCTACAGAACTCAAGACCGCAATATACTTCCCCCACACTTAGCAACTGTCCCAAGTAAATTCCACAATCAAGTTAGGACATTCAAATTCACCACACCAGCCTCTGTATACAATTAGGTGCAGTCTCACAGAGGGAGTATCGAATCAAATGACACATGGACTCAACCTATTCAGTATCTGACCACCAAACTGTCGGTTTCTGGTTTCGTTCTTTTCCCTTTCTCCCTTAACACTGATTTTTCTCCACTGGGTATCATTTTATTTTTTCTATCAGTGCTCTTCCCTTTTTATTGGGGTTTAACTTTGGATCTTTCCATGGATACACAGGAGGTAATAGGGGTTTCTACCACTCCCCTGACCACTTCGAAGCTACTAGCTTATCCTCGGTTTTTATTCCTTTTTTTTATTTTCACTTTCAAGGGAGGGAAAAATCAGAAATCATACTTAAGAACAGGATCACAGGCTGTGCCAAACACATCATCAAAGGAATCCGACCCAAATATTACCAAGCCCTTAAGTGAGAAATTAAAGTCAAGATTAAGAGTGAGACTAGTGATGGATCCTTTGAATACCTGGTTAGGTATGGGTGTCCTTGATAAATTGATCTGTTTGGGGTTTTCTAATAGTCATAGAGGTCCGGCAAGTCTGTCCAATGGTTACTTAGTTCCTGTTCCAGCGAAAAATTTCCTCGAAAAATCATAGTTTCATACATATTTTGACTCAATAAAACAATTTTGAAAAACCAAAGACTAACTCTAAGAAAACAAAAGCGTGCGTCAGTAGCTTCCTCCCCCACACTTAAACTACACTGTCCCCAGTGTAATAAAAGCGTGAGCTCGGTGAAAACAGATAATCAAATTGAAAAGAGTCTGAAAATCCAGAGTTACGTACCTCTCGTCGCACTATGTCGATCGATGCTCAGGACTGCATCGATCGACGCAAAGCGCATGTGCTCAATTCATTCGTGTATTCGCTCTGTGTCGATCGACACACAGGACCGTGTCGATCGATGCTAGGCGATTTTTGACCTGTTCTCTCGTCTGAAAACACCAAAAAGAAAAATCAAAGTAACAAAGACCTAAAAATAAAAACGAAAACTGACTCTATAATGGGTTGCCTCCCACTCAGTGCTTGTTTTTAGTCATTAGCTTGACTATGGGATAGAGATTAGACTCATGGCGGTTTCAACAGAGACTTTGAGTGTCTCTGTGAATGTCTCCTTATCCAAGGTGGCGTATAGACTGTCGGATCATGAGATTTTCCAAGGAACGAGTAAACAGAACCGTGGCGGGAGCGAAGAGAGGGTGGGATACTGCGTTTTCCTGCATTCAAAGCAATGCGGTTAGGAGGTTTAAGCTTAGATGATTTGTGTCTTACCTTTGGTGGAAATGAGATGTCTGGAGCTTTCTGCTTATGAGCAGTTGCAGGCACTGAAGATGTTAGAGCAGGTTCAGAATGAACTGCCATCTTATCTTCTCCAATGGGAACATCTGGTTCCACCTCAACACTGAAGCTATGTCCATCAATGGTGGATTTCTGCAGCTTATCCATCTTGAACCTCAATGTCGCACATTAATCTCAGCTCCAACAGTAGCTAAGAATGATCTTCCAAGTAGTAGAGGATCATCAGGTTCAATCTCATACTTCAGCACCACAAAGTCTGTTGGAATCAAGTAGTTTCCAATTCTGACAGGAATATCCTCAAGAACTCCTTCCGGATATCGCTTTGAAAGATCAGCTAGGATAAGAGAGATCCTAGTAGGCTGGAATTCCATCTTTCCCAATCTCACAGCTACTGAGTACGGCATAAGATTCACACAAGATCCTAAGTCACACAGAGAACGCTTGAATCTGTCCTTAGAGATTGAACAGTCTAGCACAAATTCTCCTGGATCTGGAAGCTTCTCTGTAATATGAATCAGCTTCTTTTCCATCACTTTAGACAGTTTAGGAACCTTAGGATATGGCACAGAGGGCTTATAGACTCGTTCTGGGACTGTTACAAGTCTCTGGTCACGTCTGCGTTCTGTGTATACCGATGCACGATGTGTGTCGATCGACACAAGGCGATTATGGTCAAATTCATCAGACGTATCGGGGGTGCATCGATCGACACCAAGGGTGTGTCGATCGACACATGTCTCAGACAGACATAATTCATCCAGAAAATCCGAGATTATGCTCTCTTCTTCTTCTAGCATGTCAATCTCATCCCTTATGACCACAACATTAACGGATATGTTCTGTTCAGCTCTTCCTGATCCATTTTGCCTCTGTATTGCTTGATATGTTTGTTGAACTTGGACATTTAGCTCCTTCAAATGTGTGCTCAAAGATTCGAACTTCCCATTCAGATCTTCATACAATGCATCTATCTTTGAGTTGAAGGACATAGCGATCTGTTGTTGTCCCTCAAGACACTGCTCCATCATGGCTTCCAATCTGCTCTTATGTGTAGGTGGAGGCGGTGCTTGGTAACAAGAAACATCATAGTTCCTCGAGAGGGAGTTACTTTGTTGCTGGAAGGGTTTCTGAAAAGCAGATTCCTGACTGTAGAATCCATTCCCTCCATGTAGTTGATGGCTTCTTTCGCATACTTTCCAAGTAGAAGACTATGCAGAGAGTCAACTTTGTTCTTCAACCCAGCTATCTGTGAACTGTCAATCCCTGAGCTGAAAAAATCATTCCGACACATCGTCCTTACGGATCTCTTAGTCTTCTTGGTGATTCCGCGAAATGTGTCGACCGATGCAAGAAGAGCGTCGATCGATGCAGGGCGCGAAGATGTGATGATCGACACACATGACCGTGTCATCGATGCAAGGCGAATCTAGGCGTACCTGAAATGCAAAAAGAAAAGAAAAATCAGAAGAAAAAAAACGAAAATCCTAGTCTAAACCCTAAGTTCAAATCTATCGAAGACTCAAAAGAGTCCCCGGAAACGGCGCCAAAAACTTGATACGATCAGGTTTTAATCCCTAGATCTACACTGCAAGTGCACAGATGATCAGTAGTATATAGGGTATCGAAATCCACAGGGACTCTCGACCTTACGATAGATTATAGAATTATCAGGTTAAGCTAGGTGAAATAAATCAGAAACTAAATAAGCAAAACAAGAAAGTAAATCAATAGCAGAAGTGGTTTTGTAAGCACGAAGGCAAAGCGTCAGGTCAAGAGAGTTCTCAGGAAATCAGGATCATAAGCTAATCAATCAATCGGGATCTAATTAAGAACTGTCCTAGAACTGGAATCACGGAAGTATAAGAAACCAACTTTCGTTGCGAATCCTATCTATGTCTAAAAACTTAGCAAACCAACTTTCGTTGCGAATTCTAGAGTTCTAAACAATCATTAATCTCAAGTTCTTTCGTTCACAATTCCTTTAAACCAAATTTTTTTTGCGAGTAGATCAAATTGCTCATCTAGGTTCTTTATAGCTAATCAACCAACCGTCGTTGTGAAAATCAACCTAACATCATAAATCTGGGTAGCTACTTCAGATTAAGCATTAAGAGCAATCCTAGATGAAGAACTAACTTATATGAATCCCTACAAATTTATCAACCTATACTTCCATGAAATCCCTAATGATAATCCCTAAACCTAACTGGTAAACTACTCAGACATGATCATCGAAACAGAAGACATCATTAATAGAAAACCAAATATCATAAAACAGATAAAGAAACTGGGGTTCAAAATCCTCTCTCTTTCAAGAACAAGATCAGCCCCTCACTCTCTCTAAAATAAAATAAAGCGTAAGAATGAAAGCGTAGCCTAAACAATGGCTTAAAAACCCTAATATAATGGTCTAATCACGGCTGGGGCTTCTTTGTAATTATGAGAAATTTCTGGGCTTTGTTGCAATTTCCAAACTCTTGATAAAACGTCGAGAATTGTCTGTGTCGGCCTTGTGTCGATCGATGCACATGTTGTGTCGATCGACACAGGTCTGTGAATTCGCCAGTGAAGTCTATCTCTCGGGTCAATACTCCAAAATACTCCAAAATGCTCCATAATCTCCAATTCCGCTCCAAACGTACTTAGACCTGATAAACACCTGTAATGACTCTAAAACATAATAAAAGACTCGATAAATAAGACCTATACCATGGTTAAAACCCCTAAAATCCATGGTATATCAAGGATCTGGAGGAGGCTCAAGCAACAGTTGAGCCGCCGAAACCATGATGAGAGCAAGGAGGAGCGAGGAGACTAGACCCAGGAGGCGGAGCGACGGTGGAAAAGAGACATCGGCGACGGTGATGGATGGAGGCGGCGGCTGCCTTGGGAAGAAAGTCTGTAAGCTCTTGCTAAGTTTTGGTACTCTAAATTACAATTTTCTCTAGTATCCGTAGATTGTGGGCTTTTGGAGTTGGTTTTGGGTTTGGGTATGCTTTTGAACTGCTTTGCTTGGCTGCGTTCAGCTTAGACTCTCTTTGGTTAATCTTGTTTAGCTAGATTTTACGATGAAATAGTAAAGCTGCAGAATGGTGATACGTGGTTCTGTGTTTGCTGACACCAGAGAATGGTTTTGGTCTTGTGAGTGAGAACAACCACTATTCTTTGGATATCTGATAATTACGTATTTTTAGCTGAACATATTTCACAAATAAAAAAGAACTTGACTTAAGATGAATAAGAGGACGAGCAAAATCATAAATGAGTAGAGTTTTTTTTCCCGCAATGCGTAGAGTTTAGTTCTTCACAAATCTATATAATTCGTATATACATGCCTTAAGTTTCTGCTTAATTAATGTCCAACAAACATATGTTACATGTCCATGATGAACCATACACACATCATGGATTGATAGTTGTCTGTATTACTGGCCCAAACTCTATATTAGAAATCATATATTGAAATATCAAAAAAAAAATTATACGTACTTGAACGTTTCCATAATTAGCAGTTAATTTTGACGTGAAAACTCTCTATTACGTAACACCTTTTTTTTGTCAGAAGACGACTGTGCAGCTTAGAAGCGGTAAACATGTATTTGTTGAGTCTCATATCGTATGTATTTGGTTAGTTATATATATATTTTGCATGCTGTAAATTGGTCAAGAAATTAAATTATCGATCGTTATCAAAAAGATCGATCGATGAGATATGTTCTAAGCTCAAGCCATCACAAGAAGTTCAACTACTAGAGGCAATGACTTTGGCATTCCTATTAAATTCCACATTGATCCAATTACTCAGTCTTTGTGAAATATTCGATAATTTTCTCACAAAATAACCTTGAGATAATAATAAAAAATAACAATAAGGTGCAGCGTTTGTGTTTATGGCAATATGAGGTTTACCGCGTATAAGGAGTCGTTGGTCAAAAAATCTTACGTGAAGCGAGATTGTGATTATAAATGTATATTTGTTTCCTTACGAATTTGTTTATTTTAATTCAACTATACTATATTGACTATTAGCGATTATCGATTTCTTAATTCTTATAAAATCACTAGTTGTTTGCAACTTGTAAAATTTCGGAGAGAAATTTGTAGTTGTCTCAAAAGTTTACTTCTTCGTCTTTGAATATTTGGGATGATTATTGATAATATATCGAAGAAGCACTTGACCTGTTTTGGTTTGACATAAAATGTTGAATGTAAGAATGGTTCTCGGATAAGATGAGTTTCGATATATTGTGTTTTTTTCATAGTTTAACGTTGTTGCGGAATTTCAATCTAGTCCGGAAAGTCGGATTACGATCAGAGAAGTTTGAACTACGATGTGAGAAATAAACTTAAGTGAGGTCGAAACTATTCTTTATTAATTTTAAAGCCGAAGCCGAGCAATGAACATGATGGTACGAGGTGGAAGTCCGTCGAATGACGTGCTCCCTAAATATTTCTTGAGCTCGGAGCTTTATAAGAGTAGCTCGGCACCCTCGCAAGTTACAATGTGTCCGAAAAGAAGAGTGAAGGGTCCTATTTATAGCGCTTGAAGGCTGACTTCCTTTTGGGCCATTGACTCCTTAGCGGGCTTGTCTTCTTGGGCCGGGATGAATTTTTTGACTTGGCAAGATTTCCAGTGGGCTTATGGATGGGTGCTAAACCCATATCCAACAATTAGTCCCCCATAGTTCGTCGATCTGCGGTCTGGTTGGAGTCGACGAAATTTCTTCGAGTACTTAAGTCAAGCGGAAATCTTGTTAGGGCGCGATTTTCGAGTTTCCATAAAATTTCTTTATTTTGGGTTTCCGCCTCTTCGATTCCCGTATTCCCCTTCGGTAATTGATCCTTCTTGTAATCTTTGCTTCATACCTTCTTTCCCAGTCGTCCATACTTGTCATTTTGTCTTCGGATTTGCTGGTTAGTATGCGAGCAGGGGCGACTTATTATTTTTCTTCTAGCAGTAGCGATTCGGATTCTTACAGTTCGTCGGGTGAAAGTCCAGTCCAGTTTAGGTTTTCTCGAGAGGACGAAGAATTCTTTAATTCGCGCAGCGGGTGGATACCTCGTCCATTTTGGGGTGCTCCGATGGTGATGAAGCTTCTTGATTTCCAGCTGTTTACAGATGCTTCTCTTCCCCCGCTTTCGGAGAGAGAAAACTTGGGTTCGTCTGTTGGTAAAAGCCAAGGCGACAGAGATGAGCGTGATTTGGGCGTTGATGCAGGTGTGCTAGGTCGCAGGAGTGATGGCGACGATTCGGTTGATCCTGAAGGTAGTCATTCAAGGCCTGGTGCAACCGCCTCCGGTAGTCGCTCCCAAGCGACGATTTTGAAAGGGAATAAAAAGAAAGGCCATGGAGGAACGACGACGAGTAAAGGGGTGGAATATAGGAGGAAGGTTGTTCCTAGGCCAATTCCTCCCTTTATCTGCAAGCATGATTCCCTGGACGCCCTTTTGCGAGATCATGCCCGCGTTCCTGGTCTTGAGTTTCGTCTACCAGCCCAAGATGAGAGGCCTTGGAATGCTCTTCCTAGGTGGGTTTGTTTATACGAGAGTTTGTTCTCTGTGTCATTTGTTGCTTCCCTTTCCAAGGCTCCTGATCGAATATTGTGAAATGAAGAGGTTGGCTATATCTCAGCTTTCCCCGGGGGCTATTCGTAATATGGTGGGCGTTTTGATTATGGCGGCTAATGATGGATTTGACATGTCCACTGGTTTTTTTTGAAAAATTAACGTCGGTTGTGGCCAATCGAGGGACTTCTGGGACTTTCTATACGAATATTAGGCCCAAGCACTGTTTGAAAATCGTTTCTGATCCTCTGGATAAGACGGATCACTTGCAGGACATTTATTTCTTTGCACGGGTTAATGGTGCGTTGTCGTTTGACGTGGACATGGCCTTCTTTTTTGCTTGGAATAATGATCCTGGTAGCTTCTCTCTTCTTCCCCTTCTTTTCTCTTTCTCTCTTTTTTTGTTTTTGTTTTGGTGTCTGCCTTTGCTGACATGGTTCGTCTCGTGTTTGCCCCCTGTTTTTCAGCTTGTTCTTTTTCTAGTTGTTGGACCGGGGGCTTTTCTGATAATTTGAGGAAGATGAGGGCTCATAGTCCGATACCCTGACCTTCAAGGAAGGAAAAAGAGGAGACAACTCTTTTTGACTTGAGGGTCCATGCTTGTTTTAGGAAGGTTGATTCAGGTATGGATCCTTCTCCCCCCCCCCTTTTGTAAATATTGGAACGCGTCCTTTGTTAATCCGTTGGCTGTTCTGTCAGTGTTTTTGGGGTTGTCGTCTTCCTCTGGCCCGGTGAGTGGGTCGTCGTCTCCTCGTCTTCGTATGAAGAAACGTAAGATTTTAAGTGATGGTCGTGATCGTTCGGCTGTGAATTCGGCTGGTTGCTCTGCTGGGGAGTCTGCTTCATTTGCAGGGAATCCGCCAGTTATTGATCTTGAGATGAGTCCGGTTGCTTTTGAGCGGGTTGTCTCGTGGTCGCCTGTTGGCGGTGGGGGAGAGAGCGGGGAGGCTTCTTTCAGGGAGATGGAGGTTGACTGCGACGTTGGACGGGATCGGGAGGTCATATTTGAACTTGTGTATGTTCCCGAGTTTGGTACTCTGGGTTCAGAAACTATACTTTCCGAGGGAGAACGTGCTGATTCTGAAGCCTCTGATAGTCTGTGTTGCGAGATTGTTGGCGAGGGACATGGGAATGTTGTTTGTTTGTTGGGAGATGGCTGAATCCACTGTGGGTCGTGACGGCGGGCCGTTCTGCCGATGAGTTTCTTGACTTTCTTCGATGTTGGCCGTTGTCGGCTTCCAAAGTTTCAGTTGTTGCCGTTGTCGGGCGAGCTTGTGTTTTTTATGCGAAGTGGGGGCTTATTAATATATGGACATAGACCGGTAGCCGCCCTTTTTGTCACTTTTGTGAACTTAAAGGCGACGCATAGTTTCTTTGCTTGGGTGGGTCTGGTGTGCCACTGATTTTAGTAATATGCCGGAGGCTGTCCTGTCTTGAACTTGTCGATTTGGACGTAAGTGTTTTGTCTGTTTGTTGGGTGTTTGTGCCCTTTCTCTCATTGGGGTTGGTGTTTTTCCTGACGTTTCTTCTTTTTGTTTTTGTAGAATGACGAGCAGGGGGTCGGGATGGCTTTTGATTATCGCGTAAGGGGGAATATCCCTTTGGAGGGTGCCCGTTGGCATCAGAATCTCCATTGAAGCCGTGGGGCCCAACTCCTGAGACCGGTCGTCCTCTTTGGTGTGGTGAGGTCAGCTTTTACCCCATCTTGAACTACCTCGGCTAGTGTTTCCTTGTTGTCTCCATTCGGGTTTCTGCCTTTCGAAGACAGCCTTGCCGGGAAAAACGTTTGACGCCGTGGTTGTGTGTTTTTTTGTTGGGAAGGAGTCCGGCTCCTTTTTTGAACGGAATCGGGTTTAGCGTGTGAGCTTTGACTAGAACGAAACCGTCTTTCAAGAAATTAAATTTTCCCTTGTTGTTTTGTTTCTTTTTTTCATCTCCTAGTAATTTTGACAAGAATGGACTAAAAGATTTTGTTTATTCGTTTTCGACTTGTGTTCGTCTCCTTTTTTAGTGGGGTGTGAGTCGTTTCTCGGCTTTGGGCGATATCAAACTTTAGGTGCGAGTACATGCCCGGCTTGTCCTGTTTTTGATTTTCTCGGATCTAAACAATGCTCGCCCATTATTTATAGATGTTTATGAGTGCGGGCTTTTCTCGGCTTATCTCGTCATCTCTCCGGTTTCCTAGGTGCGAGTACGTGCCTGGCTTATCATGTGGAGTCCTTGAACATAGTTGTGCGAAGGAGGTTCGGCTTACAAAACTTTTTCTAAGGACTCGTGCGGGTATGGGCACAACTTATGGTCATTAAAAACGATGATGTGAGGCAATATGTGTAACGCCCCTTTCCCATTCTCCGCTGACCGCCGAGCTGACCGGTCAACAATCAAACAACACTACAAGAAATATGGGTATTGATAGCACCACGAAAACGCTATCATATGTCTATGATAGCGTTTCCATAAACGCTATGTTTGCCGCTGCCATCTTAGGTCAGCCATCTACGATAGCACTAATTTGATCTGCTATCGTATATTTGTCTACGATAGCACTAATCTCGATGTGATTGTATAGTTTCTAGTAGCATTGGTTTATCGCCATTTTATAGACTAATATAGCATATTATTCGTGCAATAATACATATTATAGTGGCAGTATTTTAGAGTTGTATTATACTTTATACTAGCATTTTTGTTTTGTTGTATTATTTTTTTTAATGGCCCATCTTTATGGCTATTGTATATCTTATGAACACTTTTATTTTTTGCCGTAAAAAACTATTGAAAATTTATTATATAATATTATTTTGAATTCTGATTATGAATTATTATTTAAAAATCAATTAGATTTATATAAAAACAACATATTTTAAAACTGGATTTTTTTATTGATAACTTAAAACATGTTTTACACAAACATAATAAAAGATACATATCTAGAAATTTCTAACATATTCCTAACATTATTGATCCTCTTGCATTAGCCCAGCCTTCTACAAAAACAGCACAAACGGTGCTCTCATGTCTTGAGTATGAATATCCCACACCTGCAACGTAGAAGCCAAAACGAAAATCAATTTCCTTATGAGGTGAAACGAATAGACAAGTCAATGAGCAAGATAAGTGATAACGAACGCAGACACACCTTAGCACAAAGTTCTCGTCGAGTAATATGTTGCTTGACTTTATGTCTCTGTGACAGGGAGGTGGGTCACAGTAGAAATGAAGGTATTCCTGAAGGATCAGAAGAATATCCAGCCAAGAACTAACAGTAATAAGAACCATATTGTATCAGTTTGATGAGAAATGCAGATGAAGGCGTTGGAAATTTACCAGAGCATTAGCCACAGCGACTGCTATTTTCATCCTTGTTGCCCAACTAAGTGGAGGTTTTTCTGTGGCTACACAGAAATGAAGAACAACGTTCAAGATTCTCAATCCAAGTCCATAATATAGCAAGAAAATCTAGAAATGATGAACATACAATGATAAGACTCTACACTCTAAGAATGTGTATACCTGGAGCAACGCTAAGCTTAGCCACATTAAAGAAGCAGCTAGCGAGTTCAAGGGCTGATGCATTGTCAACCCGAGCGACAGATACAGCGACGAAAGCGTTCATGTAGCGGCAGCATTTGGCTCTGTCGGTTTTGTTCGAGCACACGGAAGCCACAAGAGTGAAGTTAAATGAAGTCAAGTCCAATGGACAATCTGCAAAACACAATTGAAATTGCATTAGCCTTTGAGGCAACAAATCACATACTCTTTCTCAAGAGTTTCATCAGAGAGTTCGAATGTAAGCAACTAATCAACCAAAAAAGCTAAGACAAGAGAAACCAAAACACTTCACGAAGGCACATCGCAATTCGCAAATAAACTGAGACCTGTTTTAACTAAACATTAAGAAAGATGTTGACAAAGCGATGGGAACAACAGGTCTCAGATGTTGTAACTAAACAGGTCTCAGATGTTGACAAAACAGGTCTCAGATATATGAGCACACAAAAACTCATGTAATCCAAACATAACACAAATCAATCAAAGAAGCAAAGCTTATCACCTGACAGCCAAATATGAAGCTCCAAGACAAGCATTGCTACCGACTTTCCCTAAACAAACAGTTTAAACAAAATCTCCAAGATCAAACGCAGATTTACATACAAAAATCAGAAGCGATTGGAGAACCCAAGTGAAGAGGCTTTAGCAAATTACCATCAGAGGCAGCAATATTGAGAAATTTACACACTAAAGAGCATGAAAGAAGATCTTGTAATCACATTCAAACAATTACTAATCTTTAGCTTGAGGGATGCAAATGAACAATACCTCCGAGGATAAGAACTTGAAGATATGACGAAATAGCTCTGTAGGAACCTTGTTGAAAACTCCACTCTCTATTCTCTTTGCACCATTTCTATCTTCCTTTTGATCTCCATCCTTCTCCACAGCCTTTGTTTTGTCTTTCCCAAGACATTGTTGTTTTGGTTGAGCTTCTTTTGTTTCTTTTTCATCCTCTACCTACAACCAAGCATCAATAAAAACTCAACCTTTCACATGAACAAGAGGTAAAAACAAAAATTCACAATGAACATAAATCGCAAAACATGAACCGGATGCATCTGATTAAATAAGATCGACCAAACACAAATTAGATGAAATAAATTAAGTGTACGCAAAAAAAAAGATATCAAATTTACAATCAAAAAGATATTGGGGGAAATAATAATGACGAAAAATCAAGGTACATCCCTAGACCAAAGCTCTTCTTCTACACCACACACAATCATAACGAATGATTATATGCTAGTCTTAGGAAGCAAATTCAATCTTTTTCCATATAGATATAGATCCGAAGATCTACAACCAAAATCAAATACATAGCTACGAATCCTACATCAAAACAACACAAAAACCTTTTCGAAACGAGAAAAAATCACCGAACAAGTAAACCCCTGAGATAATTCAGCGAAATTTTACCCAGAGATAAAAATTTAAAGACCGGTGATATCTCTTACCCGTCGGAAACGTTGTCACGCTTGAAGCTCTCTCCACCGTCTACGCCGTCAGATCTTGCCACATGAGAAGGGAGCAGTGAACTCGCGATGAAGGAGAAGTGAAGGAGAAGAAATGGTGATGGAAAACGACCGGTGAACTCGTCCGCGTTAGATCTAGGAAAATAAATTTTAGGGTTTGAGATTTGAAGATTTTAGGGATTTCAGAGGATTTAGAGGAGAAGACTGTAGGAGAGTGAATGCGAGCAATAATAAGAAGCAAAGAAGGAAGAATGTGGTGGACACCACTGTTAAAGAGGAAGAGAGACGAGAGACTAGAGAGAATCTGTGTTTTTTTTTTTTTTACAAATGAAGTGTTTCTCAATGACAAAGAGAAGGGGGAAAAACTGGAGGGAAGATATTTGGGGGAAATTTCAGCAAAATATTTTGAAAAAATTCATAGAACATTTTATTTACATTATTAATAAAAAAATTACTAATGAGTTTTTGATAAATTATTTTAAAAAAAATTATAAGATTTTTTAAATTATAAATTTAAAACTATTTATTTCAAAAATTGTATATGCAATACTAAAATATAGATGAATAGCTTAATAAATCTTTTTGGATTGTATATATTTTGTGGATTTAGGGTTTAGGATTTGTAGTATATGTTTAGAGTTTAGGGTTTATGGTATTGGAATATAGGTTTACAATTTAGGGTTATAACATTGTAGTATAAGCATAAACCCTAAACCCTATATTTTAATACCCTAAACCATAAACCTTAAACTTATATTACAATGCCCTAAACTCTATATAAAATATTAGGGTATAGAGCTAAGGCTAAATTTGTTAATTGTTTTTGTATATTATATGATGTTTATGTTTATTATTAGGGATTTAGAAGTTTAAGATTTAGAGTTGTATTTAGGGTATAGATTAAGGTTAAATTTGTTATACTTGAAATTTGTATAAGTTTAAAAAAATTTCTATGTTATTTGATGTTTATTTTTTAGTGCTTACTATTAGGGTTTATAAGTTTAAGATTTAGGGTTGTGTTTAGGGTATAGAATTAAAGTTTTAGAGTTTAGGATTAAGCAAATAATTATACTTGATTTTTTTTATAAGTGTGATTTGTTTTTGTATATTATATGATGTTTATGTTTATTATTAGGGGTTTAGAAGTTTAAGATTTAGGGTTATGTTTAGGGTATAGAGTTAAAGTTTTAGAGTTTAGGTTGGAGAAAATAATTACACTTGATTTTTTTATAAGTATTTGATATGTTTTTGTATATTATATGATGTTTATGTTTATTATTAGGGGTTTAGAAGTTTAAAATTTAGGGTTGTGTTTAGGGTATAGAATTAAAGTTTTAGAATTTAAGATGAAGAAAATAATTATACTTGAATTTTTTTATAAGTTTTTTATTTGTTTTTTAATATTATATGATGTTTATGTGTTATAATATATCAAAGATGAAAATTAAAATATATTAAAATTTTAGATTAAAATATATTTCATTACTAACCAAGTATCAAATACGTAGTACCAAAGATAAATAAAAACACAAGTTTAAACTTAGTATACTTTTATTTGTATTGTAATTTTTTTTTTCATTTTCACTTTCTGTTTCAAAGTGACCAAACAACAGACACACATGCCGACTCTTAAACAACAGAACACAGGCTGACCAAACAATAGAACACTTGCTTCTAGACTATCTTAAGCAACCTTTGCAACTGACTCTTATCTACTGACTAGGGGCACTCTAAAATTTCATCCAAGTGTATCCCCTGTTGTCTTGCACTGCAGCAAACATATAATTATCAGACAACTTTAGGTGGTTGCAACTGGTGGATCAAACTCAAACTGAAACTCATGTGCAAGCAGGTTGCTTAAGATAGTCTAGAATCATATCATTTAAGTTCTTGCGCCCATTTCCATCACTGTTTTGAGATGACACCCCCTATAAAAGAGCAACGCAGATTAGAGATTAATAAACATACATTGATTCACCAGATCAATCTAATAACTATGTCATACAACAAACACATAACTTGACACCACAGCGTCTCATATCAGTAAGTGACATGTTCTTAGGTACTCTGGAGGTGTGGAAGCCAGATTTGTATTGTAACTCTTCCCATCCGTAATGTTCTTCATAAGACCGAAGCAAGATAACCTCGGGTTACCATCCTGTAAATGTAGAACATGATCAGAATCCCTAAACCGTAACTCATATGATCGCAATAAATAAAGAGATATCAAAGATGATGGTCAGCAAGAGAGTAGACCTGGTCAAACAAGACCATGTAAGCGTTGAGATCATGGTACAAGGCGCGAGATTTGCAGCTGCAATACTCGAGTGCTTGTGCAAGATACAAATCCACTCTCATCCTCATCGCCCACTTCATTGGCTGGCTATCCCCTGCATATATCATCACATCAAGACTTCTAGTCATCCTCGTCGTCATCTAAATCATCATCTTCCGCATCCAACGATGCCTCTTTCCCGTTTCCACCATATGAAAACCCAACCTGTGAATATGTGCCTTTGTGTGCAGGTGGTTGCGCTGGCTGTGGTCTAAGAGTACATACAAAAACAGAACAAAAGAAGTTTACATCAGTGTCATATTAACTAGAAGATCAAGTGATACAAACAAAAAACAGATAAGATTACGACAAATGAGCTTTTACATATCAAGACAGAATCCTAACCTTCAAGCGTAAGCTAAAAATGTACCTTGTCCGAAGGAAGGGTGCAGCAAGTTAGGCCTTGTGTCTTTAGCTCTTTTAGGTGTGCTTGCTTTGTTCTTCTGGACTGTCTAGCAGATTCCCTGTTAGAGAGAATCTTGTACATTGAAGGATATTAATCCATGTTAGAGAGATTCTTCTGAGAGGACAGTCATTGAAGGATATTAATCCCTTCGAGTACTTAAGCAGCGACGAACATTACTAGACCAGAGATTACATATTGCGGTATCGTGTATGGAACAAACAAATTGAAACTGAAGAGAATCCCGACAAAGACAATGATCTCAGATGTCAAAAGGATTTTCCTGCAATAGAGACCAACATCAGTCACCAAAAGCACATAAACACCATCACTATTCATATGGATTCAAACATATTACTGATGTAACTTCATCAAGAAAAAGCAAACGCATATAAACAATCATCACGTTGTGAAACTATACAATCTTAGTTTCGAATCACATCAAAATGTAAAAAAGAAAACGATATTAGTCCACTACTGGATCAGGTTCTTCTTAGTTACAAAAGAATTGCATAACCACTAGCTACAATGTAGTTCTTTACTCGAAAAATAAACCGTATCAGTACCAGAAAAACTTCGCGTTTCAGAGCTCCGAACATTTTTTCTCTTTACTCCGAGGATAATGTACTAGTAACCACTTCAAGAATCAACATATCAAGCAAGAGAGAGGCCAATAAAAATATTTTTCTTCCATCGACATAGATGAATCTATTTACCATCTTCACTGGATGGATGTGATCACAGTTTCTCTGCCTCCTTTATTTCGATGATGCTGTTAATCTCCTTGTTTTCCTGCATCTCCAACAGCTTCTCTTGTTACTCATCTCGCTCTTGCGGTTTAGATTCTTGTGCAGCTGAAACTCCCAAAGCTGAAGATACAATCGCAATTGTTCAAAGACATTGGTTTTTATTATGTCAAGTAACAAAAAGCATCCAAATTTCGATTCAATTAGCACAATTACCAATTCGGTGATGAGATTTGAGTCCTGCCATGGCCATTCTTCTATTGAAAAGCTCCTTATACTTTTTTCCATCGATAGTCTCATGAACAAAGGCGAGATTACAGAACAGTCGTGAGAAATTTTGGCGGCTTGGTTGAATCGGATAGGAAGTGAATCCCGAGCGGCTGAGCTCGAGAGAAAAGTCGAAGACTTTCTGCCATTGATGCATCATAAGTTTAGACCTCTCGCCATTAACGAACGGGAGAAGGTGTGTACTTCCAATTACTATTTCATTACTCCAGTGAGATTAAGTTTTGTGAGTCAAGAGACGAGAGAGAGACGAGAGAGAGTCATGTTTTTTCATATGTGTAGCTTTTTGTTTAATCTCAATGTGAAAAAAGACTTAGACAAAATTTTCCTCAAAAACTTTAATTTTGGTGTAAAACTGAAATTTTCACTAAATTTTTGGCGGACTAAGTGTTACATTGTCTTCCCGCTTAGTAAAAATCCCTAAAATTTTGCTTAGCATTGATTAAATGCTATAATAGAGTTGATATCTCAGCTTGCTACTTTTAATAGCAGTTTATGAATTCGTGCTATCGTGATCTGCTATCAATACTCAGTTTTCTTGTAGTGCAAGAACATGACCAATCGAACCCGAGCAAGTTGAACGGGAAAAGTTCGCTACAGGACGAAGCCAAAGATAGTTCGGTTTGAGACAAAAGGCTCGCACCGATCTATTTCCGACTCCGCTATCCTCGTATCTGTAACGCAAGCAGTACTACTTGCACTACTTCAACGAGTTGTGTCGGTTCGGACCAAACCTCATATCAGGGAAACAATTTCATTTTTAAGTAGTTAAACATCGAATACAACGTTTAACAGTTTTACAAACAATCGTCAATAACAATACATAAACAATCAAAATCATAAAAGGCGCAGCTGCCGAACCGAAAATCAAACATCCAAAAATCTCGAATCAAAACACGTCACAAGCAACCCGAAGCTACAACGAGGACCTCCCACGTCCGTCGCTGATAACCTGAAAACACAAAAGAGTCTAATGAGCAATCTAAAATTACCCAGTGAATCGGCTCCCCACTAATGGCTTCTACTCTATCTAGCTCTACAATCCCCGCCCCGAAACCCAAAATAACAATCAGCAAGAAATAAATGGTCAATCACGCGCTACCCCGGCGTAATAAACCCACACACAAGCAATAGCCAAGATAAGAGAGAGAGTTAAAGAAATCGAAGGCACTGCGGCACATGTCCTCGATTGGACTCGATCTATCTACGCGCGACGAAAGAAGGATAGTAAAACAACACTGGGCCCTACGATCTCGGTAACTTCCACGGGTTCACATCGTCGCCTATGTGGCAACTAACCCTCGACTCCTATACGTTCTCACGAGGACCCACGTATAGGACACCGTTCTCTGTCCATCGATACGCGGTGACTCCTGTTACCCCAGGTAACCTGAGTTTCCATGCGATCCGGCCCTAGGACATGACCCCGTATTCTCCGAATCGCACACCTACCGGCGTCACCCGATATGTTAACACCATAACCGGAACCACCATGGCCCGGTTAGGTAAAACCCGAGGATCCAATCGGGTCGGAAGTACCGGAACGTAAACAAAAACCTAGGCTTGCGGAATCTAACGCACCCTAGCGTCCTAGTGCAGAAATGTAAACACGCAGACCCGCTGGGACTCTAGCACAGATCACACAATCAATAACAACAATAATAATCCCAACCATTCCGCAAGCCACTACACTACCCAACTCACCGCTCTGACTAGGTAAGATACCTAGTCAGCACCACTAACTTACCCGGTCCCGAGACCGGAGTAAGTGTCCACAATGACTACTCGGCCCAACACCGAGCAGTCTAATAACCTGCACATAAAACTCACAACAACAATAACAACACAGTACACGCAACACATTCAAACACACAATCACCACAAGCAAGTCTATTCGAGTTTCTAAGTATTTTACTTTATTCTCGCCCGCTACCTTGGGTTAGCGGATTGCTAACCCGTAGTCGGCTCACCTCACATGCCACTTCTAATTAATCCATCCTAAGTATCTTTTAACAACATTCCCGATCTGTCGGTTTAGAGTTAGTAAACTTACCAACTCCCCGACATATCATTATCAGTTAATTAATTCGTTACCCAAACCCGCTACTTAACCTAATACCCAATACCGTTATTATACTCTATACATTGATTAAGTTTAACTCATATTTTACTATCGTCTTAATTTCCCGTTTATAGTTCATTAATACTCGTTCTTTATACTGATATATATATACATCGATCACGCTTTACTAACAACCTAGCGGCACGTAATCGGTTAACTCTTTTTAATTCTAAACCCTAATCATGTTTAATTGGTCATATTCGGTTATTTATTAATCAACTCATTAATTATTAATTATTATCTAATTTAGGTAATTGGGCATGCAACTTAACACTAGGTTTAGGATTTCCCGGTTTAATTCAACTACGAGTTTTTCGAACCGACTCACAGATATAACCGCTAACCACGGCTTGATGCGGATGTGAATTCCCGAACCACCGAACACTCCTGAACCACAAAACCACAAAACCCATCAATCTCGGACTTAAACCAAACCGGCCCAACCCCCTTAATCAACCGGTTTGACTAAACCGGTTTAGGGCTAAACCGTTGACCGGTTCACACCCCTTTGACCCGGTTTAGTCAACCCTCAAACCAAACCCAATCTCTGATCAAACTATACCAGAAGACTCCCTGAAGAACCGGCTAGCTTTTGGCGGCGGAGGGCTTCACCGGCGGCGACTCTCCGGTGTTGACTCCGGCGGAGGAGAGTTGACCGGCGGCGGTGAGGGCTTTTCCGGCAGTTTCTAGCAGCCAACCACCTATCAAACTGATCACCAACACCAGATCTACTCACTACCATCCTCAAAACATCTAAAAACACTAAGGAAAAGGTGAGATTCCACAAACCCTAAGGAGCGGTTGCTTCACGGCGGTTTTCCGGCGACCTCCGGCGGTTAACTGGAAAAAGATAGAGGAGCTCAATACAAAACTATAGCACTTTATAGATCTAGATTTGAGTTAGAAATAAGAAAGTTACAAGGTTTCTTGTGGAAGAAGCAAAAGGAGGAGGAGGAGCTCCGGCGGCTCCCTCCGGCGACTCTCCGGCAACAGGAGTGGATGGCGGTTGAAGAGAAGAGTGAGAGGGATCGATAGCACTTGACAGAGCCTGATTTGGATCTATGAATCACAAGTTACAAGCTTTCTTGTTCCTCAAGACATGAAGAACAATTAGGGTTCTTGAGCTTTTTCTTGAATCATGCAAGGAATCCTCAAGAGTTTCTACAGAAAACTTTCATGATCTTGAGAGAAAAAGAGATCAGAGAGAGTGTAGAGAGGCCGAGAGAGAGAAGAGAGATTTGGTGATGAAAAGGAAAAGATTTAGACTTTCTTGTTCATTAAAACATGGTGAACATCCAAGAAGAATTTTGGTGAATCTTCAAGAACTAAAGATCAACATGCAAGGGAAATTTGTGTTTCTGGACAAGAGAGGAAGAGAGTTGAGAGAAGCTAGAGAGTAGAGTGTTTGGTGGTGAATTGAATTGGGATGGGATGTCTTTGCATGCATGCAAGGAGATTCAATGAATCTTGGCATGCTTGACACCTCACCAAGCAATGGTGGCGCCATGGGGAGCTAACAAGTGCCCTTCTGGGAAATTTTTGTTGCCAAAACATCACTTAATCCATCACTAATCCCACCAATAATCCCACTCTTCCAAAAGCTCGGTTTTACGGTTTCTCGGGTTTAATATTTTAGAACGACTCCGGATGATTCCATAAATTCCAAAACCTCCAAAATCTGATTCTCCATTATTTTTGATGAATTTAGCATTTTGAATCACTCCGTTCGGGCTTACGTAGCTCTAGATATGAATTTCCGAAGTTTCTTCGGTTTAGTCGGTTTCCATTCTCGATAAGCCGAAAAACTCGTTTCCGCTCCGATTTCTCCAATTCTGGTCTTCTAAACATTCTTTATGTTAAAACATAAGAATATTTGGCCCGTCTCGGTTTCCGTCTCGAACTTTGGTAAAATTACCATTTTACCCCTGACTTAGGTAAAATGACGATTTTACCCTCGGTTGACTTTCTGCTGCCCGTTGACCGTATTTTTGATACGGGGTATCACAATATGTCACTGTGCTTGGGACACATGTTTATTTGATCGATCATTTGGCTAGAATATCGATTTGTTAGATGCTTAGAAGCGTAATTTATTTTTGGGAAGGAGGATAACTTAGATTGAAATAAAGGGGGTGGATGCACCTTGAAATGGGTTGCCTACGTACTTCCCAAGGGAAAATCAAGCCGCGCGTAGTTCTCTCTCTTTTTTTTTTTACAATAATGAGACCGGGTTTATTTTTACCTTCGGTAGTTGTGTTTAGGAAACGCCTCTTTCAGAGGGTGCTGGAGTGCTCCGCGCAGATCGGCGTGTTTTCTCTTTTTGTTGTCAGGCTTTGTCCACCATCGTTTGTTATGATTATCTTCCTGATATGTCCTGAAAGTTCGACTGTTTCGGCTGCATCGTTTATGAGGTCGGCTGGAGGCTTTTCCGGATGCCTCTTCGCTTGTTTTCGTAGCTCTCATCCTTGTGGGGTCCTCTTGAGGGTGAGGTTGACTGAGCTGTTTGCCTTTAACATGATTTTGATCACCTTTTGGTTGCTTGATCGAATTTCGACGGTAAATGAGTCGTGGTTGTTCTGATATTCACCTGATTTTTCGTGGTAGGAGTGATTTCCTCGTTGCTTGCCGGTTCCTCGGCGATTGCCTTGTCCCATCACTGTTGTACGCTGATTTCTTGGGCATGTGCTTGTGCTGATCGCTCCGAGCTACTACGAGCTAGCAATCCTCCAATGACCATGTTAACACGTTTGCTCAGCGTGAGAGTTTCTTCGTGTCTTTGTGGCGAATTTGCTTAAGCGGTGCTACGTCGGTGGTTCCCTGTTCTTCCTATCGCTGGTCAGGCTGCTCAAATCGCTCCTACTGGCTTTTGGGTTGTTGCTCCGTTTCTTGGCTCTCAAGAGGAGTCGCTGGTGTGTTTTGATCGACTAGGTTTGTTGCTTTATTTCAGTATTCGCTGAGTAGAAGGCTTCGCAAATGCCGACACTCGGTGGTATCATGCATGGATCGTTGATGAAAGGTGCAGAAGAGCCAATCTTGGTTGTCGACTCGTGCGGGCTTGCTCCATGCTCGGTTTTGCTGACTGATGCCGTAGTATGTTACCAACTTCTTCCTTTTCTCGTCGAGGTGCCTGTTGGGATTATGTCCTGAAATCACATTGTACTTACTCTAAAGATAGTTGTATTGTCGAGATCGGACAATTCATGTGATACTGGGTAGTCATAATGTTTTGCTAGAAACCGCTTATGACAAATGAGTTGTAACTCATTTCTAGTATCGTGTGAACCTAAAGGGTCACACACCTAAGCAAGTTGGATACGCTTCTGTATGGAATTGATCATTGGCATATGGTCCGATCAATGTGTATTGGATACACATTGAATTCGTGTGTTAAGAGGTGTGTCGATCGATGCCATTGGTGCAACGATCAACACAAGGTCGATACCGCAACTGATGTTACGGTTTGTAAACCGTGGACCTATTTATAGGGGCCAGGTTACACGACCTAAATAGTGGGCCGTCGCAGACAGTTTTTCCTTGACAAAAAAAACAGACCCTCTTCCTCGAGAAACGCGCAGAGATTCCCAGGAGATCCGATCACCGGTACTAGCATCCCGGCGGATTCCAGCTTGTGTGCGTGTGGACTACGATAGAGGCGCAGCGAAAGAGGCGCTCTAGATCTCGTTTACCTGCTCCAATTCCGCTGCCAATCTACAGGTAAACACGAGGTCAGTTCTTAGATTCAATCACCTAGACCCTGGATCCTAGGGAGTCCCAACAGTGGTATCAGAGCCATAGGGTTTAATAGATTGAATCAGTTGCCTGGAATTCGATTAGAATGGTCTTTTAATTGAATTGATGCTAGCTAGGATTCGTTCTGATAATTAGAATCTCGGATTTGTTAGTTATCGAAAACGAAGAACTGTGTTTTCGCACATCATCGATCGATGCACTGGGTGTGTCGATCGTTGCAACGCGAAAACGACAAACCTGATTTAGGGTTTTCGCACAGCATCGATCGGTACACTAGGTGCATCGATCGATGCAGCGCGAAAATGCAAAAGCGATTGTGTTTTCGCATAGCGTCGATCGACACAATGCACTGCGAATTCGCCTAATTAAAACAATGGGTTTCGATTTAGAAATCGCACTGTGTCGATCGATGCACCAGGCTGTGCGAAAGGATATATCGGTTCAATTGGATTGAACCGGTTGTCTCGCATGGTTATGTCGGTTTAATTCGATTAAAATTCCCCGATACCCAACTGTATCGATCGGCACAAGTTTGGTGTTGGTCGACACAGGCCTTGCGATTGGTAAATCGGTTCAATTGGATTGAACTAGTTATCATGCTTGGTAAAGGTATATTTAAACGGTTTAAATTGGATGAATTGGTTCAATTGGATTGAACTGATTATCTTAATTAGTATAAACCGATTTGAATGATTAAGATCAGTTTGATCTAATAAGTCGGTTTAATTGGATTGGACCGATTATCAAAACTGTCTTCGGTTTAGGTCTATGTCGACTGTCACACACGGGTTGTGTCGATCGACATGACCGGTTCGATGAACCAGGTTAATTGGATTAACCGGTTATGGAAATCCGGTTTTGTTTGGTGGTGTCGATCGACAGACAGAGTCTACGTCGGTCGACACAGTGCTCGAAATTCTGGTTATTGAACCTTGAATGTACAGAAACCAAACTCGACTTAAACCTTGATCAAAGCTTAGCTTCAATATAGTCAACTGTCAAAACTCGTTTCATTGTGTGATGGTCTAGCCAAGAGCTTGGTGTCCACAATTAGGTGAGTAAGGCAGGTAATTATGTTGATGGACTTGCGGTGCTTGACATCAACAATTACATGACATAATAGATTGATTTGCTACCTTTCAGAGTTTAGTTTCCTCAACTAAACATCAAGTGACCTTGATGTCTTGCCCAATCTAGTCTACTGTCAAGACTCGGTTCATTGTTGGATAGTCTTGGAGTCCTTGGTATCCACAGTGATCTGATCAAGGCAGGTGATCATTGATAGACTCGCAGTGCGACTGTCAATGATCGCAAGACAGAAGAGATTTGTTTACTTGACTGGGCTATCAGAAGTTCTGGGCCCAGAGAGTCAGAGTGGATGAGACATGGATTGTCTCATCTACGACCAAGAGTTGTACTGGGTACAATTAGCAAAGGTTTGCTTACCTAGATTACTAAACTCTGGGTGATGACGAGTCGTCCACTTAGATTTTAGTGATGTATGGATCTTGGATCATTATATTCATGGAGGAAACATTGTTTGAATATAATGCGAGTTTTCTTATTAGATAAGATTTCTCATCATATACATAACTAAATCTTTGTTGTTCTTGGATTTCAGCTTATGTCTATGACTACTTTCTCGTTGCGATCCGTCCTTGAGAAGGACAAGTTAAATGGATCCAATTTCCTGGATTGGTATCGGAATCTGAGATTCATTCTCAAGCAGGAGAGCAAGGACTATGTCCTTGAAAAGGCTCTTCCAGAAAGGCTTGGGACCAATCGCTCGCATGCAGCATATAAGGCTTGGAATAAGCATTATATTGATGTGGTAGATGTGCGTGGTCTGATGTTGTCTACCATGAACTCGAACTTGAAAGGTCAATACGAGAACATGGAGTCGCCAACAGAGATGATCACCAGCCTGAAACTGAAGTTTCAGGATCTGGCACGAGTTGAGAGATTCCAGATGGTGCAGTCTCTAACTGAGTGCAAGCTACCAGAGGATGCTCCAGTAAGTCCTCATGTCATTAAACTGATGGGTTACATTGATAACCTGGGGAGACTGGAATGTCCTGTCAGCTTAGAGTTGGCCACTGACATCATTCTGCAGTCACTGCCGTCAAGCTATGATAAGTTCATTAAGAACTATATTAAGAAAGGCTTGACGAAGACGTTGACTGAGCTGCATGGCATGCTCAAAGCAGTAGAGCAAGACATCATAAAGGGCAAAAGATTTGAGAAATCTTGTGCTGGAAAGGGTAGAGACAGGGCCGTCCAGATTTGGAATCAGGATAAACCTGTGTCATCTTTTAAGCCCAAGTCAGGCCCATCTGGTGTTAAAATGTGCTTCTACTGTGATGAGTCAGGGCATTGGAAGAGAGATTGCATTAAATTCTTGGAAGATTCACAAGAGATGAAGGAGATGTATGGTACTTCTTCTTCAGGTATTGTGTTATTAATTCAAGTTCTACATTAGTATTGGATACTAGTTATGGTACTGATATTTTGAAATATGCAGGACCTAAGCGACAGTAGAATGTTGAAGAAAGGACAAGTGGAACTGTGTGTCTGGTATGAAGCAATGGTTGCTGCATGAGCCGTAGAGATTCTTCACTTGTAGGAGCCTTTCATATTTGGTTTTAGAAATTAAGTAATTGCTACTATGTATATGTTTTGAGCAGAGATGTCTTTCATTTCCTTGTAAAGGATTTGAATGTTTTTCATTTTGATAAAAGACAAGTTTTTGTCCTTTAGATCTTAATGAAATATCATATGGTAGCACCCCGTTTTGGAATGGGTTTTTACATCTTAAACCAGCAAAAGTTTGAACATAACACAAATACTAAAGGTTTAAGTCTGACGACTCGACTTTTCCTTTGGCATAGTCGTTTAACCATATAGAGTGAAGCGGATTCAGAAGTTCCATAGTATTGGACTCATTCGATTATTAATCATTTGAGATATGAATTTTGTTCACTGGATCAAATGACTAAGACCCTTTTTGGCAGAGCTAAAAGAAAACGGGCCAGAGGCTTATTAGGCCTTACACATACTGATGTATGCGGCCCGATGAGCATTAGTGCCAGAGGAAATTTTCTGTACTTCATTACCTTATTGATGGTATCAATAAGTATGGCTGTGTTCATTTGATGAGACACGAGCAGGAATCCCTTGAGGAGCTCCAAGATGAAGTGTAGAACCAATTTGACAAAAGTATTGAGATCCTCGATTGGATCGCGGAGGAAAATACTTGAGTCATGAATTGGGTGATCATCTGACAGAATGAATCGGATCTTATTAGATACGCTCCGATAAATGATGAGTCACAGGAATCTTCCATAATCATTTAAGAATACGTTCTAAAATGTCTGTCTTTGCGCAGAAAAGGGTTTCTATCAGAATCAGTGAAAAACACCATATTGGATGTGGACTGGGTGATTTCCAAATTTGTTTTTCTGATTAATTGGGATTGCAAGGTTTGTGTAAGACAGTAGTCAACAAACAAACTTGAACCCATATTTGATAAGTTCTACCTCGCTGGTTGTCCTAAGGAAACCAAGGCTTGCTGATTTTGCAACCAATCTGAGGACAAATTATTGTTGTTCGGAACTGTGTCTTTTGAGAAAGATCGTACTTTCAAAAGGAACAGTGGGAGTAAAAGTACACATCGAAGAAATTCGATAAACACAGGAGGCTGCTCAACCTGTTGAGGGACAGCAGCGGTGAGATCTACAAAGTGTTGTAGGATCTGCACCTGTGGAGCCTGAGATTCGCAGATCCGAAAGGATTCGTCACTAACTCGAGAGTGATTTCTCGTAACCAATTGTCGTGATCTGTTGATCATTGAAAAAGTGACGAGCGTGCGAAATTCAAAGAAGCGATGGTGAGCCACAACTCCGAAAATTGGCTGGGTATGCATGTTAGCTTCACCGATCCATTTCTGGATTGAAGCAAACATCTTGGAGTTGAAATCAACGTTCTGATAAAGTGGTCAAAAGTTTTGACTTAATCAGAGAAGAAATGAAACCATGCGTTTACAAGAAGACTAGTGGGAGCGTAATGGCAATTCTCACACTGTATGTGGTTAACATACTTGAATCTCATAAACGACGTTCCGACGCTAAAGTCTTGTCAAGATTTGGGTCGGAAGTCAAACTTAAACGAAAGACATGGGAATAGCCGCATGAGTTCTTGGAATAAGAATCTATTGATATAGATTGAGTAGGCTAATTGGATCGTGTCAAAATCCTTATGTTGATAAGGTATTGGACAATTCCAATGTGCTTGATTCCAAGAATGGCTTCATACCAAAGGTCTTATGGTAACAATATTAGCAAGAAGAAGTGTTTTGAACACTGTCTGAACTAGTATTAATGAGTGTGATTGCTTATGCTGATGCAATAGAGTCCATCATGAATGCCATACTTTGCGCTCGTCTATATGCATCTTAAGCATAAAGCATGACGAGAGAATACCAATATGTTCCGATAATAGTCACTGAACAGTTACCAGAAATATCCCAAGTGTTTGAGGAACGCTAAGGATAGTTTCGTGGTGAACTAATAAAGTGACGAACCAGTTGAAAGTAGTTAGACGGACAAAGACGATTCCCGGTTCCCACCTGGTTATGTCTATTTGTTTGAATAGCGGTGCTAACTGTTGGAAAGGCTCCAACCAGTGGACCGTAGAATAGTGCTTTTATCCGAATGGCGGTGTGGTTTGTTGAAATTGTTTCAAGCAATAACACCGCAGTCTCTCCCATAACCTAAGCACGGAATTTGTTCTGAGTGCTGTAGGTATAAGATATCTAAAGAGATGATCTTGATTCTAGTGGGAGTAACTTTAAGTTATGTTATAGTTTTTACATAGACATGCCATGGTAGTGTTTATGTAAGTTAAAACTGACATCAGCATTATTTGATCATTGGATGATTAAATAATGGTCCCAAGAATTTTATGTTCATTTTATAGGTCATCAAGTTGAGGACTTGATCATGAAACCCTATAAGTAAAAGATGACATAAGTTATGATTGTCCCTAGTCGAGATTGTCAAAGTGGGACACTGATAATCGCGAGAGATTAGCTTGTGAGGTGGCTGTTGACTAAGTTTCATGGAGTCAATGATAGGAGTATCACAGTCAGTCATATAGATATATGTTGGTAAACATATGATCGGACATGACCCGCTAATGAGAACTCTACAGGATAGTTATATCTGTGTCATGAGAGTTTCTCATTACGACTATAGAGTATAGTCCTTAGACCTGAGTTCATCATGCTTTCTAGCATATGAATTGGTGCGTTTTGACCTTGTCAAACGTCGTTCCGTAACTGGCGGCTATAACGGCATTGCTTATGCGTATCATGAAGTATGTGTAAAAACAGGGATGGAACAAGATGGGATTTGTCCCTCCTATAAAAGGAGATAAATATCTCAGGGCCCATCGAAGATTTGATACTGAGAAAATGCATGGCCGTGCTCAAACGAGGTGATTGTCAGTCGTTTGTTATATCAGTATAGATCAGGAGTTCGATGAACATGATGTTGGCTATAATAAGGATGACACAGTTTCTTGCCTTATGCCATATCGAGATATAGCGACAAAGGGATTATGGGAATAGATGATTCCAGTACAAGTGGGAGATTGTTGGGATTATGTCCTGAAATCACATTGTACTTACTCCAAAGATAGTTGTATTGTCGAGATCGGACAATTCATGTGATACTGGGTAGTCATAATGTTTTGCTAGAAACCGCTTATGACAAATGAGTTGTAACTCATTTCTAGTATCGTGTGAACCTAAAGGGTCACACACCTAAGCAAGTTGGATACGCTTCTGTATGGAATTGATCATTGGCATATGGTCCGATCAATGTGTATTGGATACACATTGAATTCGTGTGTTAAGAGGTGTGTCGATCGATGCCATTGGTGCAACGATCGACACAAGGTCGATACCGCAACTGATGTTACGGTTTGTAAACCGTGGACCTATTTATAGGGGCCCGGTTACACGACCTAAATAGTGGGCCGTCGCAGACAGTTTTCCTTGACAGAAAAAACACACCCTCTTCCTCGAGAAACGCGCAGAGATTCCCAGGAGATCCGATCACCGGTACTAGCATCCCGGCGGATTCCAGCTTGTGTGCGTGTGGACTACGATAGAGGCGCAGCGAAAGAGGCGCTCTAGATCTCGTTTACCTGCTCCAATTCCGCTGCCAATCTACAGGTAAACACGAGGTCAGTTCTTAGATTCAATCACCTAGACCCTGGATCCTAGGGAGTCCCAACAGTGCCTATGTGCAGGCTCCTTCACTTTCTTAGCCGAGGAGAACTTCTTTACCAATGAGTTCCTTTTTCCTTCTGCTTTGGCGAAGGCGGACGCTAGGCTTATTTGTCATCAACTCGTCGCGGAAAGGTGATTCGTGTCAGAGCCCGTCTCGCAGCGCCGGGGGTCCCTCTTCGTCGGCCACTGGGATTTTGGAGACGATGTCTTCGAATCTATTGATGTATGACCTAAGAGACTCCTTTGGGCCCTGTTTTATGTCCCAGAGGTCGGCGTTAGAAACTTCCTCTTCGCCGATCGTGGAGTGGTGCTCGAGAAAGGCGGTCGTTAGTTGGTGGTATATGTCGATGGAGTGTGCCTTCAGACATAAGAACCAGTTGAGGGCGGCGCCACCTAGATTTTCTATGAAGAGTCTGCAAAAAATGGCTACGCTCTCCTCTGGAGGGAGCTGTGTGCGCACTAATGTTGTATTGAAAGCTGTTAGGTATTGGCAGGGGTCCGAGGTTCCCTCATAGATTGGCAGTCTGATTTCTTCGAGGTAATTGATCGGCGTGTCCATTATTCTACTCGTGAACGGTGTGTCTTGTTCCTCTTTGGGGGACAGTCGACCTCTTGGGCCGATTCGGATGCTCCGTATTCGTCAGATATCTTGTGGTTGCGCGGTGAGGTCATTCTCCAGCTAGTCGGAGCAGATGTTTTCATGCCGAGTCAGCTCGTCGACCAGTGTTGTTAGGGCACTGACGAGGGAAGAGACGTCCTGGCTTTGAATGTCAAAGGTTTTGCTTGTCATCTCGACACCTGGGTGGATATTGGCTACCTCAGCGTGGTCGGTCCGGATACCGGTTGGGAAGATCGGCGAGTGTACCTCGTTCGTTGGGCTCGGGGAGGTCAAACTCGGAGCGAGCGGGCTCGGAGTTAGCTCATATGGTTTTGGGTTGTGATCATTCGAAAGTGGTCATGTTATCTCGGCCTCGTCTTAGAGTGTAGAAAATTTTATAGGATCCCCACAGACGGCGCCAATTGTTATTGCGGAATTTCGATCTAGTCCGGAAAGTCGGGTTACGATCATAGAAGTCTGAACTACGAGGTGGGAAATAAACTTAAGTGAGGTCAAAACTGTTTTTTATTAATCTTAAGGCCGAAGCCGAGCAATGAATAGAATGGTACCAGGTGGTAGTCCGTCGAATGACGTGTTCCCTAAATATTGCTTGAGCTCAGAGCTTTATAAGAGTAGCTCGGTGCCCTCTCAAGTTACAATGTGTCCAAAATGAAGAGTGAAGGGTCCTATTTATAGCGCTTGAAGGCTGACTTTCTTTTGGGCCATTGACTCCTTATCGGGCTTGTCTTCTCAGGCCGGGATAAATTTGTTGACTTGGTAAGATTTCCAATGGGCTTATGGATGGGTGCTAAACCCATATCCAACATTTAACTTTATATTATTTAGCATATTTTAGTCTTAAATTTGCATTTAGACATCTTTAGGGATAAGTAGGAAAGTATATATATTTGTATTTAGGTTTTAGAGTGGCTACTTTGCTATTTTGAAGCTACTGGAGTTGTTTGGAACCAAGAAGCATAAAAAACAAATCATAAGGCTTGATATACATGATTCTATGCATAATCCAAACATTACTCTTGAAATATTGAGTCATATAAAGATTTGTGTTCATATGTTGCTTTGGATCTTCAAACTAAAGTTGTAGGGAATTTAGGTAGCTTTCCAATAGAGGTGGTTTGAAGTCATTTGGAGCTGTATTTAAAGAGTTACGACTGATTTACTGACACATTTCAACCCCACCGCGAAGAGGAAGCATCCGAGAGAAGTCGTAAGCTTCAGCACCCCACTGTGGAGGAGAAAATCACATCGGCCTCATAAAGCGGGTTGAGAATCCGCTGCGACCCTAAAACGTGTGACTTTTACTTTTTTTGCTTTTTATTTTGGCTAGGAGACCCACATATGTTTGGTGGTCGACAAAGCCATTTGATTTCTCATTATTTATGATCTATTGGTGTGTTTCAAAAGCCATTCTTGATCCATTTTTGGATCTAAGCTTTATTTTCTATCATTTTTTTTCTGAAGTTTGGTTTAAATTTATTGTGTTTTTCTTGTTGATTCATTTATTTCTAACATCTTATATCATCTCAATTATGTCTTTTGTGTTTCTATGAATATTAGTGAGTAGTTTTTCAATGGTTTCTGGGTTGAGTAGATGAGGGTAATTGAATGATGATCTAAGATGTTTAGAACCTATATATATATATATATATATATATATATTGTATTCTCACGTTCTATATATTTTTAATGCTAGGATTGAAGTAGCTAATCAATTTATTAATCTTAGATGTTTCTATCACTGAGAAGTGTAGATTAATTTTTAATAGATCTTTCAAGTGCTTTACATACTTAACCAATGAGAGTTGATGTTTAAGGTGTATAGTGGTATTAAAAACATGTTCTTTTTGCATACTTACCTTGAAATTTTCAATGAGAGTTGATGTTAATGCTTGATAAATATAGGGTTATTATCATGAGAGTGGAGTAACTTCATATGATTGTTCTTAGCCTGAGAATCATTCTTGTGTTGTTTATCATTCTTAGATTAGTATTCGATCACCCGAGTTACGGCGTGCGTGGTGGTTCTGTAACACCCATGATTCGATCTATAAGATTAAGAACCAGAAATGCCACAATTGACAACCGAGGGTGATCTGATTTAAGCAATGGGCAAGACCATATTATGATCTAACCTCCCAAGGTGCCTTACCTCTCAACCTAAGCCTAAGGCTTTTCAACCCGTACGAAGGTGTGAGAGTTGTGTTAGCTTGGACTAGCTAATATCAGGGAGGGATACAAGGTTTTTACAAATATAAAAGCCTTTGTATTACATATAAGATAAACCTTACAAAGTCGTTTATCTAAAATATTACATGTGGATTTTTTTACGAGTCAACCCGTAGATACCCAAAATCATACATAAGATTTTACAAAAAAAATGGTTACAAAAGCATACCACAAACTACTTCTAGAACTTCACGTCTGTCACGTCCTACTTCTCTCTTACTAGGGTTACCTGCAAGACAAAATTTGTTTAATGAGCAACCATATGGGTTACCCAGTGAGTCTCAAAACCCTCTATACAACAGTTTATTTTCCCACCCCAAAACCCCAAAAATGCATGAATGCAACAATCATAAATCAATCAAAACACATCATGCAGTAAAATAAAAGATGTTATCATGATACACAGACACACACACGGGCCTCGCATGCCCGACGCATTCGATCTTCCTTTCTTGTGAACACCTAAGTCACAGCCACAAAGGCACATGAGCCTAGTACATCAACCGAGAATATGTTTTTTCTTCTTCTCGGAGGGTACCATCGCACGGTTACCCTTACTATCCCGTCGGATAGAACTCGGCCCCAGGCTGCAATCCTGTCTCTACGAGTCTTCCCACCTAGACGGTCCTTCGCAAGTGTGAGGAGTCGAAAAGAAGCATCGAACCGCCACGTTTCTGGATCTCCCACACCTCCAGATCTTCCGGATCTCCCACACCTCCAGATCACACATCACAATTTCCGGGCGATCCCCTGATCCGTTCCCGTACTTATCACATAATCATTTCCGAGTGGATCACCATCCGACCTCGTACTTATCACATCAATCATTTCCGAGTGGATCACAATCCGACCTCGTACTTATAACAACTTCAATCACATGAATGCATGATAATAAAATTGAGGCAAGGATAAACACTTCATTTGTTTCAATCCCTGACCACGACCTGCAAGAAAAGCGTTAGCACCTATACTTCCGGGAACTCACTTTTCACTACTCGGGCTAGGTCCGTCTTAGTGTATTCTTGCACGATCTGCACTGAGAGACTAAGGACAGAACATAGTTTAGTCTAGGTCATAAAAGAAATTAAGCTTGAAAGGAAACTATAGAACTTGGGCTTACCGACCTTTCTCGCTTATCGGGTATTTTCCCCTATTACCGACCTACTTTCTTTTTCTTCTTTCTTTTTCTTACCCTTTCTTTTCCTAGTGTTTACTGTAAATCTAAGAATGGTGGATGAGTAGAAATGAAGCCAGGGCCATGGTATTTATAGGAAAAATGAGCCAGCTTCTCTCTTATGTCGTCCGATGTCATCGGTTTTGCATGTTTCCGTCTGATTCGTCGGAATGAGAGGTGCACCAGGCCTATCACTCTAGACCTGCATTCTAGCTTCCTAGGTGTACTCAGAAGCCTTATCTTATCCATTTAGGTCGTAGGTCTTGGTGGTTTCATTTGATTGGTCTCGAAGCTTTCATCGTTATCTTCTCGGTTCAAGCAGATAGGGTAAGCACGAGATGTCACCGAACCACTTGAGGTTTTCTGGAGCTTATCCCTTAACCTTATCCTCTTAAATATAGGCTCTAGGCCTGCAGTTTAGGTCGTGGTTCAGTGGACTGATTATTTTTTGGTGATTGATCTTATCCGTTCGCTGCGGGTCGCTGCGCGATTCGCCGGAATGAAGGGTAATGAGGACGAAACCTAGCCTTAGGTCTGTAGGTCTACTGAGCCTTCATGATTATCTACTTATCCTCTCAGGTGTCCAATGAAGTCGTGGCAACAACGTTCGTGGCCAGCAAGAATAGTCGCATTTCGGTTAATCGGGTAATCGTACCGTTTTGGTCGTTGCATCGTCAAATCTTATTTTCTGGAAATTATCCCATCCAAGGACGTTTTGCTAGATCAGTCTTGACTTGTAGTTGCATTTATAAAATCCGTTCCGCTTGCGTCCGTACTGGTGTCTAATCCCGAGGGTACCAAACTGTGTCGATAATCCCTGTTCCGACCTGATATTCGTCCTTTTGCTGTTATCCAATGAGAGTTGGACATTTCTTCACTAGCCTTGGTTTTTAGTAAGCTCAGCCAATGGTAATGAGACAATCTCCTCCAGATTTGGTTCGTGGTTTGGTTGGTCCAATGGGAAGGCGCCATTTTTCTTCTCTTAAACCGATAAAAATTTCGACCAATGAGAATGGAGTGCTTCATCCAAGGTCTGGCCAGGTGGTTCGTGGTCCAATGAGAGCTTGACAATTCTCCACCTGATCTGAGGAGTTTGGCCAATCAGAAGTAGGCATTCAGCTGCTGGTCAGATCATAAGAAGTTTGGTCCAATAAGAGCGAGACATTTCAGCTGCTTCGTTTTTGTAGGAAAATGATGCAAGATGGGAAGCGTGTTTGACGTAGAACAGGGACTGAGGTCACTCTCTTCTAGATCGTGAGTTATGATGTGGTGAGATGGATCCAACCGTGGGTCTCTAGACTCCTTGGAATGGACGTTGAGATGATTAGATGGAAAGATGAATGGATGATGATGAACAACTCGCTTGTTCGATGGGCTGATTGACTCTCTCAATCGGTGGTTGAATCAGTTCTGCTTGAATCACACAAGCAATCTTAATCCAATAATCTTTAGAGACACTTGAATCACACAAATGAATCCTAAGACACGAAACTTCAAAGACACTCTTTGAAAAGAAGAAAATGAATTCTTTTGTATAAACTTAGTTGATTGAAAGGTGATTTACAAATGAACAATACAATGAGACTTTATAGGACTTAAGACTAACGGTCATATTGACCTTGAACAAGAAATCGCTATTTTAAAGGAAACTAGCCGTTAGGCCGATTTTGGCAAGGATCCATGCTCTTGATTGTTCCTTTGTATCTGGATGGTTTCAAGGGATAAGTGAGGATCTCTGGAACATCTTTATTGGCATAGAAGTCGCAGCTTTTATTCTTGGAAAGAAGCTGTTGGTGTTTGATCTCTTTCTTCTCCAAAAATGGTAAGTATGACTTCTTGAAGTTATGGAGAATCTTGTGTGGTCTTGTGCAGCTGAGGACGTCTGGACTTGATGGAAAGGAGCTCAAAACACTGTAGTTTTGATAGATAAACGTTTGGTGCTGAATTGACCTTCCAAATGTGAATGCTTCCATATATGGCAAGTCTGCTGAGCTAGTCGTTGAGTTATCCGCTGAGCTAGTTGTGATGCTACATATGGTTAGCTCCTTTTCGGTATCTTCTTCTTGTGTCATATTTTGGGGATGACTCTTCTTAGTGGCATGCTGATGATGAGCTGAGCTAGATGTCTTGACCTTGGTCTCCACTTGCGCTAAGATAAGCTCATATGCCTTGTTAGCTCTTCTCGGCTCCATAATCTCTTCTCCATGTGTTATGATTCCTCTTGGGTCATATGTCTTCTTAGGATTGATTGTTGGATGTATAATCAATCCTATGCCTTGTTTTAGATCATAAATCGTTGTGGCCTTGACTTCTCTTGGTCTCCTTGCGCTGCTTGACGTAGTGGTTGAGTCAGTCATTGAGTTAGTCAGCGCCTGGTCTAGTTTGGTTCTGATGACCTCATCATACCCTCCCTCTTCAAGAAGTTTTGACCTCAAAACTTGATAACCTGCACATAGATAAGTCAAGTTAGTCCAGTGAATTGAATGAGGGTTTAGAAGATTACCTCGGGAATCATATTGATTCTGATGTAGTGGTTGAGCATCCGGTGGCTCTTCTTTGGGTAGATAGGATAGCAATACTCCTCTTCTTTGAGTTGGTGTGACGTCTCCTTTGCTTATCTTGCTCCTGCTCTCCTTTAGACCTGAAATATTCTCAACACTTTGGCAAAGAGACAAGTGTATTATGGGCTTCTTATCAAATAAATATCGGTTTGAATCATTTTCCTTTGAGTCATCTTCATGTTCTACTGATATCTCATCCTCTTGTAAGCTTAACAAATCCTTTAACACAGCTGTTGAGTCATGGGAAATGAAGTGGATCAAAGAAAGACTTACCATGCTAATAGATGTAGTGTGCTTGCTTTGGTCTGGTGGATTTTCCTTGATCTCCCATTTGGCTTTATCTTTAGATCTAATCCCTGTCTCAACCCTTGACTCAAGAAACAAGTGCATCATACCAGTGGCTTGACAATCAGTGTTAGGCACTTTAAGTTCAGAAATAACCTCATGCTTGGTTGGTGCATGATATACTTCAAGGCTTTGGTTTGCTTGTAGCTCATGTGTGGAAACATGGCTCGGTTTTGGTCTCTCTTTCAAGACTCCTTCTGCCTTTGGCTTCTTGATCTTTATCAGACCTGTACCTAAGTCAACTCTTAAGGGAAAGAGCAAGTGTATTATATCTGAGTTTAGAACTATAGGAACAGATTTATTGAAACTTAAACTCACAGTGATTTCCTTGGTGAATTGGAAATAGATATTCTCCTTGTTTGCTTTCACCTCACGGTTGATGTCTTCTTGACTTGTGTGCTCTTCTGCTGGTCTTATTCCTGGATCAAAACTCTTGGGAAAAGACAAGTGCATGATTCTTGAATTGGAAATTAAATTATCAGATTGCACAAAGCTATCATTTGTGTCAGTTACTTCCAATTTCAACTCTGATATTATATCATTGAGCAACTTCTTAGATGGACAATTTGCAGCAAAATGCCCTCTCCTATGACACCTATAACATGTTGGTTCTTTGGAATTTACAAAGTTGGAACACTTACCTTGTATTGGCGTGTCTCGCAACTTGAGTGAGGCATCAAAGCTGTGTCCGGTTGCATTGGGTGAAGGTTTGTGACTCTGCTTCTTCTCTGGTTTCTTTGGGAGCAACATATTCATGATCTTCTGCCATTGCTGATCCTGCCTTGCTTGAAGAGTCGCCATAGATTCTTGATAGCAATCAGACTTGGGCTTAGGAGCAGCTTGTGCTTCGGATGCAATATTCACTCTCTTGGTTGTGGGTTGAAGCTTCTCCACAAATTCCTTTTTCATCCTAGACTTGAGATCTCTCCAATCCAATACTGGCTTCTTAAGGATGGTTGGTGTGCTCTCCTTTAGCCACCATTCATAAGCCTTTTCGGTGAAGGCCGAGACAGCTTGTACTAGTCTCCTTTCTTTTGGAACTTTGTTAACTTGTAACCACTCCTCCATGTTGTTTTCCCATTGCAAGTATGCTTCAGGTTTGCGGCTTCTTCCTGAAAACATTAGGGAACCTCTTGTTCTGGTGGTTGGCTGCCTTATGCTTGCTTGTTGGGCTGTAGCTCTCCTTGTACCAGTGAGCTGACGTTGAGCTGGTACATGGTATGGGGCAACTCCATGGTTCTTGAATGCACTCTTGTGCCTAGGTGGATGGTAATCTCCATACATGCCTACTTCTGAATCTTCTCTATCCTTCATGTCAATGATTCAATACCTGAAACAATAAGCTAGAAGTGTATCAATATGTTCTGAAGTTAGTTATCTTAAGCTCTTGAACAAGTAGTTGCAATTGTTCAAATCACAAGCAACTATACACTTAACACACGGTTCTAAACAGCTTGAAATCAATTTAGGATTCAAAACTTTTCGAAAAAGTTGAAAACCGATTTAGGAAGATATAGAAAATCTTTAGGAAGTTTGAAAATATTTAGAAAGTTTCGGATCTTTTTTTTTTTTTTTTGAAAACAAGATTTGAACAAAATTTAGAAACAAGAATATCTTTTCAAGATCTAAATATTTCGAAATCTTTTTTTTTTTTTAAAATTTGAAAACACAAAAACAAATATGGAAATAACAATTTTTTGGCTTTTGGTTTAAGAAATCGAATCAAATAACAAAAACTTCTCCTCTTTCTTTTTAAAACTTTTTATGGTTTTATAAAACAAAAACAAGAACACAAAACAAACTTTTTTTTTTTAAATATGCAAACAAAAATCAGAGAATTAAGAAACTAAATGAAATGAAACCGAAAGGTAAGGATAGATAACACCTGATTAGGAACCTTTCGGCTCTGATACCAGATGATGCAAGATGGGAAGCGTGTTTGACGTAGAACAGGGACTGAGGTCACTCTCTTCTAGATCGTGAGTGATGATGTGGTGAGATGGATCCAACCGTGGGTCTCTAGACTCCTTGGAATGGACGTTGAGATGATTAGATGGAAAGATGAATGGATGATGATGAACAACTCGCTTGTTCGATGGGCTGATTGACTCTCTCAATCGGTGGTTGAATCAGTTCTGCTTGAATCACACAAGCAATCTTAATCCAATAATCTTTGGAGACACTTGAATCACACAAATGAATCCTAAGACACGAAACTTCAAAGACACTCTTTGAAAAGAAGAAAATGAATTCTTTTGTATAAACTGTAGGATTATGTTTGTTCATAGGTTCAATTGTCAGATTACAACCTATCACATAATCAACTAGGATCTAGGTGATTTGCAGTTGAATCATAAACAGATCAGGATCATTACCTTATGATTGCAGCGGATTGATCAAGGGAATATCGAGATCTGCAAGAGCTGATGATTACCGGCTCCTCCTAGGTATCCACACGCTTACAAGCTACTGGATCAGGCTGCTAGACCAAGCTTGGAACAACAGAGAGAGAGGAGGACGGCCAGACCTAAAAATCGCAGAACCTTAGGCTAACTGGCGCCTCCTCTTCCTTATATGGGCCCAAGTAATTAAACTAATGGCTTATTAGGCTTTTGGGCCCAAGACCCAAATCAGACAAAAAGACTGTATTTTGTCTGGCCCAATTCTCTGTACAAATACAGTAAATGTCTTGCATCTTACTGTATTAATTCCTTGTTAACTTTCCCGTTAGCTATGGTGTGTGACCCTTAGGGGTCATACAATACTGGTAATAAGTACTTAACTTATAGATCAAGAGCGGGCTCTAGCAAGTCATCATGACCTCCCAGTATTTATGACTTATGTCTGATCTCGACACTTATCATACTTTCTAGAGATAGCACAGTAGATTTCAGGACATTCCCAACAATCTCCCACTTGTACTGGAATCCTACATTCCCTAATCCTTTTGTCTCAATATCTCGATCTGGCATAAGGCAAGATGCGTGTCATCCTTATATAGCCAGACCATGTTCATCGGACCATATTTGATACTGACAATTCAAACGACTTGGGCAAGTCCGTTTGGGAGTGGCCACTCTCTTACCAGCTATCAAGTCTCCGATTGGCCTAGAGATATTACCTCCGTTAAACGGCAGGGACAAATCCCATCTTGTTCCATCACTATGAACTACACACTTTATAATACACCCAACCAAGGTCCTTATAGCTCCCAGTTACGAAACAGCGTTAGACAATGATCAAAGCGCATCAATCCATGTGCAGCCACATGCATGCGAACTCAGGTCTAAGGACTATACTCTATAGTCGTAAATGAGAACCTTTTATGACACAGATATCAATATCTTGTAGAGTTCTCATCAGCGGGCCATGTCCGGTCATATGCTCCCTACATATACCTATGTGTTGACTTTGATGCCGCGCATCCATGACCCATGAAACTTGGTCATAAGTCTCAACACACTCTAGTCTCAAGTGGTTGTTGGTGTTCCAATTTCAACAACCTTCGACTATGGACACTATGATTTATGTCATTTCGTTAAATATGGGGTTTCATGATCAAGTCTTTCTCATGTACTTCGATGGCCCATATATTACGACATGAATCATTTTGGAACGATTATTTTATATCACAGTTAAAAATAATCCAGAAATCAAATTTCATTAACATTAAAATGTTTACATGAACCAATCAAAATAACTAAAATAAAGCCCTCATAACTCCCACTCAAAAAGAGATTACATTTGAATATCTCTAATTCCTACAGCAGCAGTATGCAACTCGTGCTTAGGTTTCGGGAGTGGCTTTGTCAACGGGTCAGCCACGTTCTCATCAGTGGGAACTCTGCTGACCATCACTTCACCTCTATTCACTATATCACGAATCAGGTGATACCTTCTCATAATATGTTTTGATTTCTGATGATGTCTCGGTTCCTTAGCTTGAGAAATTGCACCATTGTTGTCACAATACAGTGTTAGAGGCTCAGTGGCATTTGGGAATACACCGAGTTCAATCATGAAGTTCCTTATCCAAACTCCTTCCTTTGCAGCTTCTGAAGCAGCGATGTATTCAGCTTCAGTTGTGGAATCTGCCACGGTGCTCTGCTTGGAGCTCTTCCAACTTACTGCACCGCCATTCAGACAGAAGATGTAACCAGACTGTGACCGGAAATCATCTTTATCTGTCTGAAAACTTGCATCCGTGAATCCACTCATTTCAAGCACTTCACTTCCTCCGTAAACCAAGAACTTATCCTTAGTATTCCTCAAATACTTCAGGATATTCTTTACGGCAATCCAGTGATTCTCACCTGGATTAGACTGGTACCTACTCGTCATGCTTAGTGCATAAGCAACATCAGGACGAGTACAGATCATGGCATACATGATAGATCCTATAGCCGAAGCATAAGGTATCCTACTCATGCGCTTAAGCTCATCAGGTGTTTTAGGACACTGAGTCTTGCTTAGTGTAGCACCATGTATCATTGGCGTGAATCCCTTCTTGGATTTATCCATTCTGAATCGATG
Organism: Orychophragmus violaceus; assembly: GCA_030180135.1. Classification (NCBI taxonomy): domain Eukaryota; kingdom Viridiplantae; phylum Streptophyta; class Magnoliopsida; order Brassicales; family Brassicaceae; genus Orychophragmus; species Orychophragmus violaceus. Next base: position 15,002,692 of record CM058234.1, on the reverse strand, counting down.
CAGGACTTTGTCTATATAAGAATCTTGACAAAGTCCAATCATCCTTTTAGATCTGTCTCTAAAGATTCGAATTCCAAGAACATACGCGGCTTCACCCATGTCCTTCATGGAAAAACAACTTCCCAGCCAGTCTTTAACAGACTTCAGCATTGGAATATCATTTCCAAGAAGCAATATGTCATCGACATATAGGATAAGAAACGCCACTTTGCTCCCCCACTAGTTTTCTTATACACACATTGTTCTTCTTTGTTTCTGATGAAGTCAAAATTCTTTATTGCCTCATCAAAACGAAGATTCCAACTCCTCGATGCTTGCTTCAATCCATAAATGGATTTGTGAAGTTTGCATACTTTCCCAGCATTCTTAGGATCAATGTAACCGTCAGGCTGTGTCATATACACATCCTCCTCCAAAATTCCATTCAGGAAGGCGGTTTTCACATCCATCTGCCAAATCTCATAATCATAATAAGCTGCAGTTGCTAGGAGAATCCGAATTGATTTCATCATGGCCACTGGTGAATAGGTTTCATCATAGTTTATACCATGAATTTGCTTGAAACCTTTTGCCACCAACCTGGCCTTGTAAATCTGGACATTTCCATCCATGTCAATCTTCTTCTTGAAGATCCATTTACACTCGATGGCTTTAGCACCAGCGGGTAAGTCAACCAGTGAGAACACTCGGTTGACAGACATGGAGTCCATCTCGGATTCAGTGGCTTCACGCCACTTTGAGGAGTCAGGGCCTATCATGGCTTCTGCAAAGTTCGAGGGTTCATCACCGTCAATGATCAAAAGATCATGGCAATTAGTCACGAGGAATCCCTGATATCTATCGGGTTCGTGACGGATCCTTCCGGATCTTCGAACTTCAGGTACTTCAGGTTCAGGTTCTATTACAACTTCATGTAATTCATCCTGCTGTTCTTCCTCATTAGGTTGAACAGGTTCCTGTCCTTCTTGAATTTCATCAAGTTGTACCTTACTCCCACTATCTTTCTTAGAGAGAAATTCCCTCTCAAGAAAAGTACAATCCCGAGCAACAAAGATCTTGTTCTCGGATCGCATATAGAAGTAATAAGCCTTGGTATCCCTAGGATAACCAATGAAGTAGCATTTGTCAGATTTTGGTGTAAGCTTGTCTGAGATTAATCTTTTGACATAGGCTTCACAACCCCAAATTCTGAGAAAAGACATTGCTGGAGCCTTTCCAGTCCATAACTCATATGGTGTTTTTGCTACTGCTTTTGATGGCACTCTGTTCAGTGTGAACGTTGCGGTCAGCAAAGCATATCCCCAAAGGGATATAGGAAGGTCTGTGTGACTCATCATGGATCGGACCATATTTAACAATGTCCGATTCCTTCTCTCAGACACACCATTCCACTGAGGTGTTCCAGGAGGTGTGAGTTGGGAGATGATCCCACACTCACTCAGATGATCACGGAATTCCTGGCTCAAGTATTCTCCTCTTCGGTCCGACCGAAGAGCCTTAATACTTTTACCAAGCTGGTTCTGTACTTCATTCTGGAATTCTTTGAACTTCTCAAAGGTTTCCGACTTATGTTTCATCAAGTAGACATATCCATATCTACTGAAATCATCAGTGAATGTAATGAAGTACTGATAGTTTCCTCTAGCATTTGTGGACATTGGGCCACACACGTCAGTATGTATCAGGCCCAATAGTTCACTGGCCCTTTCTGTGGGTTTATTAAAAGGGGCCCGTGTCATTTTGCCCATTAGGCAAGATTCGCATTGCTCACAAGACTCAAAGTCAAATGAGCCCAAGAGTCCATTTGAATGGAGCCTCTTGACTCGTTTCTCACTAATGTGCCCCAAACGACAATGCCAGAGAAACGTTTCATTTTCTTCGTTAGATTTGAACCGTTTTGTATTAATGTTATATACTGGAGTAGATTGATCCAGCATGTACAGCCCATTAATAAGAGGGGCACAACCATAGAACATATCATTGAGATTAAAGGAACACAATTTATTCTTAATAGAAAAATCAAATCCTTGTAAATCCAATAATGAAACTGAAATGATATTTCTGCTTATAGCAGGTACAAAATAACAATTCTCAAGTTCTAAAATCAATCCAGAAGGTAAAGATAACAAGTAAGTGCCAACGGCCAGTGCTGGAACCTTCGCTCCATTGCCAACCCGCAACTCTACTTGCCCTTGCTTCAACCTTCTACTGTTGCTGAGCGCCTGCACATTAGTACAAATATGAGCCCCACATCCAGTATCTAATACCCAAGTGGTATTATCAGAAGTAGTAGTATTTACTTCAATAACAAAAATACCTGAAGAAGTAGTCGCGAAGGATTTCTTCTTCTCCTTTAGACTTTCCTGGTATTTCTTACAGTCCCTGCGATAATGCCCTGCCTCTTTGCAAAAGTGGCAGATATCAGAAGGCCCAGCTTTAGACACGGGCTTGGGTTTGGCCTTTTCGTTGTGGACAGCCTTGCCCTTTCCCTTGTCTGCAGCGGATTTCTTGAAACCCTTGCCCTTCTGCACCATGAGTACAGACGGGTCCTTGGCCTTCTTCAGATTAGGTTCCGCAGTCTTGAGCATACCATGTAGCTCAGGCAAAGTCTTTGTCAACCCATGCATATTATAGTTCAAGACGAACTGGTCATATGCAGGAGTAAGAGACTGCAGAACGATATCACAAGCAAGCTCTTGGCTTATAGGACAGTCGAGTCTAGTCAAATGATCGAGATAACCCATCATTTTCAGAACATGTGGACTCACTGCTGCATCCTTAGCCATTTTACAGTCCAAGAGATTCTTTACAGTTTGGAATCTCTCTGTACGAGCCTGCTCCTGAAACAACGCTTTCAGGTTTGCCATCAGTTCCATGGGACAAGTCAGGCCTTCCCACTGAATCTGCAGATCGGGAGCCATTGTCGCCAACATTAGGCAAACCACGTCATTAGCATCTGAAGAATGCGTATCCCAAGCATTCTTCACAGCTTGTGCGGCATTATTCGCAGGTCTAGGGGGGAGAACTCTTTCAAGGACATAAGCCTTCTTCTCCTGCCTGAGCACAAGTCTCAGGTTCCTGGACCAATTCAGGAAGTTTGATCCGTTCAGTTTGTCCTTCTCAAGGGCAGACCGGATCGAGAAAGTGTTTTGTGTTGTTGTGCTTGACATAGCTGAAATTATGAGACAATAGAGTTTTAGTTATTTAGTTCATAAAATAGTAATCTTAATAACTTATAAGAAAACTCGCATTGCATTCAAAATTTCTTTGTTTAACCTCATAAGAATGCAATGATTCCGAGACCCATGTTCAACCAAAACCAAAGTGGGCCACTGGCCGTCACCCAGAATTAGCTTTACTTGGTAAGCATACACACAGCTAGTTATATCCATATAACTCTCGGTTGTGGATTGGGCCCAAGGCCCAATTCACCAGATGTCTCAAGGCCCGGGACTCCCGATGGCCTAGTCAAGGAAACCAATCTCTTACAGCCAAATAATCACTAAAGTCTGGGACTCCCAAAGAAATTAGTGACTATATACTACTTTACTTACGCAAAAGCAGACACCTCACACTGTAAGCCATATCTGTAATTGAATAAGCATTAAGTAGCTGACAAGATTGGGTAAGACATCCAAGCTTGATATTGGTTTTGAGGATTTTAGGTTTTCTTTCCAAAAATAGAAGATTACTATTTTGGGAAACTTACTTATTTTAGAAACTTTCTAAATCTAGAAACATGCTAAAAATAGAAATTTCTAATTTAATATTTTATTAAAGTTTTCGGTTGGGTCACAAATTATAGGCCCAATTCTTGGCCCAAGACCACAGAATTCCAATTGGCCCAATAATTTGACATAACCGAGTCGGTTCATTAATTCTGGTCCACGACCAAATTAACTACTAAATCCAACTGGTTATTTACTAAACCAGACCAGCTCTAAATTATTTGGTCCAACCAAATCAAACTTAGACCAGCCTTCGGTTTAGGTTAAAATTCAATTTTTGAATTTAAATCCGGTTTAACCAGAAATTAAATAATACCAAATGCATTAAATAATTTCCAGCAAACCGCGATTTGGTTAACCGCTTGAACCACCAATTGAATTGGATCGGTTCGGTTAAGTCCAAATCAGGAAGAAATAGATTGGTCTAACCAATCAATTTTAGCTGATTTTGACCTAACTTGCGGGTTAAGCTTAAGCTAACAATGAAACACAATCGGATTGATCGGTTCATTGTCGCGGGTTAGGGAAGGACGAACCGCGAAGCTCGGCTGAACCGATTGGCTACTCACGGAACGTATGCCTCGCCAGCATATCGATCGATATCACGCTTACACGTCGATCGATACTCGCGTGCATCAGCTCGTTGCGATCGGGTCATCGGGACAGCGAGAAGCAATCGATCCGATTGATATCGATCGATATCACGCTCCCTCGTCGATCGATACGGGCGTCCAATTCGCATACCGATGGGTTTCAATCGGTTCATACGATTTACATATTAGGTTTTCAAGTTTTCTAATCAAATTTCTTAACACAAATTCGATTCTAAACATTTAAAAACAACCTAAATATGATCCAAACAACAAAAACCTAACGACCTAGGCTCTGATACCACTGTAGGATTATGTTTGTTCATAGGTTCAATTGTCAGATTACAACCTATCACATAATCAACTAGGATCTAGGTGATTTGCAGTTGAATCATAAACAGATCAGGATCATTACCTTATGATTGCAGCGGATTGATCAAGGGAATATCGAGATCTGCAAGAGCTGATGATTACCGGCTCCTCCTAGGTATCCACACGCTTACAAGCTACTGGATCAGGCTGCTAGACCAAGCTTGGAACAACAGAGAGAGAGGAGGACGGCCAGACCTAAAAATCGCAGAACCTTAGGCTAACTGGCGCCTCCTCTTCCTTATATGGGCCCAAGTAATTAAACTAATGGCTTATTAGGCTTTTGGGCCCAAGACCCAAATCAGACAAAAAGACTGTATTTTGTCTGGCCCAATTCTCTGTACAAATACAGTAAATGTCTTGCATCTTACTGTATTAATTCCTTGTTAACTTTCCTGTTAGCTATGGTGTGTGACCCTTAGGGATCATACAATACTGGTAATAAGTACTTAACTTATAGATCAAGAGCGGGCTCTAGCAAGTCATCATGACCTCCCAATATTTATGACTTATGTCTGATCTCGACACTTATCATACTTTCTAGAGATAGCACAGTAGATTTCAGGACATTCCCAACATAAACTTAGTTGATTGAAAGGTGATTTACAAATGAACAATACAATGAGACTTTATAGGACTTAAGACTAACGGTCATATTGACCTTGAACAAGAAATCGCTATTTTAAAGGAAACTAGCCGTTAGGCCGATTTTGGCAAGGATCCATGCTCTTGATTGTTCCTTTGTATCTGGATGGTTTCAAGGGATAAGTGAGGATCTCTGGAACATCTTTATTGGCATAGAAGTCGCAGCTTTTATTCTTGGAAAGAAGCTGTTGGTGTTTGATCTCTTTCTTCTCCAAAAATGGTAAGTATGACTTCTTGAAGTTATGGAGAATCTTGTGTGGTCTTGTGCAGCTGAGGACGTCTGGACTTGATGGAAAGGAGCTCAAAACACTGTAGTTTTGATAGATAAACGTTTGGTGCTGAATTGACCTTCCAAATGTGAATGCTTCCATATATGGCAAGTCTGCTGAGCTAGTCGTTGAGTTATCCGCTGAGCTAGTTGTGATGCTACATATGGTTAGCTCCTTTTCGGTATCTTCTTCTTGTGTCATCTTTTGGGGATGACTCTTCTTAGTGGCATGCTGATGATGAGCTGAGATAGATGTCTTGACCTTGGTCTCCACTTGAGCTAAGATAAGCTCATATGCCTTGTTAGCTCTTCTCGGCTCCATAATCTCTTCTCCATGTGTTATGATTCCTCTTGGGTCATATGTCTTCTTAGGATTGATTGTTGGATGTATAATCAATCCTATGCCTTGTTTTAGATCATAAATCGTTGTGGCCTTGACTTCTCTTGGTCTCCTTGCGCTGCTTGACGTAGTGGTTGAGTCAGTCATTGAGTTAGTCAGCGCCTGGTCTAGTTTGGTTCTGATGACCTCATCAGAAAATAACGGCCGTTTTTGTGAGGAATAACTAAACATACTTCCTGCTCAAGACTTGTTAGAAAGTGAGCTGATTTTCTTCCTAAAATAATGAGACTCACGTGGCTGATCAGCTGGAGCATTATTCCGCACATCGGTCCTTACTGATTCCCGTAAATTGGCCGTATGGACTGTTTTAAGGCCGTTTTGATCAATCTTCGTTTCTTCTCGGAACAACTGAATTTTCTTGCAACAAAATACCATAATATGGTCTATCTTGAGTCTTGAATTAGCCTTTGTTTTTTTAGAATTTTTAGCTTTGTCGGCCGTCCACATCGATCTCTCGAAGATGCTTGTGAACCATCTTCAAAAATGCACGTCCGTTCTGATTTTTGTCTTCACCAAAATAATGCATATTCTTCCCAAAGATATTTACCATAGTTTCTCCCGCGTTTTCTTAATGGTTGACTTTTTGGTCGTACTTAGCTCTTGGTAGGGTCATTACATTCTCCCCAACTTCTAAGAATTCGTCCCCGAATTCTACTGTAGAATCAATCCTCGGTTTCTCCTCATCATCTAAAACCACTGCTCCACAACTTTGTCATCGATTCTTACTCCTCCCAGAAGTGTCATACCTCCGTTGCCATTCCCTTACCACATTTCATCTCATACCACTCATCCTAATTCCTTTCCTAACAATTCAAAAGCTATAGGATAACTCTCCTATTTAACTCCCCTATAATCATTTCTAGAATTCCTTCCCTGGTTCCCATAAAAAAATGCATCATGCATGCAGAGAGATAAGTTAGAACCCATGCGTACCTTAGCCTCTTTGCCGATACCTGTATTTACGATGAGAGGTTTCTAAACTTCCTAGTCCTACTGGTATAACCTACTCTTCTCCCTCTTGCGGCTTGTCTTGTCGTAGATCGGGCTGCTGGTTGGTGAGTGATCATGTCTGCGGCACCATATCACACTTGTTATACCAAATCACACTCAAAAGGTATTCCTATTCCCTCCCATGACTATGTAACGGACATTCCAGATTCCTAAGTATTCTTTTGTGACTCCTTTTGACTCGATAAAACCAAAGAAAATCCTTGTCCCGTTAGCATGATCATGAACCATGCTCTGATACCACCATTTGTAACACCCCTGATTCGATCTATAAGATTAAGAACCAGAAATGCCACAATTGACAACTGAGGGTGATCTGATTCAAGCAATGGGCAAGACCATACTATGATCTAACCTCACAAGTTGCCTTACCTCTCAACCTAAGCCTAAGGCTTTTCAACCCGTACGAAGGTGTGAGAGTTGTGGTAGCTAGGACTAGCTAATATCAGGGAGGGATACAAGGTTTTTACAAATATACAAGCCTTTGTATTACATATAAGATAAACCTTACAAAGTCGTTTATCTAAAATATTACATGTGGATTTTCTTACGAGTCGACCCGTAGATACCCAAAATCATACATAAGATTTTACAAAAAGAAAATGGTTACAAAAGCATACCACAAACTACTTCTAGAAATTCACGTCCGTCACGTCCTACTTCTCTCTTACTAGGGTTACCTGCAAGACAAAATTTGTTTAATGAGCAACCATATGGGTTACCCAGTGAGTCCCAATACCCTCTATACAACAGTTTATTTTCCCACTCCAAAATCCCAAAAATGCATGAATGCAACAATCATAAATCAATCAAAACACATAATGCAGTAAAATAAAAGATGTTATCATGATACACAGACACACACACGGGCCTCGCACGCCCGACGCATTCGATCTTCCTTTCTCGTGAACACCTAAGTCACAGCCACAAAGGCACATGAGCCTAGAACATCACCAACAACCGAGAATATGTTTTTTCTTCTTCTCGGAGGGTACCATCGCACGGTTACCCTTACGATCCCGTCGGATAGAACTCGACCCCAGGCTGCAATCCCGTCTCTCCGAGTCTTCCCACCTAGACGGTCCTTCGCAAGTGTGAGGAGTCGAAAGGAAGCATCGAACCGCCACGTTTCTGGATCTCCCACACCTCCAAATCTTCCGGATCTCCCACACCACCGGATCACACATCACAATTTCTGGGACGATCCCCTGATCCGTTCCCGTACTTATCACATAATCATTTCCGAGTGGATCACCATCCGACCTCGTACTTATCACATCAATCATTTCCGAGTGGATCACAATCCGACCTCGTACTTATAACAACCTCAATCACATGAATGCATGATAATAAAAGTGAGGCAAGGATAAACACTTCATGTGTTTCAATCCCTGACCAAGACCTGCAAGAAAAGCGTTAGCACCTATGCTACCGGGAACTCACTTTTCACTACTCGGGCTAGGTCCGTCTTAGTGTCTTCTTGCATGATCTGCACTGAGAGACTAAGGACAGAACCTAGTTTAGCCTATGTCATAAAAGAAATTAAGCTTGAAAGGAAACTACAGAACTTGGGCTTACCGACCTTTCTCACTTATCGGGTATTTGCCCCTATTACCGACCTACTTTCTTTCTCTTCTTTCTTTTTCTTACCCTTTATTTTCCTAGTGTTTACTGTGAATCTAAGAGTGGTGGATGAGTAGAAATAAAGCCAGGTCCGTGGTATTTATAGGAAAAATGAGCCAGCTTCTCTCTTATGTCGTCTGATGTCATCGGTTTTGCATGTTTCCGTTTGATTCGTCAGAATGAGAGGTGCACCAGGCCCAGCACTCAGGTTTCTGTAGGTCTACTGAGACTTCATTATTATCTTCTTATCCTCTCAGGTTTCCAATGAAGTCGTGGCAACAACGTTCGTGGCCAGCAAGAATAGTCGCATTTCGGTTAATCAGGTAATTGTACCGTTTTAGCCGTTGCATCGTCAAATCTTATTTTCTAGCAATTATCCCATCCAAGGACGTTTTGCTAGATCAGTCTTGACTTGTAGTTGTATTTATAAAATCCGTTCCGCTTGCGTCTGTACTGGTGTCTAATCCCGAGGGTACCAAACTGTGTCGATAATCCCTGTTTCGACCCGATATTCGTCCTTTTGCTGTTATCCAATGGGAGTTGGACATTTCTTCACTATCCTTGGTTTTTAGTAAGCTCAGCCAATGGTAATGAGACAATCTCCTCCAGATTTGGTTCGTGGTTTGGTTGGTCCAATGGGAAGGCGCCATTTTTATTCTCTTAAACCGATAAAAATTTCGACCAATGAGAATGGAGTGCTTCATCCAAGGTCTGGCCAGGTGGTTCTTGGTCCAATGAGAGCTTGACAATTCTCCACCTGATCTGAGGAGTTTGGCCAATCAGAAGTAGGCATTCAGCTGCTGGTCAGATCATAAGAAGTTTGGTCCAATAAGAGCGAGACATTTCAGCTGCTTCGTTTTTGTAGGAAAATAACGACCGTTTTTGTGAGGAATAACTAAACATACTTCCTGCTCAAGACTTGTTAGAAAGTGAGCTGATTTTCTTCCTAAAATAATGAGACTCACGTGGCTGATCAGCTGGAGCATTATTCCGCACATCGGTCCTTACTGATTCCCGTAAATTGGCTGTATGGACTGTTTTAAGGCCGTTTTGATCAATCTTCATTTCTTCTCGGAAAAACTGAATTTTCTTGCAACAAAATACCATAATATGGGAATGCGCGGTTTACAAACATTTAACCGAAGATTAAGAAATCATATTTTTAGTTTTTTCAACTTTAAAATATCAATACAGTTTTAATACAATATATTTATTAAATCATCCAACCGGGAATTGAAAAGTTGGTTACAAAGGATGTCGGAGAAAAAGCACTGGATCATCAACATATACAAGTGCGACAAGAACTATTTGTCGGAAAAAGAAAAAAAAAAACATTGACTGAAAAAAAGACAGATCCAACCCAACCAGTACTGAATTTGAGCCTTGTCTAGTTTGTTTTAATTAGGTATAAACAAAAATTACAAGAAATATTGTAGGATCTTGGTTTGAACCAGAAAATTGGCGGGCTTGAGGTCCAGTTGTTTGGGAGGGATTTAACTTGTACCAGGCTGATCAATATTCGAAGCTCAGTTTTGTCTTCGCTTCTTCTAAATATTCCTCCTCGTGGATCGCTCATTTGCCACGAAAACATTTGGCGTGCCATTTTCTAATCTGCATGCTATCAACAAACGTAGATAGATGATTTTGCTCCTAATGAAATTGTCTGATTTTATAAATAAAAAAGAAAAATTTGGTCTTCTGTCCATTTTACCCGAGTTACTCATACTTCCCGTGCTTGATCCTCTTCGTCTCTCATGCTTATTTCTCGCGATCTGAGCTGTGATTTCCCCTCTTTCTTCCTCTGCAAATTCAATCGAGCTTAAATTCAACTCGAGCTCTGCAAATTCCTAGCGGTTGATCTCATCTTCTGTCGTCTACCCACGTCTATTTCACTTCCATCCTTCAACATTGGACAGTTCTTGAAAGGTGATTTTGGATTTTTTTTTTCTTGATCATGTAGGCACATTTAGTTTGTAAATGTTTAGTTTGAGGGTTATTTACTTTCATCAATAATTTGTGGAATGTACCTGTTAAATCGTGCTAAACATCTCCTGATTAGAAGAGATGGAATCGTAACTCAGTTCTTGATCTGCAGAAATAGGACAAATGGTACAAATGGTCTAACTGAGATGTATTTGGATCATGGTATAACTGGTATACAATTGGTATAACCGAGAGTTAGTAGGACAATTCGTATTAACCGAACAAATGGTACAAATGGTATAACTATGAAAATTTGTGTAATTCGTAATTGGGTTTATTTATTATATTTCAGAAGGCAATATAAAGATCAACACAAACATCCATTTTGACTATGGAGAGCACTATACAAAAGAGCATGAATGGATTTCAATAAATCCCATATACGATATATCCTTTAAAACACCATTTTTAGAGAAGATAACTTATTCGGTGTTAGTAGAGAAAATATGTAGGAAGATTGCATTAGATGAAACCCCGAAGAAGCTGAAATTGAGCTACAGTATATCTAATGATCGTAGAGAGTCATATATTTCAGATGACGAGGATGTTTATGATTATCTTACGTCAGTGGATAAAGAGGGACTTAAACTTGTATTGCATGTGGATTTATTTAATGATGATTTGGAATTTATTCAAGAGCGGGACGAGGTAGTTCAGTTGGTAAGAATTACAGGGAGCTGGTTTAAATTGGCATAGTTGTGGATGCAGATAATTCCAGAATCCTTACTCTTGTTAGAACTAGTGAAATTGTTGAAGAGTCTATTATTGAACAGTTGATTGTTGAACAACCGATTATCGAAGAGCCAGTGAATGATGGTAATGAGTTTGTGGCCGTGGATAGCCCTGTAGATAACCATGTGGAAGAAAATTTTGTTGAGCTTGCAAATTCAACTCCTGCTGTAGAAAGTAAATATAATGAAGAACGGGAAGATGGTGCATGTATTGAGTTATATCAAGAGTTTAGTTCTAAGGAGGCAGTGCAAGATTTGATTCAAAGAGCTGCAGGGAAGAACTGCTATGGGATCCATACTGTTAAATCTGATCCGGATTAACTTATGCTACGATGCAGTCAAGCTTCACAAGGTTATAAATGGTATTTACGAGCTGCGAGAATACACGAATCACATTATTTCAGTGTCAGAGTATACAAGAAGATGCATACATGCTCTCAGGTTGTTGCGAGTACTGATAGTTATAAAGAGAAAGGCACACAACAATTAGTAGCAGCTCTTTTGCATGAAGACTATCAGGTCTTTTCGACACCCTGAAACCTAAAAATATCATGAGCCTTGTTCACTGAAATACTTGGTTTGCATGTGTCATACTCTACTACTTTGGAGGGAAAAACAACATGTAAGTGATGTGCGAGGGAGTCCTGAAAAAAGCTACAAGATGTTGTTTTCTTATCTATATATATATATATATTGGAGAAGGTGAATCCAGGGACAGTAAAAAGTGTGGAACTGGATTCGATGAAAAGGTTCAAATACCTTTTCATTGCTTAGGGCGCTAGCATCGAAGGGTTTAGGACAATGAGGAAAGTGATAATTGTGGATGTCATAAGACTGTATATGGTGGTATGTTAGTTTTTGCAACAGTTTAGGATTCAAATCATCACCATTATCCCATTGCGTTTGGTGTAATCGATAGTGAGAAAGAGGTTAGTTGGTCATGGTTTTTTAAATACTGAAAGTTGTAATACCAGATGTTCCGGAATTGGTTTTTATAAGCGACAGACATGCAAGCATCATCAAAGCAGTTTCTGAGCATTATCCGAGCGCATATCATGGACATTGTATTTGTCATTTGTCTCAAAACGTGAGACAAAGGGTAAATAATATGTACAAGGACCAAGTTGCAGAGAAATTCATCGAGTGTGCTCATATTTATACTGAGAGTGAGTTCAACAAAGAGTATGTAGATCTTAGGAGCCGGTTTCCTAAAGTCGGCTCATATCTTGATAAGAGCATAGGTTTGGATAAGTGGACAAGATGCTTCTTCCCGACAGACAAGTACAACATAAACAGTAGCAATTCAGTAGAGTTAATGAACAATGTGTTTAGGGAAGCAAGGAAGTACTCTCTTTTACCTATGGTTGATGTGATTCTTGATAAATTTTCTCAATGGTTTAACAACTTTAGGAAAGAAGTTGCTGGTGCATCAAACACAATGAAAGTGGTTCCAATTGTGGAGAACAAACTTCACGTTCGATGTGGTATTGCAACGTGTTTATTGGTGATTGAATTAAACAACTTCCAGCTTGAATACAAGGTTATTTGACTCGACAGGAAGAGTTACTTGGTGGATCTGAAAAAGAAAAGTTGTTCTTGCAGATGTTTTGATATAGAAAAATATATGTGTGTCCACGCAATAGCTGCTACGATGGAACTCATGAGGAATGAGAGGAGAACATACAATTTGAGAATCTATGATCTTTGTTCTAAATATTATTTGATTGAGACGTTAGCGTTGGCATACTACAAAACCATTTATGTAGTCCCTCATGAATCTGAGTGGATTATTTCTGTTGATAGCTAAGAATTGTATGCATTACCACCGGAGTGCACAGGCGGGGAGGAATTAGGAAACGTGGTTTCCATCAGTCGGAGAACCTCGTCGAAAACGGAAATATATGAAGTATGTCACTGGCATTGATTTGGAGAAGTGATTATACCACGAAAGACATGATGTGTAAACATAAGAAAGTTGAACTCTTGTATTTTTATTTCGAAAAAATGGAACTCTTGTATTTATATTTCAGAAAATTAGAACTTTTGTATTCTTATTTGTAATTGTATTTCGTAAAATTTGAAGTCTTGTATTTGTATATGTCTTTATTAGTTTCTAATATCATGTAAAATTAGGTGCAACTGTCATAGTAAAATTGGGCAACTATGAAAACATGTGCCAATAAATATTTTAGAATTTTGTATTAGCAAAAGATTTTAAACGAAAATAAATTGTGTTAAATGTTGTGGTCAACTACAACACAATATTATATATAAAGATTCAACTAAAATTACAAAAAAAATCCCCCAAAGTACAACTATGAAGACAATGAATAACCGTATATTTATCAAACAACTATTAGATTTCGATGTCTCATTTTCATGGGTTGAGACTCTCGATTTCATGGATTCGTTTCATCTCGTGTAGATGTGCCAATCAGTTACACTCAAAGTTATGAGTCAGAACCGAGTTTTGACTACGCCAATTACATATGCGATGGTGACTGGGGGGTTCCTACAAAATGTTTATGTGGCAAGAGACTCAAGCTTGAGGTGTCCACCACCGGAGATAAGAAGAAAATACTACAAATGTCCAATGAGTGAGGTAAAGTTAAGAGATGTCTACAAATGTCCTACAAATTTCTCAATGTTGTTTTTATTAGCATTGTCTGAGAATGAAAATGTAGGATGGTGAAGAACACATAGGTAAGTGGTGGGACGATGCAGTTGATGAAGAACTTAGAAAAATAAATAATGAATGACCAAAACCGGGATCTGAGGAACTATGTTCTCAAATTTGGAGGTGTGCATGGCCCTGCTCTGGAGTCAATTTGTGAGACCATGTGTCTGATGCGTGAAGAAATTGATGGTTTAAGGCGAGCTTAATCCAAAAGTAAGGAGAGATTAATAGGCTGAAGGTGTTACTTTCCATGAGAGGAAGGAGAGATTAATATGTTTGTGTATTCTGTTTTAATGTTCTCAGTTTTTTTTCCCAGTTTATCCGGTTGTATGGCTTTCCTTCTATCTCAGATGTTCATCAGTTATTCAGTTAATCATGTTGTATGATTTTCCAACTATCTCAGATGTTCATCAGTTATCCAATTTTTCATGTTGTATAAATTTCCTACTATCTCAGTTGTTCATTAGTTATTCAGTTTATCTTTTGTATGATTTTTAAATATTCTCAGTTGTTGATCAAATGCATTAAAATAAAAATGTTGTGTTCTCTCTTAAATGCCGATAATTTTCCGACTAAATACAGAAATTAATACCAAAACAACACAAAAAACAATCCAAATAAACCTAGTTCTCTTTGATCTTATATAAAACGTCTACTTCTTAGGTCGCTTCTTCTGCTCGGCTACATACGGTATTCGTATGGTTTGGCTTTCCTTTCTTTTTTGCTTCCCAGTGATCTCCAGCGTAGGAATTGTAATCTTGTTGGACTTCTTCGACCCTCTCTTCTTCTTAATCCCTTTCTTTGCTTTCTTTTTTGGAGGTTCGGGTACTTCATTAGCCAAAACTTCTTCTCCTATTAGTCCATATAACATTTAAACATAAAACTCATACAAAACCAAAGAAACTAATACCTTCTCCACTTCCGGAAGCATCTGCCACAGTTCTAGATGTCTTTCCTCCATCTTCGGATCCATCGACTCATGTTTTTAAGGGTTCATCTACTCCATTTTTGGGTGCAGCTGCTCCACTTCCAGGTGCATGTGGGGATATACCCACATTGTTTGCAGGTTCAGCACGATGAATATTTTTGCATGCATTCCCTTTCTCTCCAAACACATAACTTTCAAGTTTTCCCACAGCCTGCACTAGAACACTGATTTGGCAATCTTGTAAATCCATTTTTTCTTCAATCACTAAAAACCTATTCATGATTTTGTTACTCCATTCCTCAACCGCTTTCTTCAAAACCCATTCTTATGTCATGCGCTGAATCCCTTTCACTCTCACCAACATTCTCAGCATCATCAACATCCTTTTGGCCTCCAGCTCGAGAAGCCAAGTCCAAGTCATATAGGCCTTTCCACCATATGTTTCTCTTCTTTACGGTTTGCCTCTCTCTCTCTCTCCAGCTATCAACAATAGGATCAACATACCCTATCCCATCATCACAATCATCATCTATGATACGCGCCAACAAAGATTTCTCCTTAGAAGATGGTTCCAAGATGCTATAAATATCCTGTATATATCTATAATTATACCATTAAAATCAAACTATAGACAACTAGAACTACTACCAACAAAGTTCAAAAATTCTAACCTTAGTACTACCAAGCGCTTCATTAATGTTTTTCAAAGGGGAACCTTTAAGTAGGCTGTCTTTGAAGTTGTGTTTGCACATTTTTGGATAGCCTTTCTCCGCGGGGACAGCTTTTTAAAATCTTTGGCTAAGTTGAAGAATAGACTAAAATGCCAACACCTACAAATTATGTTACAATATGTTAGTGTGAAACACAAAAAGATATTTGCTACAAATCATAAAATAATCATAATGGTTTACCTCTAGTGGAAGAATAAACCCAGAAAACAAAATCTGATGTTTTGGTTTCACCGAGCCTTTGAAGCCTTTCACAAAGCGCTGGATCTCAGTCATAGATTCATCGAATGTGTAACGCCCCATGAAAATGTCTCTTATACATTAACATCAGCAACAATCTGGAGTACAAAGGAATCTATGTTACCACTAGCTTTAGAATCTGCTTTCACTACCTTGCATAAGAACAACAAGATAGTCATCTTCATCCTTTCTTCCAAGCTCTTCCTCACTATTGAGGTCTTCCTAGCTCCATTGGTCCCCTTTTTAATTCCTCCAATCTCTCCTCCACGTCTAAGATTTTTATTCCTTTTGTCCTACCAAACATCCTACCAACAAACTTCAAATCACCCAACTTCTTATAGTTATTAGGGTATTCATGGCAGTCCAAGCCAGTTAGCAACGCGTGCTCTCTCAAAGAATACCTAATAGGCGAGCCATTCACCGCAAACCAGGCCTCAATTGTTTTTCTCGGCCTCAACTGTGCGAAGGCAAAGCATCCACATGCCTTGAAGCATGTGGTTTGGATCCTTGGGCATATGTAACATATGCCTAAATTGAGAGTGATTTCTGAAACATTTCAACTCTTCTTCAAACTCATCCTCTACGTACTTCATTGTCGAGGCCACACTACACCTAGTTCCAATCTTACATGCCTTGGTGTATTCGCTTGGACCAAAGAACATCTTCTCCAGCTGCAATGGTTGGGTTTCATCATTATCATTATCATCATCATTATCATTATCAGAGGCCTACAAATTCAGAGAAAATGTTTATCAGATATTCAGATTTGTACATAAACCACAATTCCAGAATTAAGATGTTCTAGTTATTCGCAATTGTACCAACATTTTCCTTCACAAGTTAAACAAACCTAAGTTGTACTAGATGTTTCCAATCCGAGCCACCATTCCCGCCATTTCTAAATACGTTAATCTCCTAAATACTCAATCAATATATTGCGTATGTACCTGCAACAATGGTGGATCACGACCATCTTCTTCCTCTTCTTCCTCTTCCACACCATGTCCTTCCTCTGCGTATTCTTCTTCCCCTTTACCGATGTCTTCTTCTTCTAGTTCATCATCTTCAGTTGATCTCTCATCTTCTCCATTTTCTTCATCAACGATCATCTTTCTCGTTTTCTTCAGTTGTAACTTGATTAGGGTCTATACGGCCCGTTGTTGAATCATATTTTCCACTAGCGTTTCTTACTTTATCCATTCCTAAAACAATAACATTTCCGACAACAAAATCAGTTTCATCAAACTAAGCAACTGCCATTTCGAAGTTACCAAAACGAAAATAGGGAGAAAGGGAAGAGTACTCGGATCTTACTCAGTCGTTGCTTGGGAATCGATAGAGGCGAAGGAGGATGCTCGACAGTGATTGAGTTGTCGAAACTGACTCGGAATGGAAAGAGGTCGTCGCGTCGGAACTAAAGGTGGCCGGCTTCGATTTTGATGGAAAACAGACCCTCTCTTATCGTAGAATGTCGTCGGAGAGGATTACAAGGAAAAAGGGATTTTTTTTAATTTGAGAATTAGGTTAAGGAATCAGTTAAAAAGAAAGTCTGATTAGGTTATTTTGTTGGGTCAGGTCGGATTATTCGTTGGATTATTGTATTGGATCAGATCTGGTGTTGTGGTTAAATCAGAAATTGGAACAATGGCTCATCTGCCATCTTTGGAGAAAAACCAGGCAGAAATGCCACTTTCTTTTTCTTCTATTTACTGTATTTTTTTTTTAAATGAAATAAATACAAAATGACTAAAAAACCAAACCCAATCCGAATATTTACATAACCCAACCGACCGACCCGACCCGTTTCCAACCCACCCGCCTTTTTAGGATCTTTACCCCAATTACTTTTTTTAATCTTTCAACCCTAACTCTTTCTTTCCTTCTTCTCTCCAGTTTCTCAAATCCGCGGCGACGAGTCTGGCGACTCCGATTATCTCCGAATCCAGCGAGTATCCGACGATCTCCGGTCTCCTCTTTCGTGGCTGAACTCCTCCGTCGACGTCCTCCATTTTCTGGGTAAGAATCGAGTCTGTTTGAATTATGTTTGTGTCGGATTCGAACAAAATCGATTTCCAATTGTCTCCCTCTGTTCCTCTTTATCTTGGCTTGAATTTGATTGAGTTGGTCGAGTTTAATTGAAAACCCCAATTCTCGAGCTTAATTGAGTTGTACTAGTTGGACTATTTGATTTATTTTGATATGGGTTTTGTTCTTGTGTTTGTTCTTGTGTTTGTTCAAGGAATAGGAATAATGGCTCCTCTTGCTCGGAGTAAAAAAGCTAAGAAGAAGAGTAAAAAAGCTAATGTACCGAAAGTGATAGAAGAAGGAAGATTGGTAGAAGAAGAGAAAGGACAAGAGGGAGGAAAGAGCAGTGATGCACAAGAAGAAGCAGTAAGAAAAGAAGAGGATCAAGAAGAAGAAGAAGAAGAATGTTAGAGTAGATAAAGGAAAAGGTCCTCAGAATGTTCAGGTAAACTGAAAAAGAACTTAGAATTTTGTGTTTTGGTTATGGAACAATTGGTCCAACTGAGAACAAATGAATTGGTTTTGGTACAAGTGGTCCAACTGAGTACAACTTTAAATGAATTAATTTGTATTTTGTTCTGTATTTGCAAGAATCCTCTGATAATGATGGTGAGGATGATTCCCGCGCACTGCAGCCCGAGAAGATGTATTTCCAGCCAAGTGAATACACCAAAAAGGTTAGGATAGGAACAAGGTTTAATTTGGGAGAGACGTTGGAGTTTCTAAAGCCATTTCGGAGAGAAATGAAGTGGTTAAAAAAGAATGAGCAATTTAAGCACGTATTACACATGCCGGTGGAGCCAAATAACCAAGTCCAAGGCATGTGGATGATATTGGTACACACAACTTGGACGGAGCTGAAAAGAGAGTGCTGGTTTCTGGTTAATGGAAGGTTGATAACGTATACCATTAGAGAGCACACCCTTTTAACCGGTTTCAATTGCAAACAGTTACCCGTGGACTGGGAGAAGTCCGGAAGTTTGGAGTTTGCGAGAAGGGTGTTTAAGAAAACCAAGGGAATCAAGATAAGCAATGTAGAGCAGAAGCTGGAGAGCATGAAGAAGAAGAAGAGCGGGGACAGGATGAAATTGGTTGTTCTTTATTTCCTCGCCAAGGTGTTGGTAGCTAAGAATAAGCATGATGCGAGCATCGACGAATTCTTACTGCGTATTGTCGATGATTTGAGTATTTGTGAGAAGTTCCCATGGGGCACTTATACTTTCAACGAGTGCGCTAATGCAATTAAAGGATTGGTTGGTGGCATGAAAGGAGTCGTGAAACCGCAACCTTTATTTTCCGGATTCATTGTCCCTCCACAGGTAATGCTTTTACTATTATTGTTCCAACCGATACAAGTGTTGAGTTTTTGACAATGGCTTTGACTGGTTGTGCAGATTCTACCTTTCGAGTGTATTCCAATACTTGGACAGAAATATCGTGAAGATGTTCCTGCGGATCCGGGTTGTCCAAGGATGTGCAAAAGGAAGTTCGCTAAACCAGAGTGCAAAGGTGTTTCGTTAGAGGATATATACTTAACGCTTGGAGACACTAAGGTTAGCGAACAAACTTGGTTTTGGTACAATTAGTACAACTGAGGACAGTTGTACAGTTTTTTATTGTTTTATAAATTCTTGTCTTTGAGTTTAAATTAAGCTTTTGTGACTATTTCAGGAAATTATTAGCATCTTGGAGCCTACTGAAGAAGAACGACCCATGATGAGACGAATTCTTGATGATGATGTTGACGATGGACTCGGTCAGGTTGATCCGGTTGTTGATAGCTGGAGAGAGCGTCTGCTGGTCCAGAGGAAGCCTATATTCTGGAAAGATTGGCACAAAAAGGACGTCGATGCTCGAGGTACCAAGATGTTGGAGGATGTGGCTCCTGAAAACCGTGGTGAGGGTGTGTCTCAGAAGGAGAAAGTCGTTGAAATGCCTGAAACTTTAAAGGCGTTAGAGAGATATGTCAAACAACAGATGGAGATTGGCTTTGAGAAAGTGATGCGGGCGGTGGGTGAAAAGAATGGGAAAATGGTTGAGAGGGTTAGTGCGTTGGAGAAGCAGTTTAGTGGGTTAGAGAATTATGTCATGGGTCGGAGATTGGTTGTGACAGGCTCGGGTGGTGTTGAAGGTAGTGGTTACGTACTGATCTCTACCCCTCCTCTCGAAACAAATGAACCTGAGGAGAAAGCAGAGTCTCCAAAAGAAAATGGTGGTGAGAAGGAGAAAGAAGCGAGGACTATAGAAGAAGACAATGGTGGTGAGAAGGAGAAAGAAGCGAGGACTATAGAAGAAGACAATGGGGGTGAGATGGATAAAGAAGAGAGGACTGTAGAAGAAGACGATGGTGGTGAGAAGGATAAAGTAGAGGAGAATCAAGATGAAGAGACAAGGAGGAAGAGGAAGAACAGAGAAGAGACAAGTGAAGAGAAGCAGAAGAAGAGGAAGACAGAATGCAAGAAGAAGAAGAAGACGGTGCAAGTGAACAAAAAAGACATCATACCAAGTGATGTTAAGCGTCCCAAAAAATGACCAGTTAGGTTTTCACCATATTGAACTTGGTCTGTTATTTTCGGATTTGTGATGTTATTTTCAAACTTGGTCTGTTAGTTTCTTGTGATGTTATTTTCGGATTTATGTTAAGTGTTTTAGGATTTTTTTCGGATTCATATTACAGATTTTGGTCCAACTGGGACAACTGGTAACACAGTTGGACCATTTCGTATTACAGGTTTTGGTCCAACTGGGACAACTAGTAACACAGTTGGACCATTTCGTATTACAGGTTTTCGTCCAACTGGGACAACTAGTAACACAGTTGGACCATTTTGTATTACAGGTTTTGGTCTAACTGGGACAACTAGTAACACAGTTGGACCATTTCGTATTACAAGTTTTGGTCTAACTGGGACAACTAGTAACACAGTTGGACCATTTCGTATTACAGGTTTTGGTCCAACTGGGACAACTAGTAACACAGTTGGACCATTTCGTAATCATTCTGAGTTAAGTAATCATTCTTAGAAATCTAGTTGTTTGAAGATAAGGCATAATCATTCTTAGAAATCTACTAAGTTAAATCCAAATACATAATTTAAATCCAAATACATAATTTAAATCTACTTGTTTGCAACTATCTCGGTGAGTGTTGCAATCTCGGCTTCTTTCTGAGCTAGACTCGCTTTTAGGTTGGAGATTTCCTCACGCATTTCACGGATTGCCTTGCGTAAAGACTCCACAACAGGAATAGCAACACCTCCATAACGGAATGCGTTCAACGCTAGCTCTTGCTTTTCAATTAGGCGGAAAAGTTTTCTCAACTCTTCTTCAACTGCGTGATCCCACCACTTACGGATGTGGTCCAATCCGTCACCACCACCAGCCTAAAACAAGACAATTCTAACAATTAAAAGCATTTAAGTGTTAAAACGGAGACAATTGGGACAACCTCGACAACATTACCTCAGTCGCTGGGCATTTGTAGTATCTTTTTCCTCGATTCTCCGGTGTGGTATCGGTTACCAGTTGCATGTATTTGCCACACCAACACCGAAATCCGCATCAGCTCTTGCGCAGCCACTGTCGAAACTTGCTTCAGAGGAAGAAGGTTCGGACCAACTTATTGGCATCGTGACTGCATAATAAAAAGGCAAAACCACTAAATTAAATGAAAAGACAAAAAACGAAATCCCTCTTAGATCTACTCGTGGATGATTGTAACCTTGACTGTAGCAGCTGGGAAATCGTAAGAAGAAGCTCCTTCTATGGAGAAAACCCTAGCCTTTGCCGAAAAAAGGTAAGAGAGGATGAGGTGAGAGGAGAGAGAACAATATATAATCTCAATATATAAAGGGAAAATAAAGTATTTTCTAAAATTTTAGTTTTCGGTGGTTTTAAAATTCCCTCCAAAATTCCCAAAAATTTCCTCCAAAAAATTGGGCATAGATGTACCTAGTTGTCCGGTTGTACAGTCATCTACATAGTTGTATTTTGACTGTTTTTGGTTTTTTGTTGTTGGACCTTATGAAGGATAAGAGTTTTGGAGTTGGACTTCTGATTTTACCCTATTAATCATCAATTTTGTGATTTCCACATAAAAATATGTTCGAATTAATAGGATTCCCATATTTCCCTACTAAACGGGTGACAACTAACATATGACTTCTATACCTAATAGGAGTGTTTTGTGGATACTCTCAAAAAATGTTTTAAAAAATTTTAAAATTCTTCTTTTGTTCATTAAATTTTTGTGTTTTGTCATCCTTACAATGCTTACTTAGATAAATCCACATATAAATTGAAAAAATCACAAAATAGAGTTTGCAGTTGGACCAAATGTACCACCTGTACTAAACACATAATACAAATTAAATTCATACGAATACAAATGCACATACAATCACACAAACTAAGCACATAATACCACTTATACTAAACACATAATATAAATAGAAAAATCACAAATAGCTAACAGTTGGACCAAAATGTACCACTTATACTAAACACATAATACAAATTCATACAAATACAAATGCACATACAATCACACAAACTAAGCATTTTCGGGCTGCAACCACGTCTCTAAGTTTATTCCACGGCGGTATTTGTTCTTCGTCTTGCGTTTGTTCTTCGTCTTGCGGCGAGCTTCTCCGGTGGATGGAAATCGTGTTTCTTGGAGTCTTCCTTGTCTTGGTTCAATTTTCGGCGGTAAGGCGTACATTTCTTGTATCTCTGTGGGAATACTCCACTCAGACTCATGCGGCACTAAATATATCGTTTTCCCGTATGCCAACGCCCAAGTCTGAGTCAAATAATACTTCGAGCATAGATCATAGAGATGGATACTCTCTTCTCTCCCTTCCTTCCTCATAAAGTGGCTACAAGCGGCTATCGCATGGACACACGGATACTTGTCTATATCAAAACATCTGCACGAACATCTTCTCATTCTCAAGTTCACCAGATACGTCTTCCCATTGACTCCTTTGACGGCATATTCAAGCCGGAAGCCGTTTAGCTCCCTCACGGACAAACGTGCTACGGTTTCACATCGCAAGTGCAATATGTTCTCCACAACTGGCACCATTTTCTTGAAGTGTGGTGCACTAGCAGCTGTTTTCCTATGTATGTTAAACCACTCAGACATCTTTTCAACAATCGCATCAATCATAGGTAATATGGGGTACGCCCTTGCTTTTCTAAACACATTGTTCATCGATTCCGCGGAATTGCTAGTGTCAATGTTGTACTTGTCTCCTTCAGAATAGCACCTTGTCCATCTTTCAAGGGATATACCATCATTCAGATATTTAGCTGCCGCAGGCCACCTAGCTTCAAAATCGGTATACTGTCTCTTAAACCCACTCTCAGTATAAGCATGAGCGCAATCCCTGAATTTTTCTGCGGCCCCGTCCTTGTCATTCGTCACCTTTCCTCTCACGTTTTGAGACATATGCCAGATGCAATGCACATGCTTAGAGCTCGGGTACACGGTACCTACTGCTTTGATGATGCTCTGATGTCTGTCGCTTATAAAAACCAACTTAGGATTATCCGGTATAATGGTTTTCAGATTTGTGAAAAACCAATCCCAACTAGCATGATTCTCACCATCAAGCACACCAAACGCAATGGGGTAATGGTGACGATTAGGATCCTGAGCTGTTGCAAAGACCAACATACCACCATATTTGGTCTTAAGAAAAGTTGCATCAACAATTAACACTTTTCTCATTGCCCTAAACCCTTCAATGCTAGCACCCAACGCGATGAATAGGTACTTGAACCTCTTCTCTGAATCTAATTCCACAGCTGTTACTGTCTCGGGATTGGCCTTCCTTAACTCGTAAAGATAATAAAACAATGATGTGTAGCTTGTCTCAGGACTCCCCCGGATCTCGCTAACATGCCGTCTTTTCCCTCTCAATGCGGTAGAGTAGGAGCAGTCTACAGAAAGCCTATTATGTACAAGATTAACGATGCTTTTAGGAGTTGGGGTGTCCATTTGACCAGGATAATCTTCATGTAATAAGTTGGCTACTAATCGTTGTGTGCCTCTCACTCTAGAACTGCTTGTGCTGTCAACAATCCGGGAGCAAGAATGCATCTTTCTATGTTTTCTTATGGTCCAAAATATTGAATCCTTATCTCTCGCAACTCGTACATACCATTTGCAACCATTTGAAGCTTGTCGGCATCGTAGCATAAGTCGATGCTTATCCGACTTAACTGTTACATACCCAAAACAATTCTTATTTGCAGCTTTCGAAACCAAATCTTGCACCGATTGCCTAGAAGTAAATTCTTGCTTTATTTCAAGACCAGTACCATCTTCCCATTCTTCAACTACCGCAACTTCTACAACTGGAAGGTCCACCACATCATGAACACTAGCAAGCAAATGGTTATTCATCGGACCATCTACAGTCGCAAATTCGTCACAACCATCATTACCAACATTTACGTGAACAGCAATCTCCCGAAACTCATCATTAATCACCTCGTTTCGTTGTTCTGGAAGTTGTTCTTCAATAGCAAGGATGCCAACATTTCCTACATTTTCCGTCTCATCAGCTCTACCATTTAGAACCGGCTCCGCATAATTCACACCACATGAACTTATTAGCTCTGCTCTTGAAACTTGGTCCAACCTCTCATTGTTTTCCACACCATTCAATAACTCCACTTTCAAAACAGGTTTCAGCCCCTCTTTATCCAACGACATAAGATAAATCAAAACTTCTTCGTCATCTACAATATATGACTCTCTCCTAGCTTTAGATAGACTGTAACTCAATTTCAGCTTCCGGGCGGTTTGATCTACCCAAATCTTCTTGCATATCTTATCCACTAACACCTCATAAGTTATCTCCTCCAAACATGAAGTCTTAAACAAGATAGCGTATAGAGAATTTCTTGAAATCCATTCATGATCTTCTGAATAGCACTCTCCATAGTCAAATTGCACGTTTGTGTACATGTTCAACAACGCCTAATGTAAACACACACAAAAATCATAATTAGGGATTACACAAGTTTTTACAGTTGGACCTAAATGTACCAGTTGTTCCGATATTTATGTCCAACTGGTCCAACTGTTCATAAGTTGTACCAATTATTATCCTCCAAAGCAGTTGTACCAGTTGGACTAAATCTGTAGATTTGGATTCAAATCGATTTGATTTTGGGATTCCTCGTTTTACTATGATTCAACACGATTCAAGACAACTATGAAGCAATGTACCAATGCACATACCTAATAATCACTAGAAACATGAATACCAACACCTAATTTATCTCAAATCCCTAATTGAACTTCAACTTGAATACCAATTCAAATTGTTTGATATTCATCACATAATCATCACATTATCAAGCTTACCAAGAAGAGAGCTACCGCCGATCTAAGGAGAGTCGAATTCCGTCGTCGTTCTTATCGTCGAATTACCACCGTTCCATTCCGTCGTCGTCGAGCTAGCTCGTGGGAAGAAGAAGAATATATTTTTTTTCTTTTTACTTTTTTTATTCAGCAAATTAACCATTTTTTTACCCTTTTTCAAACCTTCTATCAGCTAAAGAGGTTTTCAATGGACGGTAAAATAGGAGAGTAAGATTATTAGTGGCATAGAGATTAGTTTGTGGCATGCTTGATCAAAAATTTTGGAAAAGTGGCAATTAAGCCTTTCACTCTCAGAAATTACGAGTTAAATTATAGGGTAAGTTTAAATTTTCAAACGATTTCACTTTAAAAAAAAAACAAACAAACAAACAAACATGAAGGTTGCAGCAGATTTTTTTTTTTTTTTAGGTGACAAATCAGCCTGCCTGGTACTCGTAGTTGTTGAGCCATGTTTGCATGTCTTCAGCGAGAGAGATAGATAGGCCAATCGCAAACTAACCAAGGAGATAGGGATTTGATTTCAGTTTATCCAGTAGGAGATCGAACTCGCGATAGGCTTGAGGAGACTTCCGCACCCAGAAATCCAGAGCACAAGGTATTATCAATCAAGTAGCAGTTGACATCCATATCCGAAGCTAGATTAGGGTTTCCTTCTCTGTAGCTCCAAATTCGATTTTTGGTTACTATCTACACCTATTGGTAGTTATAAGAATGACGATTTGCCGATTGTCACTGAATCTATTCTCGAACCAATTTTAGCCGACGATTTCGATATCTAACTACTAACCATCGTGCTTGGGTATAGTCTGGTGTTTGGGTTTTGGGATATATCTTCATATCCAGAGGCGAAAGTCTGAACTGATGGTATATCGTCTCCTATAACAAGTTTTGCTCCAAGGAAATAAGATTTCTCTATATGTTTTGGTATTTAATGATCTGAGAATTGCTGTTACAAAACTTGATCGTCTGATCGTGCTACAACACTATATTTAACAAGACTACAATATATCTTTTAGGTCATGTTGAATTTCTATGTTAACCATGCTGTATGAATAGCTTACTTCCTCTGTTTTGTATATAAGGCTTGTGACAAATTGGTATTAAAAAATTGCAGCGGATATACTATATTAGAGACAATCATAAGGTGAATTTGTTCTGTTCTCTTTTTTTGTTATAGGTTTTTTATTGAATGAATTAACGTTAATTGTTTTGGATAGATTATTAGCAAAAAGGAAAGGGAAACCATAATGAAGAGAAAAAACCGGAAGCTTGTTCCTGTTAATGAAATGGCACAAAGGAAGGGGAAGCCACATGCTTCAGGTGAGATGTCAAACATTGAATCTTGAACCTTTCCGTTGAAGGGAAGAGGCTCTATTACGAACACATCTATTCAATGATTTTGAGTATTGTCTCTTGTATGCTCAAATCTTTTTGTTTCTTCAGTTTTTATACCTTTTTGTGCATGTCAGGGACGAATCTTTCTCTGTTCAAGAAAGATATCGATGAACTCATAGACGAGTTTGTGGAGGTACTTTTGTTGATTTTATCTCAATCTTATTTAGTTATTTCAAATTCTTTTCAGACTTTCAACTTGTTGAGTCTCTGGTTTTACTTTCAGGGTGATTTGACAACATTTGCTGATATGAAGAGGGTGTGGCTATCCAGAAAGTTTTCTTATATATATGAAGCCTTTCCTATCTCCAACTTAGCCTTTTTCATTCAGTCACTATATGCTCATACCATTGGTACGTTTAGGTCTAATTCATGGGTTATTGGAACATTCAGAATTAAGTATCCTTTGCTGTCGTCTGTATTCACATTGTGATTGTTCTCTTAACTAAGCTCACAAGCCAGCCTTATGTCTACAGGTCACATGGTTAGTATTGATTCTTTTTCACGGAGACTTGGAGGTCTTTACTGTCTCTATTGCCTTCATGAAATCCAACCTTTTAAACCCAAGTTCCTGATCTATATCTCACTTCGTAAGTCTTTACCATTTGTTGATTGTTTCGAGTATCTTTGAATAGAGTATGTAACGATTTAGATAATTTTTAAATAGTTTCTTTCTTCAATCCTAAAATGTGGAAGCTGCTGTGGTGTGATTCATCAATTGGACTTTTGTTGTTTACTACAGAAAGCAGTTCAATTTGAAGCTATCTTTACCGCTATAATCATAATTAACTTGGACGGTTCTCATCTTGCAGAAGAGCTTGGGAAATTTAGGGATCTTATAGTTGAGGCAAAAGACAAAGGTGTAGAGATAGCAACTGCTGTGGCGAAACAAATGCTTGACAGAAACGTGTTTATATTTGGAGCTGTAGACTTTGATGAAGCGTCTACAACCGAGAAACTTCATCAATCAACAGAGCTACAGAACGCACTGGTGCGGTGTGCCTATAGAAAGTATGTCATTTTGTCCCTTAATTTGTTTGGAAGACTTAACATATCGTAGTTTATTATGGCCTTGTTATATGATATCATTCTCATCCTGACTTGAACAGATTAACGTCTGAAACCGAGATTGAGCAATTTATTCATATGGATATGGTGAGTACGAGATACCTAATCTTTTAAATATTTACCTTTTCTGGGATTTGCTTATTTGCAGATCTCTGCTACTCTTTCTTTAGGATAGATGACAGAATAATATTGACTCACTGTTGTTGGTTTTGTGCTTATCAGGGTAATGAAGTTGATCTGAGTTCCCTCCATAAAATGTCTATGAAATATGCAGAGGCCAAGAAGCGCGCGGTGAAAAGTATGCTACTTGTTTTAACTTTTTTCTCTCTTAAGTTTTACCATTTGTGCTCTCCCCCTCCCCTCTACAAGATCAAGGTTGCAAAGTTTAGAACTTTATTTGATTACAAACTCTGTAAGATTTTAAGCATGTGTGTTTTGTGTGGTACTATCATATCATGATTCCTTATGTTTATAACTACGCTTGTTTTTGGTAATGTTAAGGTGCAGGAGAAATAGTGGAGATTGAGGACATGAAGCACATAGCGGAAGAGAAAGAGTTGATGTCAGAGAGAGTGGAGAAACTGAAAGAGGAATGGGATTCACAAAAAGTTTCATTTTATGAAAAAACCAAGCTTGATACGACACAGAAACTTGTGAAAGGTGTTGAAAATGATGAAGGTGATGGGTTTGATGAGCTTGATCGCCTACTTTCTGAGAGCTGAGTTAACCATTGCAATCACCGGTCAGTTTTTTTATTGAAAAGCTCTCCATAGAGGTAAGTTTGTTTCGATGATCAAGTGTTTATCTACTGGTTCCGACAAAGATTTGTTTTTATTAGGTCATATCAGAGTGAGGAGCAAGATGTTGATTAGGAGAAGATATTATTTAGTTTTCTTGTGAACTCACAATGGATATTAACTAGGGTAAAATGCTTATGCCCAGTCTGCAATTTCTCCCCAATGGTTTCAAAGATGATGTTTTGTTTTACTAAGTGAATATATATATATATATATATGAGAAAAGTCATAAAATAGCACAAAAAACATATCTTATCATAAATATAGCACCAAGGAAAATAATTCACATTTTTAGCATTATTTTAATTATAAAGACTTTTATAGCATTATATAATTTAGGGTTTAGAGTTAATTATTTAGGGTTTAAGGTTTATTATTTAGGGTTTAGGGTTTAGTATTTAGGGTTTAGGGTTTATTATTCAAGGTTAGGGTTTAGTATTTAGGGTTTAGGGTTATATATAGGGCAAATCGCATTAATAGCACAAAAACATGATTTGTCAAAAATATAGCACCAAGGAAGAAAAATCATAAAAATAGCACAAAAACATGTTTTGTCACTAAATTAGCCCTAATCCTAAATTTTAAATACTAAACCCTAAACCCTAAATAATAAACCCTAAACCCTAAATACTAAACCCTAAACCCTAAACCCTAAATAATAAACCCTAAACCCTAAATAATTAACCCTAAACCCTAAATTATATAATGCTATAAAAGTCTTTGTAATTAAAATAATGCTAAAAATGTGAATTATTTTTCTTGGTGCTATATTTATGATAAAGTATGTTTTTGTGCTATTTTATGACTTTTCTCTCATATATATATATATATATATATTGTGTCACATTCTTGAGTAAAAAGAATATACGAAAATGAGGGAAATTTTTAATGTCTAGTGTATTAGTGAAAGTGAGAATGATTGTCTGTCAACTGTCTTCGTCTCCTTTTGTAGACTTGTCTCCTGCCATAACTCCGCATTAACTATGGTGGGTCTTCGAAGTCAGGACTAGCTAGTCCTGACTTCGGTGGTCTGAGATTGTATGTGTTTGGCACAGGTCCCTTAGA
The DNA here is from genome assembly GCA_030180135.1 of Orychophragmus violaceus. Lineage (NCBI taxonomy): Eukaryota > Viridiplantae > Streptophyta > Magnoliopsida > Brassicales > Brassicaceae > Orychophragmus > Orychophragmus violaceus. Next base: position 14,973,028 of record CM058234.1, on the reverse strand, counting down.
TCGGAGTTATCCATGTATTCCAGTGTGACCACGTCGGTTTTTCGTCCTTCATGGGCCTTTTCTTTTTGGGTTTTTCCCCTTTCTTTATACCGAGCAGGATCTTGGTCTGTGACCTCTCTACTTAGATAATCATTCATCTCCCGAGTAACTCTCCTCTTCAACGAGCTAAGGTATACAGCTGGATCTTCTTCCTCGCTCCAATCAGAAAAAAAAAGAGTAAAGTACTCTTGTATGACTAGTGCCTTGAGAATCTTGTGAAAGGTGTTGAAAATGATGAAGGTGATGGGTTTGATGAGCTTGATCGCCTACTTTCTGAGAGCTGAGTTAACCATTGCAATCACCGGTCAGTTTTTTTATTGAAAAGCTCTCCATAGAGGTAAGTTTGTTTCGATGATCAAGTGTTTATCTACTGGTTCCGACAAAGATTTGTTTTTATTAGGTCATATCAGAGTGAGGAGCAAGATGTTGATTAGGAGAAGATATTATTTAGTTTTCTTGTGAACTCACAATGGATATTAACTAGGGTAAAATGCTTATGCCCAGTCTGCAATTTCTCCCCAATGGTTTCAAAGATGATGTTTTGTTTTACTAAGTGAATATATATATATATATATATATATATATATATATATGAGAAAAGTCATAAAATAGCACAAAAAACATATCTTATCATAAATATAGCACCAAGGAAAATAATTCACATTTTTAGCATTATTTTAATTATAAAGACTTTTATAGCATTATATAATTTAGGGTTTAGAGTTAATTATTTAGGGTTTAAGGTTTATTATTTAGGGTTTAGTATTTAGGGTTTAGGGTTTATTATTCAAGGTTAGGGTTTAGTATTTAGGGTTTAGGGTTATATATAGGGCAAATCGCATTAATAGCACAAAAACATGATTTGTCAAAAATATAGCACCAAGGAAGAAAAATCATAAAAATAGCACAAAAACATGTTTTGTCACTAAATTAGCCCTAATCCTAAATTTTAAATACTAAACCCTAAACCCTAAATACTAAACCCTAAACCCTAAATAATAAACCCTAAACCCTAAACCCTAAATAATTAACCCTAAACCCTAAATTATATAATGCTATAAAAGTTTTTGTAATTAAAATAATGCTAAAAATGTGAATTATTTTTCTTGGTGCTATATTTATGATAAGGTATGTTTTTGTGCTATTTTATGACTTTTCTCTCATATATATATATATATATATATTGTGTCACATTCTTGAGTAAAAAGAATATACGAAAATGAGGGAAATTTTTAATGTCTAGTGTATTAGTGAAAGTGAGAATGATTGTCTGTCAACTGTCTTCGTCTCCTTTTGTAGACTTGTCTCGTGCCATAACTCCGCATTAACTATGGTGGGTCTTCGAAGTCAGGACTAGCTAGTCCTGACTTCGGTGGTCTGAGATTGTATGTGTTTGGCACAGGTCCCTTAGATCGGAGTTATCCATGTATTCCAGTGTGACCACGTCGGTTTTTCGTCCTTCATGGGCCTTTTCTTTTTGGGTTTTTCCCCTTTCTTTATACCGAGCAGGATCTTGGTCTGTGACCTCTCTACTTAGATAATCATTCATCTCCCGAGTAACTCTCCTCTTCAACGAGCTAAGGTATACAGCTGGATCTTCTTCCTCGCTCCAATCAGAAAAAAAAAGAGTAAAGTACTCTTGTATGACTAGTGCCTTGAGAATCTTGTGAAAGGTGTTGAAAATGATGAAGGTGATGAGCTTGATCGCCTACTTTCTGAGAGCTGAGTTAACCATTGCAATCACCGGTCAGTTTTTTTATTGAAAAGCTCTCCATAGAGGTAAGTTTGTTTCGATGATCAAGTGTTTATCTACTGGTTCCGACAAAGATTTGTTTTTATTAGGTCATATCAGAGTGAGGAGCAAGATGTTGATTAGGAGAAGATATTATTTAGTTTTCTTGTGAACTCACAATGGATATTAACTAGGGTAAAATGCTTATGCCCAGTCTGCAATTTCTCCCCAATGGTTTCAAAGATGATGTTATGCCCCCAAACCAAAAGGAATATAAAGCCTCCTTCTTGCTGGTGAATGAAGCCCTAAAACTGAAATCCCTAAAACACAGGCGATGAATAATCCTCCGAAATACTACGATGGTTACACCGAATACGGGGACGACAATGTAAAATCTTTCTCTCCTTATGAGTTTTCTTCTTACTCTTTTTCTCTATTAAAATTTCTGATTAGATCTTTAGCAAGAAATCCGCCAGCAGAGTAATCTTATGAATCTTGCTCCATTAATTTTTGTTAACCAAAATTTATGATTGTCCTATAGAGTCGGCCGCGTTTGTGTGATGCTGCTGGTGGTTTGGAGGCGGTCCGTGAGAAATATGGCTTCATCCCGTAAGTTGATGCTTTTCTATAGGAGATTTGTATATGTTGGTGATATTATCTCCTTGCAGTTGGGTTTGCGTTGAGGGATACAAGACTTCTCTTTCTATTGATAAAATCAAGAAGTTGTTGACTAATCACTTCAGTGAATGTGGACGAATCGATGAGATTGATGTCCCCAGTGACAACAAGAGGTTTGATGCATCTTTGTTTGTGACAGCTCAAGTTAGTTAAATGCTAGCTGACAACCTGCTTCTTTTCTTTGTAAACAGTTGTGCTTATATTTATCTGGCCGGAAAAGGCTCATCACAGAAGGCGGTGGGACCTAACTGGAACTAAGGTGGGAGGAAGGAAAATTGTTGTTTCATTCGCAAATCTACCATTGAACCCAACCCTATCGTCCACGCAAGGTCCTTATTGTGGTATTGGTACTACTTTCCCAGGTAGATAAATTTCTTCTCGATTCTTGATTCTTGGATGTCAAAGTAAAACTTGTCATGAATTCATTTGTCTGTTTTACTTTTCGGAGTAGCTTATGTCTCAAGGAACAACACAGTAACGGATTGCGGTCCTTATGGTAATAGTACTCTCCCGGGACAGAGAATTGTTGCTGAGTCCAAAAATTTTCCACTGCCCACTTTTGGTAGTGGTACTACTTTCCCAGGTACATTGATTCTTGAATGTCAAAGTAATTCTTCTCGTGAATCTGTTGTCTATTTTACTTTTTGAATGTGCTGGAGTAGGTTATGTCTCGGATAGACCAAGGAACAACACCGTAACCTATTGCCGTCCTTATGGTAATACTCTCCCCGGACAGAGAATTCTTGGCGAGCCCAAAAATTTCCCAGGTGCTACTTTTCCAGGTACACAAATTTCTTCTTGATTCTTGAATGTCTAAAGTAAAACTTCTCATGAATCTGTGGTCTATTTTACCTTTTGAACGTGCCGGAGTAGCTTATGTCTCGGATAGACCAAGGAACAACACCGTAACCTATTGTGGTCCTACTCTCCTGGGACAGAGAATCGTTGGTGGTGCCAGTTTCCCCGGTACACTAATTTCTTCTTGATTCTTGATTTTTTTTTTTTAATGTCAAAATAAAACTTCTCATGAATTAGTGGTCTATTTTACCTTTTGTAGCTTATGTCTCGGATAGACCATGGAACAACACCATAACGGATCACGGTCCTTATGGTAATACTCTCCCAGGACAGAGAATTGTTGCTGATCCCAAAAATTTGCCAGAAGTAACGCCTTGCACTTTTGGTATTGGTAGTACTGTCCCAGGTACATAAATTTCTTCTTGATTCTTGATTCTTGATTCTTGGATGTCAAAGTAAAACTTGTCATGGTTTTATTTTAGCCTTCTCTAGTAAGAAGGCTGAGAAGATGACCGAGGAGTAGAAAGCTCTCTCAGAAGAAGAAGAAGAAGAAGAAGCGCTTTGGTGTTTTTAAATCGTGATACCTATTTGTATGTTGATTGTTAAAAGTATCATTATCTATTAGACAAGCATTAAAATTTCTCAGACAACTTGGTTGGCATTGGCTCAAGTGAAAAGGAATTTAGTTAGTTGTGTCTCTCAAGAGTCAAGAGGGAGACTTTGTCTTTTACATAGACAAAATTTTGTAATCGTAAGAAAATAAAGCCTATCGGTAATAACTATTCATGATATTGCCAACAGTAAAATATAAAATATTTGCTTATAGAAACATTATTTATAAAATAATATAAGATTCAATAATGAACATAATCATAAATAAAAGTTGTTCTAAAAAAAATACATACTAAATAAAAATAAATTCCAAAAATCTATAAAAAATTTTGATAAAGAAATATGAATTGAATAGAAAAACATAAAGGAACACAAGACATCTAAAAAGGCCGAGAGATATCTAATCTATTAAAACAGGAAGGTTTGCCATGGTACATAAATGTTGTTTCCGGAATTTACCCTTGATATTATTAGGATTTGTAACCTTCATTAAGGGTAAAACTGTAAAACAATTTATATTTGATTTATTCATAATATCTTATAATATCTTTTGTTTTCTTTTTTCTATCATAATCATATCTAACAAAAATCTTTTTCAAAAATTTAATAAAAATAATAATTAATTTCGAAATTAATATTAAAATAAATATTATAAATTATTCTTAACTAAAATTTAACTAAAAGAAATAAAATCAAGCATAATTAAGTTACTAAATCAATTGGTACATATAATTATATAATTTAATACATAATTATTTTATAAATTATATAATCATTAAAATTAATAAATTATTATTAAAATAAGAAAGTAGTATATAATATTGTACTAGCGTGCGGGTATAAATTATTTATTTTGTAAGAAACATTTTTTACGATTGTACTTCTTAACGGGTTGTTTCATCAAATTTTAAAATATTTAAATTATAATAAAATGGGCTAAAAATAAATTAACCAATTCGATTTATAAAAATAAAATTTGCACGAGTAACTAATTCCAATTGATATATTTTAAATTTAATATAAATATTTAAATTATTTAATATTTATATTATTCAAATATATGATGCGTCAAATTATAGTTCATGTTTGAATGCAGTTTTTAACGGGTTGTTCCATCAAATTTTCAAATTATATATCATTACAACACGTGTTGAAAAATAGATTAACCAAGTTCAAGCATGACTAATCATATACTAAAAATAACAATAAAATACAACTACTAATATATAATATACAAGTTAATAATATCAAAACAACCACAAAATTTATTAAATTCCGGCTCACATTTAGCACTATATCATCTTATTTTCATTTGATATAGATTAGACGAAATAGGTAACAAAATTAATTTATAAAAATATAAATTTAAGATAAAAGTATATATTCTAAAAATGAAAATATAAATCCGCGCTTCTTCAGCGCGGGTCAAAATCTAGTATGTCATTGTTAGTAGAAAAAATAGATGTTACGGTACTGAAGATCAAACATATGCATCACATATCAAACATATGCATCACATACATAACTAACTGGATTAGAATACCCTTGTTTAACGGGCCCCTAAAATAAATATATATATAATATGTGGCATGGGGAGAATACCTTTCTTATTCAATGGTAGACATGGCTGTAAAATGCTGAAATTCGGAAGCAAAAACTGTTTGATAAAACTAATGTAAAACGATTGAGGAAAACGATTTAGCGGAGGCGAGATGATCTCTTTCCTTAATTCAAAATATCTCCCGCAGTGTAACGGTTTGATGAGATAATGAATCCCAGGATACAACCGCTATGAGACTCGATCGTGACACTCGATCAGAGAATCTGCGAACTGTAATTTTACGAATACTCTCAGACTTACTTTTGACAGAAGAAAGAAGACAGAGAGATTGCTGGATTTTCGAGTTGTAGAAAAGTTTTGGAAAAGATTATTTTTTGTGAGTAGTGAGGAGTTTCGAATATATAGAAGAGAGTTATTGTTCGGTCAAACTTGCGAAAATATCTCGCAGAAACGTTACGGAAATCGCGTAACTAAATGCAGAGATCTCGCGAAGTTAATGCACGTATGTTACAAATATTCGAATTAATTTTCGAATAAATTTGTTTAATGACTCAAAAATTCTTATGAATTTTGTCCAAAAAATATACGCGCGCGAGAGCCTCTCTAAAGGCTCATTCCACGAACCACGAGCCGGCCGGACGGCGGCGGCGCGCGTGTGTATTCCCTTCTCTCTCTCCATAGCCATGTAACCAATTGTATGACCATGTCTATATATATACTACTCCAAAACTTCTCTTACTTCCAATGTGGGACAAATTAAGTTCCACTTAAGTTTGGAGAGCAAAAGGCTTGACCAATTTTATTGGCCCATACCCATTTCTTTTCAACTCTTATAATATTTTATAAACCAAATTGTTCATTAAAATATTAGGCCCAACAATCCCCCACATGAATAGAAATGACTCTAAACATAGGACGACTAGACTGACTGGACAGACTCGACTAGACTAGACATGACTCGACTAGACTAGACAGACTTCCGAGAGTATAAGCGAAAAAACACTGTGTTTGAGATAGTAGCATGTTTCAGCTTTGAACCACTCATTGTTAATATCTGTCGGGCTTACGCGGCCAGGAGGTGAACATGATGTCTTGAACCACCCAGATTTTTATGTAAACTGAGACAACATGTATAACCCAGTTTCATTTTCTCGTAGAATTAAGTTCTTTATTGTGTTCATTTTGGCCTTGAACATGCCTGGTTAGTCATGAGTGAACTTGGAGAATTTAGCATGTTGTTCATTCTCCTAGAAACGGCCCCATTTCACACTCACTAGGTGATTTGCCAGTAGTCTTTGTTTTAAGAAGTGTCTATAATACTCCACTGATATATCAAAGCTATGGACTTATCATTAAAAGCTTTGCTTATCCTCTTTATACATACAAATCTTATGTATGTTAGCACTGTTATCATCTTGGAAACTGAGTATAGACTTGAAGTCTTTCAGTGCTTGATAAGATTATGTTCGATTTAGTTTTCCCTTTGAACCTGACATCTTGGGATCTCCAGTCACGTAGGTGGGGTTTCCATCAAACATCCTGTTGAGTTATAGGCTTTAAACCCATTCCCTTCGATGATTTTACAACTTGATCTCGTGACAAACCTTTAGTAAATGGATCCGCTAGGTTGTCAGCTGATTTGATATAATCTATTGTGATTACACCACTTGAGATCAGATGTCTAATGGTTTTATGTCGTCTTCTTATGTGACGTGACTTACCATTATAGAGATTATTCAGTGCCCGGGCTATAGCCGATTGGCTATCGCAGTGTACACGTAATGCCGGAACTGGTTTCTCCCACAATGGAATATCTTCCAGGAAATTCCGAAGCCATTCAGCCTCTTCAGCAGCTTTGTCTAGCGCTATGAATTCAGACTCCATGGTTGATCTAGCCAGTAGAGTTTGTTTGGAAGATTTCCATCTCCACCTCCAAGGGTAAAGATATATCCACTTGTAGATTTCGAATTTTTGGAATCAGATATCCAGTTTGCGTCACTGTATCCTTCCAAAATTGCGGGTTCTCTACCATAGTGGAGACCATAACTTTTCGTATGTCGTAAGTGATATACTTGTATTTTCATGCATTTAGGCTATTGTTAGGATCATGTTTTACTTCTTTTTAGTTTCCTTTAGCTTCATTTCTTTGGTCATTGGTGTGTTTAGAATATAGGATCATCTAGAGCTAGGTTTAAGCATTCTAGGCTTGTATTTGGAGTGTTTCTTATGTTTTGTAGGTTCTTGGAGTTGCTAAGGATGTTTGGAAGAGTTTGGAGGCCAAAGGAGTGATTGCAAGTGAAATGGTGATGAAGGACCAAACCGATGATCTTGAAAGATTGAGTCATATGAAGATATTACGTTGACTTTTAGCTCTGGGATTCTAAATACAAATCATGGGAAATTGAGTTAGCTTTCTAATGGAGGTGGTGTGAAGTCATTAGGAGCTATATGTAAAGAGTTATGCCTGATTTACTGGATGCATCTCAACACAGTCTGCATATCGGGTTGCATATCGACCTGGCAACCCGATACAGCCTCTCAGATTAAATTTTTTGCATCCATATCGGGTGGCCAGGCCGATACGACCCTTCCCAGAAAAAATCCGAGAGTTCATACCGGGTTGCGTATCGGGTGGCCAGGCCGATACGCGTCCCAGAAATTGCCTTGGATCCGGGTCAACATGATAACTAGGATTTTCGCAATCCTTTGAGGTACCAATTCCTCAAGCTTATCGATGTAGCTTTGAGGTATCGAACCTTTTTGGGATGGATAAAACCAATAAGCACAAACTAAACCTCTAGAGTCAAATCACTCAATTAAGTTTTTGTTTCTAACAATCCTAACAAAGACAATTCAAATAGAAGTAAACAAAAAGCAAGTAAACAAGTGGATTCAATCAATGATAAAGATAAGGCCTAAAGGTTAAGGTCAACGGATATGTGACTCGGGATGATCAAGGATCCTAATTCAAACTTCAAACAAGCTAACCTCCTAGTAAAGAACACAACAATACGATCAGTTTAATCTCTTAATACTAATCTCTTTACTTAATCCTAATCCAAGAACAAATTCTCATTTGTGAATTAGAATCAAGCAAGCAATCAAACAAGTTCCAAACAACTAACAATCACTCTAAACATACATTCTCATGCGCTAGAATGTGAAAGTTCTATCAAAGCTATGAACAGGAATTTCATCGAACATGTTGTGAACAAGAAATCTTAAGCATTCTAATCAACTTGATCAAGGCTAATTAGATATTAAACACACTTTGACAGATGATATTTTAAACAATCAAGCACTAGAAATCCATTGATCACCCCTAATCAACCTAATCCTACCTAACCCATAAGCCCAATGAAGAACTACTCACTAATCATCATGTGAACAACAAAATCCATAGGGATAGTGTTGATCATTAGAGATTAGAGATTTTAAGGAAGATTAAGAAAAGAAATCACCGAAAAGTACTTAGATTAATCAAAGGAATCAAACTTGTTCTTCCCAAGTGTTTTTGAACATAAAATAAAGCTTCAGATTCAATAAAAAATAGGTTTTTGGCTTAAATAGTCAATAGGGTGCGAGCCGGGTCAACCCGGAACAAACCGGGTGTTGACCCGGATCCAAGGCAATTTCTGGGACGCATATCGGTTGGGTCGGTCGATACACCGACCGATACGAGCTCTCGGATTTTCTGTCGAAGGAGCGTATCGGTTGGCTGAACCGATATGCCAACCGATATGGATGCACAAAAATTAATCCGAGAGGTCGTATCGGTTGGCTGGCGATATGCAACCCGATATGAAGACTGTGTTGAGATGCATCCAGTAAATCAGGTATAACTCTTTACATATAGCTCCGAATGACTTCACACCACCTCCATTAGAAAGCTAACTCAATTTCCCATGATTTGTATTTCGAATCCCAGAGATAAAAGTCAACGTAATATCTTCATATGACTCAATCTTTCAAGCTCATCGGTTTGGTCCTTCATCACCATTTCACTTGCAATCACTCCTTTGGCTTCCAAACTCTTCCAAACATCTTTAGCAACTCCAAGAACCTACAAAACATAAGAAACACTCCATATGCAAGCCTAGAATGCCTAAACCTAGCTCTAGATGATCCTATACTCTAAACACACCAATGACCAAAGAAATACAGCTAAAGGAAACTAAAAAGAAGTAAAACATGATCCTAACAATAGCCTATTAAAATACAAGTATATCAATTCCCCCAAACTTAAACTTTGCTTGTCCACAAGCAAGCAATAAGACTATCGAAGCAAGTTGGGAGAAAGGTTTGAAGGCGGGAGCTCATATCCAAAGACATAACTGAGATCAACAAGTTCCAATTCGAGTCAACGTCACCAAGATGCAACCAAGTTAGGCTTACTCCAAAAATTTAGCCATGCTCATCAAGACAAAACTCTTAGCTCAATTCTCAACCTAGACAAGCATTCCTATCAACTAGCTCTTTAACATTCATTAGGTTTTCAAGTGGATCTTACTCAATGCAAGGTGATCAAACTCATTTGGCAAAGGGACAAGGTTTTGAGATTAAAGTGATCTCAATCAAAAGAGGGGTTTATTCCAAAAGCATGAAAGTTCTCTCATAAAGAAATGAATGAGCTATAGTAAAATGCTAAGAGTTAGAGGCAATTGGTGCATACTAGGTTGATTTCCATCTACCCATGCCCCAATTACTTCTTCTCCTAATCTAGCCCACCAAAATGGATACTACCCTTGACCAAGGCTATTTTTGCCTCATCCCATTTTCTCAATCAGATACCTTCCAATCGAACTCCCCAAGGATCAATAAAGACTTTTCAAAACAGTGGCAAATCTTTTCTTTTTAACTTAGCTCAAATCTTTCTTTAGCAATTGTCTCTTTTCTTTCTTTAAGGTGAGCCTTTGGCTTCTTTTCATTTCAAAATATGAGACACTTTTCTTTTCTTTAAACACATAAGAGCTTTTCTTCTTTTAAAACACTTTGCCAGCAAACATAAGATCCCAACCAAAATCCCTTTCATTCTTCCTTTTCTTTACTCTCTTTCTCCTTTCCCAATTCCTCCCCCAAACTTGGATTCTAGCCTATTGCAAAGCTAAAGGTGCTGAGCTTGCACTATATGGAAATTTCTCCTAGTCGCCTCATACTCAACACTTTTTACCTAGCTCATTCCAAATAGGCCTACCACTAAAGATAGTATTTGTGGCTTGAAAGAAGGGTGGTGAAAGGTATGAAAGTCTATTTGAGCAGGTAGAGAGGGGTAGAAAGGATAAAAATGCTCAAATATTTTAGGGTATCCACGAGTTTAGCACACAGAGCATGAGTAAGATAATTAGATGTCATCATTAAAGTTCTCACTTAGGCAGAGCTAGTGTCAATTCAAATCCTATTTCAGTTTCAAATCAAATTTCAAAGCAAGCAATCCTAGCATGGTTCGTCTTAACTTCCTAGCCTTTCTTGAATTGCAATCTTAGGATAATCAACTAGCTCAAACAACTAGCATAAAGAACACGTCATCACTCAATCAGTCTTACAAGGAATTTCAATCATTGCTCCCTATGCATGCGTCCTATATGATGAAACTAGACTCGATCCTATGATGCAAGTGCAACTACATGCTTTCTTTTTGAAATTTTTGAAATTGTTTTTCAATTTTTTTGGATTTTCTATACCTTAAGTGAAATGCATGAGACTCAAAGTGAGAAAATCGAAAATAAGAACAAAGAAAACATGATTAGCAACTAGCCTCTCCCCCAAACTTACTTCACACCGTCTCGGTGGGAAAGCAAGCTCGAGAGAGAGACTCAACAAAAGGAGAAAAAGAAAGAAAAGAAGCTAAAATGCAAGTATGTACAAGTTGGAGTGTTACCTGGTCCAAGAGAAGGCGTATCGGTCGAGTGAACCTGGGCAGTGAGAGCGTATCGGCCTGGCCAACCGATACGTCAGCCGATATGATGTCTCGGATTATTTCTGGGAGGCACGTATCGGTCTGACCAGCCGATATCGTGGCCGATACTGCTTCAATGTTTTCCTTTCGACCACCTCGTCTAAGATGTTTCGGCCCTTTCTTAACGCCAATGAGTCCATAGCTTCACCTATCAACCAAAACCTGATAAAAACTCAAAGCAAAATGTCAAAGATGACTAGCAAAAGATCAATATGTACAAGGATAAACATGGGAATGTCTCCCAAGTGCGCTTTTGTTTAAAGTCGTTAAGCTCGACTTTCGCAAACCGAGATTTAGGCGGTTGAAGAGTGTGGCCTGCCCTCGAGAGTGATGGCTAGGACCTGAGAAGTCAGCTCACTGAGATTGACTGAGTCGCCTTGGAACCTTGGACTGATCGAAGCCTTTACAACCTTTGGAGACATCTTTGTCACCATATCCACAGCCTTCTCTTTGGGAGCTTTTTCCTCATCGATGCTCAGCTTCTTCGAAGAGATGGATCCAACAAACTCAGTCCTTATGGTCATGGGAGGAGTTCCAATAGCTCTATCCACTCTCTTCTTTTGAGCACGTCCCATGTGCTCACTCAGTGATCCATAAGAAATGTGTTTAGGCCAAACTTCCTTGCCAATATTGGCAAATAGCCTTGCTTCCTCTAGCACATCATCTTCATTGGGAGAGAGGATGACACCACAAGTGTGAAGAGATGTGCTTCTTAGAAGATAGGAAGCTTTGGTATCAACATTATTCAGCACATCACGTTTCTTTTTGAAGTCCAGACAAGCTCCAGTGGTGTTGAGGAAAGAGGTACCAAGTAAGAGAGGTAGTTGGGTACTCTTCTTCATCTTCATGACAATAAAGTCAGTTGGGATAGTGCACTCACCAATCTTCAGTGGATAGTCCTTGATCATTCCCATTGGAGTTTTTGAGTAAGAGTCTCCAAATGTAATAGACGATGGGTACCTTTCCATACTCTTAATCCCAAGAGATTGCACCATGTCAAGAGATATCACACTCACAGTAGAGCCGGAATCACACAATGCATCCGTAATCTCTAAGTCTCCCAAAGTACAACTGATGGTAAATTTACCCGGATTACCAAGCTTGGGAAGTACCCTTGGTGTTGTGTGGACAGTAGGCACAATATCTTCAGCTAAAATATCAGTAGCACTCATCACCTTAGCTGGTGCAACATAGGAAGGCTTAATGACAGTGGCCTTCATCTCCTTGAGAGGAACAGGTGCAGCCGGAGAGAGTTCATAACCATAGAGAAGTGCTTCTATCTCATCAACCTTTCGCTCATAGTCTGATTTCTCATGATCAACAGTAGAGAAGATTGCATTGCAGTAGTCTTTTGGGTTCTTCTCTGGGTTTCCGGGCAAGGTACCGGTAGGTCTAGAAGTGGAAGCGTGCATGTTTTCAACATTGATCAAGCGAGAGGTCAAATGCTGCAACCCATTCTTTAAGTTCTTCACTTCCAATGCCCCACTAGCTTGTCCTTGGATGAGTTGTTGCATCATGCCCTTTAACTCATTACCCAAACCCGAAGAGGAAGAAGCTTGTGGCTGTTGTTGCCCAAAACCGAGTGGAGGGTATTGTTGCTTGGGGACATAGCCTTGTTGTCCCTGAGTTTGAGACTGAGAGACAAACCCTTGTTGGTTGGTGTAGGAGACAAAAGGATTTTGTTGTGGAGCTTGTCCTTGAGATGGAGCTTGAGGATAGACTTGGTCTTGAGGATTGGCTACATTGGGGTTGCTGTATGAGAAGTTTGGGTGGTTTCTATAGTTTTGGTTGAAGCCCTTATTGAAACCACCTTGTCCAGCAATGAAGTTAATCTCTTCTTGTGTCAAATCCTCATCATCATCATAAAGATGTGGCTTAGAATCCTCATAGTGTCCCACAAAGCTGATGTTCTTTTGGCCAATGGAGATCATCTTGTCTAACTTCTCATTCAAAGCTTTGATTTCCTTTTCATACTTCTCATCCGTGGAAGATGATCCTCTATTGGTGCGCTCATAGTCCTCATTGTAGTTACCATCACTTGTTGCAAGATTTTCAATCAGCTCCATAGCTGCATCTACTCCCTTGCCTAGGAAGTGTCCATTGCTGCAAGAATCTAGCATTGCCCTCATTCTAGGAAGCACTCCACGGTAGAGGTTGCTGAGTAATGTTTCCTTGGTGAAACCATGGTGGGGGCACTGAGTAGTGAGCTTATTGAACCTCTCCCAAGCTTCAGCAAAGCTCTCATTGTTGCGTTGCACAAACCCGGATAGCTCACTGCGAAAACGGGCGGTCCTGGTAGTTGAGAAGAACTTCTTCAGGAAATCTTTCTTGAGGTCTCCCCAAGTAGTGATGGATCCTGGTGGGATGGTGCTTTCCCAATCCTTGGCTCTATCTGCCAAAGAGAAGACAAAGAGACGCATCTTCAAACCATCGTCAGTCACACCAAAAGACCTTGTAGTAGCGCATATCTTGTCAAAAGTGTCAAAGTGTTGCAACGGGTCTTCAGATGCTAGCCCATGAAATTGATTGTTCTGCACCATGTTCATCACCATAGCCCAGATTTCAAAGTTGTTGTTGTTCACCGGTGGTGGAATGATCCCATGCCGGTTCGCATTTGTATCCGGTGTGTCTCCATCACCAATGGCCCTAGCTGGCCTCTCTTGCTGCTGCTGTTGTTGATCTTGATGATTATCCATAACTTGTTGCTCAACACTCTCAAAGTCTTGTATATCTTCAACAGTTGGTTCCAACCCAAGTCTCTCAACGTTAACAGCTCGTTCTTGTACTCGTCGTTCCCTTGCTAATCTCCTCTCGTGTGCTTTGATGTCGTAAACTCTTGCAACTAAGTTTGTAGTCCCTTTGCTGCGCAAGTTCATATACCTAACATCAAAAAGAGAGAAAGTAGCAAATTAGTAACAATAACTTGAACTAAAAAGGAATAGAAAACGAATTGATATATCCAGAATCCCAAAATGGCAACGGCGCCAAATTGATAACTAGGATTTTCGCAATCCTTTGAGGTACCAATTCCTCAAGCTTATCGATGTAGCTTTGAGGTATCGAACCTTTTTGGGATGGATAAAACCAATAAGCACAAACTAAACCTCTAGAGTCAAATCACTCAATTAAGTTTTTGTTTCTAACAATCCTAACAAAGACAATTCAAATAGAAGTAAACAAAAAGCAAGTAAACAAGTGGATTCAATCAATGATAAAGATAAGGCCTAAAGGTTAAGGTCAACGGATAGGTGACTCGGGATGATCAAGGATCCTAATTCAAACTTCAAACAAGCTAACCTCCTAGTAAGGAACACAACAATACGATCAGTTTAATCTCTTTATACTAATCTCTTTACTTAATCCTAATCCAAGAACAATTTCTCATTTGTGAATTAGAATCAAGCAAGCAATCAAACAAGTTCCAAACAACTAACAATCACTCTAAACATACATTCTCATGCGCTAGAATGTGAAAGTTCTATCAAAGCTATGAACATGAATTTCATCGAACATGTTGTGAACAAGAAATCATAAGCATTCTAATCAACTTGATCAAGACTAATTAGACATTAAACACACTTTGACAGATGAGTTTTTAAACAATCAAGCACTAGAAATCCATTGATCACCCCTAATCAACCTAATCCTACCTAACCCATAAGCCCTATGAAGAACTACTCACTAATCATCATGTGAACAACAAAATCCATAGGGATAGTGTTGATCATTAGAGATTAGAGATTTTAAGGAAGATTAAGAAAAGAAATCACCAAAAAGTACTTAGATTAATCAAAGGAATCAAACTTGTTCTTCCCAAGTGTTTTTGAACATAAAATAAAGCTTCAGATTCAATAAAAAATAGGTTTTTGGCTTAAATAGTCAATAGGGTGCGAGCCGGGTCAACCCGGAACAAACCGGGTGTTGACCCGGATCCAAGGCAATTTCTGGGACGCGTATCGGTTGGGTCGGTCGATACACCGACCGATACGAGCTCTCGGATTTTCTGTCGAAGGAGCGTATCGGTTGGCTGAACCGATATGCCAACCGATATGGATGCACAAAAATTAATCCGAGAGGTCGTATCGGTTGGCTGGCGATATGCAACCCGATATGAAGACTGTGTTGAGATGCATCCAGTAAATCAGGCATAACTCTTTACGTATAGCTCCGAATGACTACACACCACCTCCATTAGAAAGCTAACTCAATTTCCCATGATTTGTTTTTAGAATCTCAGAGATAAAAGTCAACGTAATATCTTCATATGACTCAATCTTTCAAGCTCATCGGTTTGGTCCTTCATCACCATTTCACTTGCAATCACTCCTTTGGCTTCCAAACTCTTCCAAACATCTTTAGCAACTCCAAGAACCTACAAAACATAAGAAACACTCCATATGCAAGCTTAGAATGCCTAAACCTAGCTCTAGATGATTCTATACTCTAAACACACCAATGACCAAAGAAATGAAGCTAAAGGAAACTAAAAAGAAGTAAAACATGATCCTAACAATAACCTAAATGCATGAAAATACAAGTATATCACAACACCCGATTTATTCCGGGTTGACCCGGCTCGCACCCTATTGACTATTTAAGCCAAAAACCTATTTTTTATTGCATCTTAAGCTTTATTTTATGTTCTAAACACTTTGTAAGAACAAGATTGATTTCTTTGGTTAATCTAGTACTTCTTTTGTGATTTCTTCATCAAATCATTCAATCTATCTCTAATCTCCTATGATCAACATTATTTCTATGGATTTTGTTGTTCATATGATGATTAGTGAGTAGTTCTTCATAGGGCTTATGGTTTAGGTAGGATTAGGTTGATTAGGGGTGATCAATAGATTTCTAATGCTTGATTGTTTAAAATCTCGTCTGTCAAAGTGCGTTTAATGCCTAATTAGCCTTGATCACGTTGGTTAGGATGTTTAGAATTTCTTGTTCACAACATGTTCGATGAAATTCCAGTTTCTAACTTTGATAGAACTTTCACATTCTAGCGCATGAAAATGTATGTCTAGAGTGATTGGTTGCTGTTTGGAACTTGTTTGAATGCTTGCTTGATTTTAATTCACAAATGAGAATTTGTTCTTGGATTAGGATTGAGTGAAGAGGTTAGTATTAAGAGATTAAACTGATCGACTTGTTGTGTTCCATGCTAGGAGGTTAGCTTCCATGAAGTTTGAATTAGGATCCTTGATCATCCCGAGTCACCTGTTCGTTGACCTTAACCTTTAGGCCTTATCTTTGTAATTGATTGAATCCACTTGTTTATTTGCTTTTTGTTTACTTCTATTTGAATTTTCTTTGTTAGGATTGTTAGAAACAAAAACTTAATTGAGTGATTTGACTCTAGAGGTTTAGTTTGTGCTTATTGGTTTTATCCATCCCAAAAAGGTTCGATACCTCAAGACTACACGATAAGCTTGAGGAATTGGTACCTCAAAGGATTGCGAAAATCCCTGTTACCAATTTGGCGCCGTTGCCATTTTGGGATTCTTGATATATCAATTCGTTTTCTATCCCTTTTTAGTTCAAGTCTTTGTTACTAATTTTCTACTTTCTCTCTTATTGATGTTAGGTGTATGAACTTGCGCAGCAAAGGGACTACAAACTTAGTTGCAAGAGTTGAGGACATCAAAGCACACGAGAGGAGATTAGCAAAGTAACGACGCGCACAAGAAAGAGTTGTTCACGTTGAGAGACTTGGGTTGGAACCAACTGTTGAAGATCTACAAGACTTTGAGAGTGTTGAGCAGCCGGTTATGGATAACCATCAGGATCAACAGCAGCAGCAAGAGCAACAAAGGCCAGCTAGGGCCATTGGTGACGAAGATGCACCGGATACAAATGCAAACCGGCAAGGAATCATTCCACCACCGGTCAACAACAACAACTTTGAGATCCGGGCTATGGTGATGAACATGGTGCAAAACAACCAATTCCATGGGCTTGCATCTGAGGATCCATTGCAGCACTTGGATACATTTGACAAGATTTGTGCTACTACAAGGCTCAATGGTGTGACTGATGATGGTTTGAAGATGCGTCTTTTCTTCTTCTCATTGGCGGATAGAGCTAAGGATTGGGAAAGCACCATCCCTCTGGGAACCATCACCACTTGGGGAGACCTCAAGAAGGCTTTCTTAAAGAAGTTCTTCTCAGCTACTAGGACTGCCCGTTTTCGCAGTGAGCTATCCGGGTTTGTACAACGCAACAATGAGCGCTTTGCTGAAGCTTGGGAGAGGTTCAATAAGCTCACGACTCAGTGCCCCCACCACGGTTTCACTAAGGAGACACTACTCAGCAACCTCTATCGCGGAGTGCTTCCTAGAATGAGGGCGATGCTAGACTCTTCTAGCAATGGACACTTCCTAGGCAAGGGAGTAGATGCGGATATGGAGTTGATTGAAAACCTCGCAACAAGCGATGGTAACTACAATGAGGATTATGAGAGGACTAATAGAGGATCATCTTCTACGGATGAGAAGTATGAGAAGGAAATCAAAGCTTTGAATGAGAAGATGGACAAGATGATCACCTCTAGCCAAAAGCACATCAGCTTTGTGGGCAACTATGAGGATTCTCAGCCACTCCTCTATGGTGTGGATGAGGATATGACACAAGAGGAGATTAACTTCATTGCGGGACAAGGTGGTTTCAACAAGGGCTTCAACAAAAACTATAGAAACCACCCAAACTTCTCATACTGCAACCCCAATGTAGCCAATCCTCAAGACCAAGTCTATCCCCAAGCTCCACCTCAAGGACAAGCTCAACAACAAAAGCCTTTTGTCTCTTACACCAACCAACAAGGGTTTGTCTCTCAGCCTCAACCTCAAGGACAACAAGGCTATGTCCCCAAGAAACAATACCCTCCACCCGGTTTTGGACAACAACAGCCACATGCTTCTTCTTCCTCGGGTTTGGGTAATGAGCTAAAGGGAATGATACAACAACTCATCCAAGGACAAGCAAGTTCGGCATTGGAAGTGAAGAACCTAAAGAATGAGCTGCAACATTTGACTTCTCGCTTGATCAATGTTGAGAGCACACACGCTTCCACTTCTAGACCTACCGGTACCTTGCCCGGAAACCCGGAGAAGAACCCAAAAGACTACTGCAATGCAATCTTCTCTACTGTTGATCATGAGAAATCAGACTATGAGCGAGAGGTTGATGAGATAGAAGCACTTCTCTATGGTTATGAACTCCCTCTGGCTGCACCTGTTCCTCTCAAGGAGATGAAGGCCACTGTAGTTAAGCCTTCCTATGTTGCACCAGCTAAGGTGATGAGTGCTACTGATATTTTAGCTGAAGATATTGTGCCTACTGTCCACACAACACCAAGGGTACTTCCCAAGCTTGGTAATCCGGGTAAATTTACCATCAGTTGTACTTTGGGAGACTTGAAGATTAACGATGCATTGTGTGATTCCGGCTCTACTGTGAGTGTGATATCTCTTGACATGGTGGAATCTCTTGGGATTAAGAGCGTGGAAAGGTACCCATCGTCTATTACATTTGGAGACTCTTACTCAAAAACTCCAATGGGAATGATCAAGGACTATCCACTGAAGATTGGTGAGTTCACTATCCCAACTGACTTTATTGTCATGAAGATGAAGAAGAGTACCCAACTACCTCTCTTACTTGGTACCTCTTTCCTCAACACCACTGGAGCTTGTCTGGACTTCAAAAAGAAACGTGATGTACTGAATAATGTTGATACCAAATCTTACTATCCTCTAAGGAGCACATCTCTTCACACTTGTGGTGTCATCCTCTCTCCAAATGAGGATGATGTGTTAGAGGAAGCAAGGCTATTTGCCAATGTTGGCAAGGAAGTTTGGCCTAAACACATTTCTTATGGATCACTGAGTGAGCACATGGGACGTGCTCAAAAGAAGGGAGTGGATAGAGCTATTGGAACTCCTCCCATGACCATAAGGACTGAGTTTGTTGGATCCATCTCTTCGAAGAAGCTGAGCATCGATGAGGAAAAAGCTCCCAAAGAGAAGGTTGTGGATATGGTGACAAAGATGTCTCCAAATGTTGTAAAGGCTTCGATCAGTCCAAGGTTCTAAGGCGACTCAGTCAATCTCAGTGAGCTGACTTCTCAGGTCCTAGCCATCACTCTCGAGGGCAGGCCACACTCTTCAACCGCATAAATCTCGGTTTGCGAAAGTCGAGCTTAACGACTTTAAACAAAAGCGCACTTGGGAGACATTCCCATGTTTATCCTTGTACATATTGATCTTTTGCTAGTCATCTTTGACGTTTTGCTTTGAGTTTTTATCAGGTTTTGGTTGATAGGTGAAGCTATGGACTCATTGGCGTTAAGAAAGGGCCGAAACATCTTAGACAAAGTGGTTGAAAGGAAAACAGTGAAGCAGTATCGGCCACGATATCGGCTGGCCAGGCCGATACGTGCCTCCCATAAATAATCCGAGACATCATATCGGCTGGCGTATCCGTTGGCCAGGCCGATACGCTCTCACTGCCCAGGTTCACTCGACCGATACGCCTTCTCTTGGACCAGGTAACACTCCAACTTGTACATACTTGCATTTTAGCTTCTTTTCTTTCTTTTTCTCCTTTTGTTGAGTCTCTCTCTCAAGCTTACTTTCCCACCGAGACGGTGTGAACTAAGTTTGGGGGAGAGGCTAGTTGCTAACCATGTTTTCTTTGTTCTTAATTTTCGATTTCCTCACTTTGAGTCTCATGCATTTCATCTATGGCATAGAAAAAACCAAAAAAAATTGAAAAAAAATTTCAAAAATTTTCAAAAAGAAAGCATGTAGTTGCACTTGCATCATAGGATCGAGTCTAGTTGCATCATATAGGACGCATGCATAGGGAGCAATGATTGAATTTCCTTGTAAGACTGATTGAGTGATGACTTGTTCTTTATGCTAGTTGTTTGAGCTAGTTGATTGTCCTAAGATTGTAATTCAAGAAAGGCTAGAAAGTTAAGACGAACCATGCTCGGATTGCTTGCTTTGAAACTTGATTTGAAACTGAAATAGGCTTTGAATTGACACTAGCTCTACCTAAGTGAGAACTTTAATGATGACATCTAATTTATCTTACTCATGCTTTGTGTGCTAAACTCATGGATACTCTGAAAATATTCAAGCATTCTTATCCCTTTTACCACTCTCGCTTGCTTGAATAGACTCCACACCTTTCACCACCCTTCTTTCAAACCATAAACACTCTTGTTGAGAGGTAGGCCTATTTTATTTTGAATGAGCTAGGTAAAAAGTGTTGAGTATGAGGCGACTAGGGAAAATTTCCATATAGTGCAAGCTCATCACCTTTAGCTTTGCAATAGGCTAGAATCCAAGTTTGGGGGAGGAATTGGGAATGGAAGAAGAGAGTAAAGAAAGAGAAGAATGAAAGGGATTTTGGTTGGGATCTTATGTTTGTTGGCAAAGTATTTTAAAAGAAGAAAAGCTCTTATGTGTTTAAAGAAAAGAAAAGTGTCTCATATTTTGAAATGAAAAGAAGCCAAAGGCTCAACTTAAAGAAAGAAAAGAGACCATTGCTAAAGAAAGATTTGAGCTAAGTTAAAAAGAAAAGATTTGCCACTGTTTTGAAAAGTCTTTATTGATCCTTGGGGAGTTTGATTGGAAAGTGTCTGATTGAGAAAAGGGGATGAGACAAAAATAGCCTTGGTCAAGGGTAGTATCCATTTAGGTGGGCTAGATTAGGAGAAGAAGTAATTGGGGCATGGGTAGATGGAAATCAACCTAGTATGCACCAATTGCCTATAACTCTTAGCATTTTACTATAGCTCATTCACTTCTTTATGAGAGAACCTTCATGCTTTTGGAATAAACCCCTCTTTTGATTGAGATCACTTTAATCTCAAAACCTTGTCCCTTTGCCAAATGAGTTTGATCACCTTGCATTGAGTAAGATCCACTTGAAAACCTAATGAATGTTAAAGAGCTAGTTGATAGGAATGCTTGTCTAGGTTGAGAATTGAGCTAAGAGTTTTGTCTTGATGAGCATGGCTAAATTTTTTGAGTAAGCCTAACTTGGTTGCATCTTGGTGACGTTGACTCGAATTGGAACTTGTTGATCTCAGTTTTGTCTTTGGATATGAGCTCCCGCATTCAAACCTTTCTCCCAACTTGCTTTGATAGTCTTATGCTTGCTTGTGGACAAGCAAGGTTTAAGTTTGGGGGAATTGATATACTTGTATTTTCATGCATTTAGGCTATTGTTAGGATCATGTTTTACTTCTTTTTAGTTTCCTTTAGCTTCATTTCTTTGGTCATTGGTGTGTTTAGAGTATAGGATCATCTAGAGCTAGGTTTAGGCATTCTAGGCTTGCATTTGGAGTGTTTCTTATGTTTTGTAGGTTCTTGGAGTTGCTAAGGATGTTTGGAAGAGTTTGGAGGCCAAAGGAGTGATTGCAAGTGAAATGGTGATGAATGACCAAACCGATAAGATTGAAAGATTGAGTCATATGAAGATATTACGTTGACTTTTATCTCTGGGATTCTAAATACAAATCATGGGAAATTGAGTTAGCTTTCTAATGGAGGTGGTGTGAAGTCATTCAGAGCTATATGTAAAGAGTTATGCATGATTTACTGGATGCATCTCAACACAGTCTGCATATCGGGTTGCCTATCGACCTGGCAACCCGATACAGCCTCTCGGATTAAATTTTGTGCATCCATATCGGGTGGCGTATCGGGTGGCCAGGCCGATACGACCCTTCCCAGAAAAAATCCGAGAGTTCATACCGGGTTGCGTATCGGGTGGCCAGGCCGATACGCGTCCCAGAAATTGCCTTGGATCCGAGTCAACACCCGATTTGTTCCGGGTTGACCCGGCTCGCACCCTATTGATTATTTAAGCCAAAAACCTATTTTTTTATTGCATCTTAAGCTTTATTTTATGTTCTAAACACTTTGTAAAAACAAGATTGATTTTTTTGGTTAATCTAGTACTTCTTTTGTGATTTCTTCATCAAATCATTCAATCTATCTCTAATCTCCTATGATCAACATTATTTCTATGGATTTTGTTGTTCATATGATGATTAGTGAGTAGTTCTTCATAGGGCTTATGGTTTAGGTAGGATTAGGTTGATTAGGGGTGATCAATAGATTTCTAATGCTTGATTGTTTAAAATCTCGTCTGTCAAAGTGCGTTTAATGCCTAATTAGCCTTGATCACGTTGGTTAGGATGTTTAGAATTTCTTGTTCACAACATGTTCGATGAAATTCCAGTTTCTAACTTTGATAGAACTTTCACATTCTAGCGCATGAAAATGTATGTCTAGAGTGATTGGTTGCTGTTTGGAACTTGTTTGAATGCTTGCTTGATTTTAATTCACAAATGAGAATTTGTTCTTGGATTAGGATTGAGTGAAGAGGTTAGTATTAAGAGATTAAACTGATCAACTTGTTGTGTTCCATGCTAGGAGGTTAGCTTCCATGAAGTTTGAATTAGGATCCTTGATCATCCCGAGTCACCTGTTCGTTGACCTTAACCTTTAGGCCTTATCTTTGTCATTGATTGAATCCACTTGTTTATTTGCTTTTTGTTTACTTCTATTTGAATTTTCTTTGTTAGGATTGTTAGAAACAAAAACTTAATTGAGTGATTTGACTCTAGAGGTTTAGTTTGTGCTTATTGGTTTTATCCATCCCAAAAAGGTTCGATACCTCAAGACTACACGATAAGCTTGAGGAATTGGTACCTCAAAGGATTGCAAAATCCTAGTTATCAGTAAGTAATTTAATACTCTTGTTATAGCTTTTCAGTGTTTGTGACCTGGATTACTTGTGTAGCGACTTAGTACGTTTACTGCATGTGCCAAATCTGGTCTAGTACAGTTGGTTAAGTACATAAGACTCCCAATTATGCATGCGTACTCTACTTGTGACACAGCTTCACCTGAATTTTTGGTCAAGTGAAGTTGAGAATCAACTGGAGTTTTTGTCGTGCCGTTTGAGTAGTTTTTGAATCGCTCAAGTATCTTTTCAGCATAGTGATCTTGAGACAGAATGATTCCGTCTGAATTTCTTGGGATTTTTATTTCTAGAATGACGTCTGCTAGATCCATGTCTTTCATGTCAAACTTTCCACTAAGCATGTTCTTAGTTTGTTGGATCATGTCTTTATTTCTGCCAATAATCAACATGTCATCTACATATAAGCACAATAAAATATACCCACTTGGAGTATTCTTTATGTAGATGCATTTATCATATTCATTTATGTTGAATCCATTTGACATCATTGTGTTGTCAAATTTTTCATGCCATTGTTTCGGGGCTTGCTTAAGTCCATACAATGATTTCACAAGTTTACAAACTTTGTGTTCTTGTCCCGGGAAGCACAAACTCTCTAGAGACTCATTCCACGAACCACGAGCCGAGCTGGCCGGACGGCGGCGGCGGCGCGCGTGTGTATTCCCTCCTCTCTCTCCATAGCCATGTAACCAATTGTATGACCATGTCTATATATATACTACTCCAAAACTTCTCTTGTTTCCAATGTGGGACAAATTAAGTTTCACTTAAGTTTGGAGAGCAAAAGGCTTGACCAATTTTATTTGTCCATACCCATTTCTTTTCAACTCTTATAATATTTTATAAACCAAATTGTTCATTAAAATATTAGGCCCAACAATGGCTTGCTAACCTCTATTTGTTTGCTCATATTGATCGTGGTGTAAGTAAACATTTACTTTTTTTTTTTTAACACTGGTACTATTCTATTACAGATTTTATGAGAATTATTACATCGACAACTCTATCAGCTGACAATTTTTACCGTCCTATGAAGATCCACGTCTGACAGTTCTACATGTCTCATGCCTTTCTCATACTGAATCGCCTTATGAAGATCCACGCTTGACGATTGCATCTGCACCACGCTGAAGACCTCATGTAACCTTATCTCCATTAATCTGCATTAATAGATAATAAATCGCACCTTCTGGGATTCGAACCCCAGACCTTCTGGTGTAGAAGCATTAATGAACCCTTAGTCAAACCACTGGACCAAGGGGGCTTCCACAGTAAACATTTACTTTGTAAATTATTATTATTACAAATGCCACCCAAATAAAAATCTATCACACGATCTCATTTAAAAAAAAAATCAAAGAATGGGGATCCGATAATAGGTGATTTGGCTTTATCAAAATTCTTGATTTGGAAGGGAAAAAAATCAATTCGATGAGGAGAAGATTATCTTACGGTAACTAGATAATCATTTTTTACCGGGTGATGAGTTTGATTTGGAAAGGATAATATTGTTTCAAAAATTTTGATATTTGGAAAGTAAATACATATTTAATACAAATAGTTACATTTCAATTTCCTATATTTTTTTTTGCAATTTAGTTATACTTATTTGAAAAATCAGTTACATATACCAAATATCCTATTTTATAATACAACAAACAACCTTATCAATTTATCTAAAACATATGCATATTACTAATTTTTAGATTGTATAACTTTAAGGTATATTATATGTTATTTTCCTAAGAATACAAATGATTTTTTAGTCGTTTAAATATTGGTTAATATGAAAACCATCAATAGAAAAAATTACCTTATTGTTAATAAATAGGACCTGGTTTCTTTAGATAATAAATAAATAAAGTTATATAGAATAGTTTGATAAATTAATTTTGATTCAAATATAAAGTTTAAAACTTAATTATAAATCATAGATAAAACCCAATTGACTAAAATTTAAATTTGAATATTTCAAAAATACTTTAACAAAAAAAACAATGAAATTCAAAGCAAAAATAATAAAAATCAAATATTTAAACCATGATATTTAAAATTTTAAAATCAAAACTAAACCAAATATAATAAATTTATAATACTATAAAATAATAATTGTAATCGGAAAAAAAAACCAGAACAACTAAATAATCCAAAAGTTTTTAAAAAAAAAAACTAAAACTCAACTCAAATATCTACACCATAACATTGAAGGAACAAAAAAAAAATTTATACAAAACAATAGAGTTTTTTAACATGTGTAATATAAAATTTAGATTTAGACATCTTTGATCATCAGATTGGGCTCCATTATCGATTTCGAGATTGAATTTTATTTTTCCTTTTGGCGGGATTGCTTGCTTTGATTTTGGAATGGTGTAAAAGCAAAGTTTTAGAAGATTGAACTGAAGCAAAAGCAAAAGACTTTAAAGTACATAAATAGATATTGGGAGAGACATAAGAGACTTGTTGTAATAACAAGAAATGAGTAGGAAGAACTCAGGAGGTGCTCCTGCTACAGCTTCTGCAGTCAACACCAGCGGTAAGCTTCCAATGGAAGAGAACGAGGAAGAAGAGATATGGAAAGTCGCGGTGTCGAGGTTTCAAGCCAGAGAAGAAGTGATCGAGAGGAAGAAGATGACTGTTAAGGAAAAAGTTCAACAGCGGCTTGGTTTTGCAGAGGAAGCTACAAGATGTTTGACTCAAACATTGGAAGTAAGTGTTTGAAGATTGGATTCTAAATAGACAAAGATAAGTTGATAATGTTGTTCCTAAAACAGGAGCTAGAGATTATGGGAGATCCAATGAGAAAAGAAGTTGCAATGGTGAGGAAGAAAATCGACATGGCGAATCGAGATATCAAAGCTTTGGCTCAAAGCTGTCAGAAGAAGGTTTTGAACAGTTTCAATTCTCATTCTTTTAACTCTGTTTAACACTCGTGAATACCATGGCAGGAGAAGGAATACAAAGAGACATTGGAAGCTTTCAACGAAAAGAACAAAGAGAAAACTCATCTTGTTTCCATGTTAATGGAGGTTACTGGTCTAAACCATATTCAAAGACTTAAGCTTTGTAGATTCCTAACAACAGATCTAATGTTGTGTCTTGTAACTTTTCTTTGGCAGCTACTGACGGAAAGCGAAAATTTAAGGATGAAGAAACTGGAGGAAATCAACAAGACTGTTGGAACCTTCCAATGAGATGAAACAAAGTATACAAGTGAGCTACGATGTAAAAGGATGCACAATGAAATAATGATTTGCCTAATGCTACTGATTTGTTTGATGCAAGATGTCTTTGCACACATACACAACAAATCAAACACTCGTATATCCAAAAGTAGCTCTTATAGCTAATTAGAGGGGAGTGTTAATAGTAAATCAAACTTGTCATTACCAGCTTTTCTTTTACTCTGCTGGCTCAGTGTTTACATACCGGTTTGCGTAATCTAAGTACTCCTGCAAGTAACAATCAAACATAGATGAGGTTTCCAAGTAAGAAAGAATACATATTTCATCGGTCTCTAACCAATGCAGAAATTAGTAAGTGTACCTGAAGTATAACTACCGCGGCAAACTTGTCCAACATTGTCTTCTCTTGAACTGGATGCAGTTTCAAGGGCTTCAACATCAGTTCAACAGTCTGTGGACAGTATTACATGAGATCCAAGGGCTTATGACTTACTATAACTTGATCTGAATAAACTAAACCTTTGATGATAACCGCTCGTCCCAATATGTGTACTTGACATCCTTGAGTTTTTGGGTTTTACGAAGTTCCTCAATGAAAAGATTCACAGTGACAACCTGTTCCAAG
Source organism: Orychophragmus violaceus (assembly GCA_030180135.1). Taxonomy (NCBI): domain Eukaryota; kingdom Viridiplantae; phylum Streptophyta; class Magnoliopsida; order Brassicales; family Brassicaceae; genus Orychophragmus; species Orychophragmus violaceus. Next base: position 14,946,055 of record CM058234.1, on the reverse strand, counting down.
TTGAAAACTCGTTTTCTGGTTACAAGTTCCGATGAAGAGGAGGACAATTCAGTGGATAAAGAGAACTTACGTCCTCTACATTGTTGAGTTTGCCAAAGGGATAACCAACGACTAAGCCTGAGACAGAAAATGATTTGACCTGCATGAGTAAAGGCAAGTGATTGGTCTACTAGAACATTGTTCACAAGTCTACTTATTGATAAACTCGTGTTGGGTATAACTTGAACATCTAAAAGATTAGACATTGATCACAAAATGCTGCAGGAAGAAAGTATTGATCAACCATAACAATCTTAGTAGACACTAATCTACACTATCCAAAACAACTAATAAATGTTACTCTACTTGGTAACAAGATCCAAAAGCTCTGTATTTGTTTAAGATCTCCTTAACAACTAGCTAGAGCTCAGAATACATGAACAAGCATAAAAAATTAGCACGAACCAGATTTTGAAAATCTGTAGCCATCAAGTCAATGTTTGTTTTCTTCCTTAGCAGAACACTGAAAGAGAAGTAAGCAGCTATGATGATTGATAAAGATGATCGAATTAATTTTGAGTAGACAGGAATTTATGAAACTGACCTCAATGGAGAGGCAATCATGTTGGAAGGATCTGAAAGAGCTAAACCAACATACTTATCACCAACATCTAACCCGAGAAACCGCCCAGTTACTGACACTTTTGTCTTCAACGCATCACCCAGTAACCTCACTGGTTTCACATACTTCATTTTCTGGACAATCAAACTCTAAAATATGTTAATAAAGTGCAGAAATTTGAGGATTGGTTGTACCAAAAACCTTTAATTATACAATGAAACAAGTATATGAGAGAGCTTAGATTGAAATTTACATTGATGTTCGGATTGAAAGGAATTTTAGACGTACCTTAAAGGCGAAAACTTTCAGGCGCCGGGGTACGAAATCTGGCGAGATGATGCGGCGAAATGGGCCAGTGGGAGGTCGACCGAGATGATGGAAGGGTTTAGGGGATGAACCGGAAAAGGTTTATTCCGGATCGATTCGGTTTAGTTCGAACTTGAAGGCAGAGCAGTAAAGGGCAAAGGAAAATGGCGGATCTTAGTCTTATGTGGCCCTCAATAGCCAAAAAAAATCTAGCATAGCTTTTTTAATCTCATGTGGCCTCCAATAAGTTGAAATACCCATTCTAACCTTTAATGAAATCTTTGATTAAATAAAAAAAATTGAATGTTGACTTTAATCATCCCCATGGACCCCACCTGATTTCACCCACTTTCACTGTCTATTGGGTCCCACCAACCTACCTCACAATTCATTTCTATCGGCTGGTACAACTGGTATGACTGGTACAACTAGTATGACTGGTACGATTAGTACAACTAATATGTTCTAATTTTTGTTTTTTTGGGTCAAATTCTAATTTTTGTTTATTGTTCCTTTTAAGAGGATAATGATAATATATGTGGCATAGTCATACATTTTGATTATGTAAGATCCTACTCAGACGAGAGAGATGAAGTGCGATGTAATCGGAAGACCGTCATATTTCAAGTTTTGTGATGGAAAAAACTTTGGAAGATGTTACTTATTCTCGGTTGGTTAATAGAATATGCAGGAAGATTATGGTAGAAGAAGCTCTAACAAAGCTTCTGATAAATTACTTTCCATTGATATTGGGTCTTAAAAGTTCATCATATATCTTGGATGATGAAAATGTTTTAGGATAGCTAATGGAAGTTAACAAAGATCAGTGTAAGAGTTTTTGTCTAACAAGATACTAACCCAATGAGTCTTACTTCCGGACATTAAGAAAAAGAAAGGGAGAAACCAAGTGACTAGATCCCCATCTGTTGGAGAACCTCGAAGAAAGACAAAGAACTTGTTGCCATATGTGCGATTTTCTGATGAAAAGTCTCAAAGTTGATTTATGTTGGGTTTTGTTGTTTGTGTTTGTATAAGACTTTGTATGACTGCATGAAATTTGATATGATTTTGCATTTTTTATACGTTTGGTACAACTGGTACAACTGGTACAACTTTTTGTTAAAACAAAAGCGTAAAAATTTATTTTGGATAAATACAATCGTGATGTTAGTTTTAAAACGTCACTAAACATTAGTAAATATATTTATACATTTGTAACAATTAAGAAATATCAATTTTTTGTTATTTGTTGCATGAACATTACATTTGTGGATAATATACCTTATACATTTAAGGTTGGTATTGAAATCCTTAGATTACTAATATGAAAAATAATTAACATAGTGTTTTCCGGATGTTATGATATGAAAGTATTATAATTCTAGTTTATTTACTTAATTTAATAAGTACAACTAAAAAAAAATAATATAAACTATGGTATTACTAGTTACAAATTAAATTTATGAAAGTACAACTCTTTGTTAACAAAAATTAATTTGGTACAACTGGACAACTGGTACAACTCTTTGTTAAAAAAACTCTTATGACGGCGCACGTTTTGCACATTTTACACGTTTATTCCTGCTAAAGAGTTGTTACAGTTGTGCTAGTTGTACCAAATTATTTTCCTGCTAAAGAGTTGTACCAGTTGTGCTAGTTGTACTCAAAATAAAAAAATTCAAAGAGTTATTCTAGTACCTAAGATAAAAAAATAAGTCTTAACCAAATCAAACACATAAATCTGAACCAAACCAAATACATAAATCTGAATTGTTCAAAGAGTGAACCAAATACATAAGTCTCAACTAAACGTGAACCAAGTACATCAAAACAAGATACATAAAACCAACACATCACATACGAACATAAAGATGAGTGCATGATTTAGCATAATTGAGTTTCCTCGTAGGCCTTGGAGTTCGAGCTCGAGCTTGGACTTTCTTTACTTGTTTGGACTTGTTGGAGTTTAGAACCTAACAAACAATAGAAACATGTTAGAACTCCTAAAACACACCAAAAACAAGAGACTCAACTGAGACGTTTATGCTACTTGCATCTTTTTCCAGATATCACAATAAAAAAGACGTTTACATATGGCTCTTTTATAGTTGAAGAAATATATAAAAATCACTGATATGTAAATTTGTCCTTAGTATAGCAAGAAAAGGTCATAACTACAACAAGACAAAATTGGTTTATATATTGGTTCTTGAAAGGCGCTCGTATGCATATGCCTCATACATAACTTATATGATTATATTTTTTTTTCCACATCTTAGTTACTGTAAGGCCCTTTCTATAATGCTTGCCTAATTTAATTATAATGATATAGACGTCTAATTGTTGAGCAGAAGGAGGCGTAGGGATGAGAATTTCAAGTCATATATGCATATAGGAACATAATACAGACGTCATATATACAAGTCTATATGACTTGATTCCTCGTCTAATTGTTGAGCAGAACTGGAACTGAAGCAAAGATGTGAATTTCAAGTGTATATCAGACTAAATATAATTATAATGATACAGATTTGGTTGGGACGAGAGATGAGAGAGGGATTTCAGAAAGGTCCCAAATCTAGTTGAGAGAGGGATTTCAGAGAGAAAATTTACTTGATTTGGTTGGGACGAGAGATGGCAAAAGCGAGAGATGAGAGCTGATTGGGACGAGATCGAATTCCCTTAACCTCTGTCGTCGTCGTTCTTAATCTCCATCGTCGTACTTGTCGTGGAAGAGAAGATTTTAGGGATTTTTGATCTAGGTGACGACAAACAAAGAAGAACAAAGAAGATGGATAGATTTAGGGTTGATTTTAGGCGGGTTGGATCCGTTTAGTTGGATCCGGGTCGGTTTAATTCTTTGGGCTGTAAATAACTCAATATTTTAAGGTCAGAATTGACATTAACCACGTTTTTTATTTTTAAAAAAATTAATCAAAATTAGATGGATTTTTTCAGAATTTTATAAGGCCAAGAGGGCCATGACAGATTAACGTCCGAAAATGGCAATGTAACGGTTCATTTTAACTTTTAAGGTCTCCCCTTGAGTTCTGGCATAGTGTTTACTTCAAACCGGAAATCGGCTGGTTCGGGATGGTTTTAAGTGTTTTTCCGAAATTGATTCGATTTAAAGTAAACCGGTTTTCTGTAGTCAATTTGCTTCATTCAATGAGTCCTGAACACATTGTAACTCCAATCTTGTATGTAACCAGTAAGTAAGCAGCTTTGATTACATAATATCTCTCATTGAGGTTACCTGAAGAGGATCATATTAGTCTTGATTGTAAAACAAAGTTCCATTGCTTATACAAAGTCTCAAACTTTTTAGACATAAATATTTCTCCAGAGGGAAGAAAGGAGTCAATTCCAGACAAGGCATTTTTGGCCTAACAAAATCACCAGAACAAAACAGTTCAGAGAAAAACATCTGCAGATTCAAAGGCAGTTAAAAGAGGACTTGATTTGTCTTTTTAAAACACTTTCTTCAATAAAAGGCTTGAGTTGAGATTCCCATCTGATGAAGAACACTGGAAGCCGAAGAGGCTGACCTCAAGGCTTCAGCCAATGGTCCACCCATATTGTTGTGGTGGTTCCCTCCACTGCTCCACCAATTCATGCTTTCTTGATGCTCCCTCTCATTGTTTGCTTCTTCTTCTGCCTCATTGCCTGTGGAAAGTTTTAGAGAAACGTCTGATGAAGAAGCGTTACCCGGCATGGAGATTGAAAGATGACAAGTGGAAGAGTTCAATGGACTTGAAGTAGAGTCAGATGATCGTGGCCAATCGTCAAAGAAATGCCTCAGGATGTGACCATCGTCTGGTCTTCCATTGTGAGCTTCATATGGCCTCTTGTTGTTGTTGCTTTCTTGTTTCATCTCTGAAGAACAACTGTGAGACACAAAATTCACATCTTTTTTAATAGAACAAGACATGAACATTGTCTAAAAGAAACCCAAACAAGAAAGTTTCAAACTTTTTATCCATTTAAGTAGAGATTAAAGACTGATTAACTCGTCCTACTAATTGTACATAAATTTTCAGTATCAAAGACACTTGGTTAGAGAAATAAATAAATTAACTTAAGGTGTTTTATTCTTTCTCAAATGTGGTTTTAAGGGAAGTGGTTGTAGAATCTGAGAGCTTTTTTTTCTATACAGGTTTGGTCAGCTTTCACTGAGGTCCTACCATCTCATTATTTCAAATACATAAGTATACATCTCTCTCTTTCTCTTTCTATTTCTCTGATTGAAAAGTCTCACCCAACTAGCAAAAAATTTAGATTCTATCAAATCCAACTGTCATCATTATTTCACAAAATGATGATAACTCTCTCTGTCACCCAATTGCCAACATTACCCCTTTCCTCACAGCATCACTTCACAGTGGAATAGCTATTCCCAAATCCCAAACAAGATTTTTAATAACTTCAACACATCGATCAAAAGCTATGTATTAAACCCTTTGTAATTAGTATTCACTTATTAAGCAAAACAATTGTCTCAAGTCTTAAAGACTTGACCAAAGCTAACAATGACTTCAATTAAACAAAGTGTTCTTTTTTTGGTACCTTTGATGACTATTAAGGTGGAGATGTTGAGTTGAAGAATGTGAAGAGCCAGAGGAGAAGAAGAGATTGTTTGGTCCATGACCAAGCTCCTCCCCTAAGACAAAGGAAGATGCGGCCTTTCTGGTGGCAGTTGTGGCGGTTTCCACAGGCTTTCTTGAACGGTTTCTACCACGGTGGATGTGGCGGTCGCAATACTTGTGACCGTCTACAACATCCCTCGAACATCTCCATTTCTTTCCGTCCGTTCTCTTGCACCTCCCTGGCTCAGGATCCATTGCTCCTCTTCCCCAATACCCTGTTTTATATTAGTGTGTGTTCATTAGTAACAAGTCAAGACATTGATTAAGAATGTTTCATAAACCCAACTTGTCTTGTTTTTATGCTGCTCATAGTTCTTCTTGAAAGTGGTTTAGAGTGCTTACAGGATTTCAAAGTAGCCTTATACGGATAAATGTATATACTTTATGGATTAGAGTTGTAGATCTTGAAAGATTCTTTCAAATAAATTAGAAGTATAAACAAGAGAGAGAAAGAGACTCACAAGAAGTTTGGTGATGAGGGAAGTTATGTTGCAGAGGATGGTGAAGGAAGTTCAAAGGAGATTGATGGAAGAGACTTTTCTTGATGGGCAAGAGGAGCTCTTGAGGAACTGATGCACCAGCCAACATGTATCTGTAGATCAGTGCTTGTAGTTCAAGTTCTTGCCACTGTGCCAAGCTAAAGAAGTTCCCCATCTCTATACAAAAAGACCCAGATAAACAAATCAGCAATAGCTCCAACATTTGAGTGCAAAAAGTCTTGCTCTTTACAAAAGACATGAAACACTTACTGAGAAACCTGGACGAGGAAGAGGAAGAATCAGGAGAGAAACATGAGAATGAGGAAGAAGAGGTGGGTTCAGGGACAAAGAGAGGTAGAGCAGCAGCAGCAGAAGTTGCAGTTTGAGATTGAATCTGATCAAAGAAAAAGTTGGATATCTTAGTTGCAGAGCTCTGTTCTTCTGACTCATTCTGCTGCTGACTTCTCCATTGCTTCAGTTGCAAGTCCATGGAACAGAGAGAAATGTGTTGGTTGCTTTTGGGATAGTTTTTTCTGCTTGTCTATGTGTCTTAGAGAGTGTGGCTTAATAAGCAAAGACAACCACAGCAAAGGTCTTATTTGTGTAGCTTATCACCCCATAAAAGAGCATTTTCTCTCTTTTTTCTTAGCAAGCTTGATAGACTATCAGACAAGAGAGTTGAGGAGAAGACAAAATTAGGGTAAAGACTGTGATATCTAATAGTGTTCCTGATTAAAAAAATTGTTTCTTTATTGAATATAAAATTATGTGAAGTCAGAAATACCCAGAAAGAAAGCACTGCAAGATGCAGATGGAGAGATAGTAACCTGCAGTGTTTATGTCTCACTGCCTTGGAAATATCACTTCCTTTTATGAGTATCTTAATTTAATACTTACATAAGTAGTAGGTTAAAGAGAGAAGAGAAGCCTATTAAGATACTGTAATTAAAGATTCATTCAATGTGATGTAAAGTAACCTTCAGTTTTTGTGATACAGATGTCATTTGTTTCAGAGATTGTGTTACAAATGTATTAGATTCTGAGCATAATCGCTTTGGATTTGACTAACCCCACAGTCAGCTGATGTACAGTACATGATGTTGCAGAGTGCGTTTGGAGAGAGCTTGCAGTAAATTATGATCTCTGGATTCTTTTACATTAGATGTGAGTTGACTAACTATGATTTTCTATTTACAATATGATGTATAATTAGGTTAGTAATGTTACCATATGATTTTAGCATTTCTATTGGTGTAATTGTATTCACCTTATTTTTATGAATTCATATATTGTATGTTTAATTTTTTTTTTTTGACGAAAATTGTATGTTTAAATTTGAGGAGTGACACAAACCACTCAACTACAATGTAACGGTTTAGCTAATAAACTTTTAGTTTTAATTAGTTTGCATTACTTTTATCATCTGTTACAATATTATTCACTAAAAACAATATGTAACGTCTAGTACTTAAGAAGTTTTTTTTTTTTTTGGTCAACAACTTGGAAGTTTTTAAGAATGTCTTATACAATTTATAATTATATATGGTAGGACTGACCATTATTTTTGTTGTGTGTGTTTTTTTTTAATAAAAAAGCCTTTTTAAGATTTGTGGAAGTTCCTATTTTAGATTTATAATCTATCTAGATCTGGAGCCAACCTTTAAAATTTCCAGCTATATAAATTAACACGTTGTACTAAACAAATTTGAATCCAATACATAAAAAGGAAAAAAATCAACTTTTTACACTACCATTAGACACATTTTGGTTTTTCTAAGAACTTTTTTTTTAATTATATATATATTAATAAAAAAACCCGAAAATTAAATTGGGCATCGAGAAACGAACAAGGTCCGGCTTATCGGAATAAAATCCGGCGAACAACAAAAGTGAAAGGAGAAGCATTATTCAAAACAACTGGACTATAGCAGCAGAAATCCGAAGGTGGGGAGAAGACCGGCGAGGCGTAGCCACCTCACCCTCTGACGGAGATAAGCAGAACTGCCACCGTCAGCTTGCGTGAGTTCTCTTAGATCTGATACCTCCAAAATCGGTTCAGGTCTGCTCGACGATGAAGCCTCAGATGGAGTCCGTTCTCGGAGATGTCCCGCGGCCACAAAGCCAGTTGCCAAAGCATCCGACCAACAAACTTCCTAACCCTAGCCACCGCCGATACCCGCCTTCCCTAATCGCCACGCACAACCCCACACTTCGATCCGGCCAAGGGACTCTCCACCTCCGCCAAACACCTAACAAAAGACCCGTCATCCTCTGCAAAGCACCAGCGTTCGTTCGGAGACACCTATGACGATCGACGAAACCCACCACTCTGGAGAGGATCCACAACTCTAGACGAAGGAGAGCCGCCTCGGGAGCACCAACAGGCTTCCCCACCGTCCTCTAACGGGAACAACCACCAGATCTACCTCCGGCGAGACTCCTCAGCCCTAGAGCTTCCGCAGCAGACCCCAAATTCGAAGCATCCCTCCACGCCGTCGCGGAGAAGAGAGGGGGTGCTTTTCCGAACCACCGAATTAGTCGTCTCTCGTCGATGAAGAGCTCAGATCATTACTTACTGGGAGACTTCCTCACGGTTTCCGGCAAGAATGCCGTAGACGAAGGAGACCTCAGTCGAGAAAACCAAGGAAGACGAAACTATATCCGGAAAACTTTTGGAAAAAACGCGTCTTCACTATATATAACAAAAATGTGGTTTTTCTAAGAACTTGGCTAGCATTAAGTGTGTATGTGGTGGATTGGTGGCGATTGGTTTGGTCTTTCCAAAAGAAGTTGGACAAGAAGAAGTTGGACCTTCATGTTTCATAGGTTCCAATCTCCGTTTGGAAAAGACAGTTTACGCCTTAAATTTGTGTTGGTAGTTTCTATATTTTGAAAGATTAAATAGAGAGGTCTAGGCTCAGAAATAAAAGAAAAATACAATATGGTTGGGTAGTAATTAGTATATCTAAATATCGATAACAGGGAATCATATATTTACTAGAAATGGCAAACTAACCTTAGAAACGTTGATCAAAATGAAGTAAGAAACATTCATTTATATATTCACGTTGGCTGAATAAATACAAAAATAAACGTTCATTAATTTCAAAGTACCTTTATTTGAGTTTTTAGGAAATAAAGTAATAAATATGAGTTTTGACCCCAAAAAAAAGAAGTAATAAATGTGAGCAGAAGGACGATAACGATATTTCATATAGGAGTGAGCCAAGCCAACATGACACTGATGATGAGAGAGCTTCTTGAGAGTTTCTTCTGTTCATTCATTCCCCACCAGTTTCGGCGGCATTTATATGCACTATTCCGAAATAACCTAAACCCGTTACATCTATGCTCTTCCCATATGAACAAAAAAATATCTCAAAATCAATTTATTATATAGTTGGGATCGGCTGAAAAAGTAGTCAGTTATATCATGGATTACGTTCAATATTTCATTTTATAAACTTATGCGGTCCTGACTATAGGGAAAACAAACAAACAAAAAGATCAAAGTGTGTGTGAAAGTATTGAATTATAAGTTGTCAAAAAAAAGTAATGAAATTATAGAAATAGTATCATATGATGACCCATTAGTGCATATTATTAGACTACATTCTTCATGGACTCCGGCAGGACCGCTAATTGAAGCACTTGGATGCAGGGGACCTCGTGACATGAGGCTTCCGGTAAAGACAACTATGGCGGATGCTTGTTCCTCTTCTGGCTGGATGTTACCGTATCCTAGATCTGAAGCAGCAGTGGACCTTCATGTGTATCTGAGCACTATCCCCTTACTACTACTGTCAAACGTTGCTGATTTTTATTTCTGGAGCATCAGCGATAAGCAATTCACTTCGTATCCATCTTCTCTCACAAGGGACGTGATCAGACCAAGAGCTCCGCCATGTCCGAATGCCGCTTCAATCTGGTTCAAAGGCGTTGTACCGAGGCATGCTTTTCACGCATGGATCTCCAACCGCATCATGCTTCCCACTCAGTCTCGACTTTTTGCTTGGGGTGTGAGCCCCTACGCAGCTTGCTGCCTCTGTTCTAGGGACTTAGAAACAAGGGACCACATCCTCCTCTACTGCATCTATTCTCAACAAGTGTGGAGGATGGTCCTCTCGAGATGTGACCATTCGCAAGCGTTGTTCTGTTCATGGCAGGAACTTCTATCGTGGATCCGAGCCTCTTCTCCGACCTGCCCTTATGTGCTCAGGAAAATCGTCTATCAAGCCACAATCTACCATATTTGGACTCAGCGGAACAACATCCTACACAACAATCATCTTATACCGACAGCATCTGTTTTTAGAACGCTCGATCGTGACATCCGTAACATCATCTACGCGAGAAGGAAACACAAAGCTTTCAATGGGCTATTCACTTGTTGGATTGCTTAAATTCTAACTCTCGTCCTTTTACCACCCTATTGATCCTTATTTTATCTTTTTGCCAAGGTTTCAATCTCTTAGATTATCTTGTATAACAAACATTCATTTTTAATGATATTTGCATTCTTAGCGGAAAAAAAAAGTTCCCATATTTGTTTGAATGGGTATTGTCAGGCTTGTCTTAAACTAGGAACATAAGTAGAGTCATATTTGTTTGTCTTTCTTTGAGGACCAAAAAACGAAATAAAATAGAGGGTCACGTGGACGAAGGTGTCAGTGAAAATTTCAGTGGACGCAAATTGGGTCATGTTGTTACAAACTTTCGATATAGTCCAAAAGATTCGGGTTAAAATTAGAGAAGTCTGAACTACGAGGTGAGAGACAAATTTTAAGTGAGGTTGAAAACTGTTCTATTAATATTAAAGCCGAACAATGAACATGATGGTACAAGGTGGGAGTCCGTCGAATAACGTGCTCCCTAAATGCTGCTTGAGTTTGGAGCTTTATAAGAGTAGCTCGGAGCCTTTGCAAGTTACAATGTACCCCCAAATGAAGAGTGAAAGGTCCTATTTATAGCGTGAGAAGGTTGACTTCCTGCTGACCCATTTGACTCCTTAGCGGGCTTGTCTTCTTGGGCCGAGATGAATCATTGAATTAGCAATATTTCCGATGAGCTTATGGATGGGGGTTAAAACCCATATCCAAAAATTAGCCCCCCCAGTTCGTCGATCTATGATCTGATCGGAATCGACGAATTTCTTCGAGTACTTAAGTCATGCAGAAATCTTGTCGGGTTGCTTTGCTTCAATTGGCGACACTTTGAACCATCAGATTCTTTCGCGGTTTTTAAGAGAGTGAATGGACGCGAACCGTGCAAGGTGCAATTTTGCGCGTTTTTGCAAAAAAAAAAAGAACGTCCCCCTTTTTTACGAGGCTTCGTCTCTTCAATTCTCATTGTCTTTTATCAGGTAATCGTTTCCTTTTGTGGTTTTTTGCTTCACATCAGTTTCTTCCAGTTGTTGTGCTCTTGTTGCTTTATCTTTCGGTTCGTTAGCATGCGAGTAGATTCTAGTTGCCATTCATCTACTAGTAGCGGCGATTTTGGTTTTTCCGAGTCATTCGGAGAAATTCATGTTGAATCTAGACCGATCGAAGGAGACGAAGAATTTTTCAAGTCTCGGGCTGGGCGAAAACCTCGTCGGTCTCGTGGTGGGTCTGTCACGATGAATTCTCCTGATTGCCAACCACTCGCCGGCGTAGGGGATCGAAATCCTAGTGATGGCGACGATTCTGGTCGCCGAAGCGATATTGTTAAGATCGCTGACTCGGGAGGTCGTTTGAAGATTAGTACAGATGCCCTTGGTAATTGCTCTCGAGCGAATTCCTCGAAGGGAGGAAAAAGGAGATCGAAGGAAGTGGTGGAGGAGGAAAGTGTAGCGGAAGAGAGGAAGACGACGGAGGTGAAAATTGTTGTTCCTAGAGCGATTCGTTTGTCCGTCTGTGAACAGCCTATCCTGGATGACATCCGCCAAAGGTGTTCCTGTGTTTCTGGTTTCGAGCTTCGATTACCGACCTTGTGTGAGCGACCATGGTATGCTCCTCCTGGTTGGGTTTGCATGTACGAGTTCTGGTTCTCCGAGTGTCATTTGCTCTTTCCTCTTCCCAGAATTAGAGTCGAGTATTCTGAGGCAAGGGAAATGGCCCTTTCTCAACATTGCCATGCTGCCATTTGTAATGTGTTGGGCATTCTGATCATGGCGGCTGATAGTGGAATTGAGATGTCCACTCGTCTTTTCGAAGAGTTGTCATCGATTTCGATTAATCAGGGGACATCCGAGACTTTTTACGTGTGGTTCATGCCTGGTCGTCGTTTGAAGCTTGTGTCTGCCCCTCCAGATAAAACTTATGATTGGCAGGATAGTTACTTCGCGCTGCCGTTTGACTCGAGCAGAGTTTTCAGATCGGACTGGAACTATAACCGTGGTCATTTTCTTTTGTTTTGTGCTCGTTTGTCGATATTGACTTCCTCATATTTTTCCTCTTTCTTGTTTTGCATTTCGTTCTGCTTCAGGTCGTTGAACCGCAGAATTTTCCAGAGATTTGGACAGGTTGAGGGCTCATGGTGGGATAGATTAGCCTCCATCGAAGGATAAAGAGGCCAAGGTTATGTTTGACCTGAAGGTCCGAGGTTTCTTTAGGAAGATCGATTCGGGTATGTGTATTCCCCTCTTCACACCCCCCCTCTTTTTTAAATGGGTTTTAGAGAAATGGGGAGGATTCCCTTGTTGATGAGCTGTTTTGTTGTTCAACGCCTTTGGTGCTGGTTTCTTCTTTGGAAAGTGAGCCATTTTGTCCTCGGTTGTTTAGAAAAAGGCGTAGGATGCCTGGTGGTGCTGACGAGAAATATTTGGTTGCGGTAAGTTCTCTGGTGATTTTCCTCAGGGATAGCCCATCTGCTATTGAGGGTGGGTGCGCGCCTGCGCGGCCTGTTGCCGCACAAGGAAGAGAAACTGCGGTTGAGGGGGAGGGTGCTGATCACGGTCGGGAGATGGTTTCCAGGCGAGAGGTCGTGAATCGAGATGTTATGCCTTCTGAGGCTTCTGGTGACTTGTGTCGCCGGACATGCGTCAAAAGGCCTAGGTCAGACTCCGAGAATGAGGTCGATTGCTCTGAAGGTTTGGCTCATGATCCTTCTTCCGATCGTGTCGATGATCCGATGGTTAGGCCGGAAGGTGTCGATCCAAATTTGGAGGATCATGTTTTGTCGTTTCTTCATAAGGGGAAGGCCCTTTTGGTGAGTGACAAGTTGTCATGCACCAATATTATTCAGAAGATTGCGGTAGGTCCCCCTAAGAAGCTAGTTTCTGTTTCCGAGATGCATAAGCCCCATCTTCAGGAAGATCTAAGTCATCATCTTGTCATGGTATGCGTTCTACTCTGTCGTATATATTTTGGGTGGGCGAACGGGTGTATGGACTGATTGTCATTTGTTGTGTAGTTTGTTGTTATTCTGAACCAGCTCAGGGATTCGTATGAGTCTGAGAAAAGACAGGCCAAGTCGATAGAGGGCGTTCTTAGGGAGAAAGGTCATGCGTTGCGACGCGCTGCTCGTGAGTTGAAGCAGGTCCGCAAGGAGCTTGATGAGGCAAAGGAAATTTCTGATGCTTTGTCTTCGGAGAACCAAAAGGTCGTAGATCTTGTCAAGAAGTTAGCCGGGTTCGAAGATGAAAAACGTGATCTTCGTTACGAGGCTGATCGTGAGGTTGGTTCTTTTCGGTCTTAGATTGGTCGCCTGGTTGCTCAACGCGACATGCTCCAGGCTTCCTTTGATGAACGCCTTCGTTTCGAGCGAGAAGTGTTACATAAGAAGGCCTCTGATCATTTGGAAAAGTTGAGGTTGGAGAGAGAATAAGTAGATCGTTATTCTCCTAAGCTTTTGGAGCTAAACAAGGTGGTCGGTATCCTTGGTGAATATCGGCTACTCGCTGAGTGCGCGTGCCGGTCCCTACCACGCTAATCGCTCAGCTTGAAAAGACAAACCCCTCTTGGAACGGGAGGTCGACGAGTTGTGACCTGATGTTGTGGATCCCGACGTCCTGCGCATGTCGCCACTTCATGGTTCGTCGAGTGGCGCTGCTGTTCTCGAAGGATCGGTGGAGGGCTAAGGATGGGCAAATGTGGCATCCTCGGCTTTGGAAAACGTAGCCGCTCCTCATGTGCCTGATCTCCTTGAATAGATTCCTTATTCTAATAGTTAGTTTGTTTGTTTCCTTTTTGTCTTTTGAGTGTTGTATGAACGGTGTTCCCGTTCTCGGGTTTTTATTTTCCTGATGCTTTTGATCTTTCGTGGTGTTTGGTTTTTTTGTTGTCTCGTTGCAGTTCCTTCTCACCTTTCCTCTCTCTCTCTCTCTTTTTTGGGGGGGTGCTCGGCGCCTGGATTATGCTCATTGGTGCGGCCAATTGCTTTTGGTCTGTAATCGTACAAAAATGTCTTGGCGTATTTTGACAGACGTGCCCTTTCGATTTCCAAGGCTTGGTCCATGTGTCATTATTATTTCTTAATAGTTGTTTTGCGTGTTTGTGGAAAAGTGGACCGCCGTTTTTGCATTAAAGGTTGCGTTGGTAACCGTCGCATTGCTTTGAATGAGTCTCTTTGGAAACCGTTGCCTTTCTTGGTTATAAATATCGCCATTTCTTCTCTGATTTTCTTATAACTCATCGTTCTTTACTTTTATCCTTTTCTTCCTTGCTTTCTTGAGTAGGTTTGAGATTTTGGCTGGCGGTCGGTGTGAGATCGAATATTCACACCAAGGATTTATATTTGGTGGATTTAGACTTTATGTATAAAAGATATAGATTTCCTATGAATCAAAGATGTATTTAGGAATGAATGTCGAGATCGAACTTATACAATCGAAAGAAGTATAAAAAATGGATTTTAAAGCTATTTAGTCGAAGTGTTCTTGATTAAAGTTGGAATCCTTGAATGATCTTCTACTCTCCTTCAAATAGCCTCGAGCCCTTGATCTTCTTGTTCGATCCTTCAGCCTCTCGTTAGTAACCATCTCCTAGATTCGTGAAAGTCGTTCTGACAGGCGACGACCCGGTCGCTAAGCTTTGATGTCATCTCCTGCCGAACTCGAGCTCGATCATCCGATACCTCGACCCGCTTGGGCCTGCATTGACTCATAGTTGAATGGGCTTCGGACCACAATCAAACCCATATGTCAGTTAATATACTGGAATCGCGATTGTAGGCCTTTGACCTTATATTTTATGGGCCGTATTTCCGAGAGGGAAATCTAGTACCAACAATAACCCCCAACCCATTGATTTGACGGATCGAAGTTAATGGGTGGTGGACATTCTGGGGAAAACGCGCGCACCTTGGGCATCGGTGCCCTAGTGATTATTTTCGTCCGCATCGTAGATCTTGTCTCGGATGAATGATCAAGATAATGGCGTGGATTTACTCGCAGCACGTGGGTAATTCCGAAGAGATGATTAATTAAGATTTAAGTATCTACCATTGATCTGGTCGATCTTTAAACGGTTACGATCTTAGGATCATAGCAAATATTATTGACCTCGATTTTTGCCGATGCGACTTGATTATCAGCCGCTCGTTTGTTACCGTCGATATTGAATCGACAGCTGAGATCGCGAGAATATGAAAGATATCTGATCTCTCGATCTCTTTGAAAGCGATAATCATCATTACGAATTTAAAATCGGACGGTTAGGATCTAAGGATATGAAAGATCCCGTCGATCTCGAGAGAGGGGGAGCTTGATTTGGTTTTAAATGGAAGTTACCCCGCACGATTCCCACTAAGGGTTATTCTACATATCGGCGAAGGTAACTTCTTCTCTCTCTCATTTTAGCTTTTCTTTTCTCACTCTAGTTTTTCAAAAAAATTTAGGCTTTCAAGATCTTCTCTCTAGAACCTCCTTCCTTCTGTTCTTTTTCTTTATTCTGATACATCGTCTATCATGGCTCCGAAAAACACGACCGGGAAATCTTCAGCGGCTGAGGACAAAGTGTCGGATCCCACCGGGAGTGGAGATGGTGATTCCGTTCTCGACAGAGTTGCCCGAAAACGTTAGGGAGGGCTATTGTTGCGCCTCCTATACATATTTCAACTAATGTGGACTCTTTTTCCCCATCCCTCGTCTCGTATCCTGGGTGCTGGCTCAGCATCAGCTAGCTTTTCACCAGATGACTCCAAACTTCGTTCAATATGTTATCGGACTTGGAGTCGGAGCCATCGAGGAGGGGATCGAGTTTGAGAACGAGGAACTCATGAGGGTTTGCTCGGTGAAGCACAACGTCCGTGCTCCGGGCATGTATTATCTCTCCCCCCATTTCGGGAAGATCCTTGATGAGATTCATGAGAGGGACGTATTGAAGGATCAATATTTCTTTTCTTAAATCAATAGCCACTCAGTCAGGGACTTCGACTACTCTGTCATTCTGACATGATGGGCTGTTAGCGTTGGTAATCTTTAGGGCTTATTGATTGGTATGATTTTAGCGGATGTCGGACTGCGACTGACTTCTTTTTGTTTTGTTTGTAGAAGCTCCCGAGTCGCTTTCTCTGAATCCAATAACAAATGATTTGATAGCTCGTTTAAAAGGGGGGGGGGACATCAACTGGAACAATTTTACCACTGAATGTATACGAGCTGCTTTAAGGACCGAGCCTTAGCGAGCTCCGCAAACTCGACCTCAAATCATTCGAGGTGCTTTGACTCCACAAGCTCCTCGCCTTCCTCATCCCCCTCGATCTGTTCAGCCTACGCTTCGCATAGTCGAGCGTACCAGAGAAAGTAAGGGTTTATCGTTGTCTCTCTTATTTTGATGATAATTTCGTGATGATCCGGCTCGACTTCCTTCTTTTTTTTAGATCAAGCCGTCTGGGATAGCAGCTCAGTTGCTAGCACCCCTCCACACGAGAAGATGTCTCGCAGAGCAAGCACTCGTCGGAATGGGAAGGACCCAATCGACATGGCGAGTAAGATGAGGGTGAGCAATCTGAGTAACGTCATTCCCTTCGCTCTTGGCCAGGGTCCTCCTCCTCCCCCAGCTCATTCTCCTCCTCCCTCGGCTCAGATTTCCTTCCCCCGGCTCCTAGGCCCGAGGAAGTGGTTTTGGAAGGTGAGGTTTTGCCTCCTCCTCCAACCGTACATGAAATCGTTCCAGATCGCTCTCGAGAGATCGCTCTACGCGATCCTCATTCGAACGGTTGACGAGGCGTTGGTAGGTGGCTCTTGCGTTCTTTAGCCCAAAAGACATGACTTTATAGTAGTATGTGCCTCGGTCTGTTATGAACAAGGTCTTTTCTTGGTCTTCGGGGTTCATCAATAACTGATTATACCCAGAGAAGGCATCCATAAAGGATAACTATTAGTTGTCAGCGGTGGCCTCGACCAAACGGTCGATATGTGGGAGTGGAAAGCTGTCTTTTGGACACGCCTTATTGAGTTCTGTAAAGTCAACGCAGACTCTCCACTTCCCGTTCTTTTTCTTGACTAGTACAGGGTTCGCGAGCCGATCGATCCGATTTTTAGTAAACGGTCGACCTTGTCATTTACGGTTTGGGCTCGTTCAAGGCTGATTTTGCGACGCTTTTGCATGACCGGTTTGTAAGTCGGGTTGACATTTAGCACGTGACTGGTTACGTCGATATTGATTCCCTTCATGTCCGCTGAGGACCAGGCAAAAGATTCAACGTTCTGTTTAAGGAAGGAAATCAGTTCGTTTTTGATTGATTCTGATAGGTCGGCTCTGATGCCAACAAGTCTTTCAGGATGAGCTTCGTCTATGAAAACCTGAGTCGTGAGGTCCTTTGGGGGTCCTTTTTGGCTGGTGTCGTTAGACTTTTTAGTTCGCATTTTGGAGAGCTCCTCCTCTTTCTGTAATTGTTATGCGTGAGATTTTTCAATCTGTTTGTATCCGTTCATGTAGCAATTCCTGGAAGTCAAAAACGGTTTTCACTCCTTTAGGGGTCGGAAATTTGACTCACTGGTGGTAAGTCGACGGTACAACTTTCATACGTAAATCCAGGGTCGACCTAAGATGGCATTATAGGGAGCTGGTCGGTCCACTACGAAGAAACTCTGTCACTCTTCCAAATCCTCCAGCTATTTTTGGGGTGAAGACGGAGCCCATTGAGTATGTTGTTTCGCCAGCAAATCCTACTAGGGGTGTTTGTCCCTCGACAATTTTAGATTCCTCGAACTCCATCTTTTTAAATGCGTCGTAGAATAAGACGTCTACCGAACTTCCTCTGTCGATCATTATTCTTGAGAGTTCGACATCCCCGACTACTAAGCACACGAGGATTGCGTCGTCATGTGGTTTGTCGAGGTCGAATGTCTCGCACTCGTAGAAAGTGATCTCATAGTCTGGACCTTGCATTGGGATTCTTTCCCGTTTGTCGGTCTCGACTCTTCTTTGGAATGCTTTGATCGAATTGATTGAGTCTCGGCATAGCTTAGAGCCACCGAAGATGAAGTCGACTCGTTTAGGGGGTATAGCCCGTACACCCCTCTCATCTTTGGGATTCGACTTTAGCTCGAATATAACATTCTTCTGTAAAATGGCCTTTTTGTTGTGAAAGTTGCAAAATTTGTCTTTATCGAACTCGAATTTCTCGAGCTCTTCAGGCTCTCGGCTGCGTTAATAGTTCCGGATTTACGGGAGTCCTTTTTGGTGTTCAAGTTTTGCGAGCCCGAATGGTTCTTTACTTTTCGGTATTTCTCTCTGAGGATTGTAGTTTTGTCCTCGAGGCAAGCGAAAGCCAATGCGCGATGAAGGTCATCATCGAGTGTTAGCGGTTCTCGGAATATTATTTCCTCACGAAATTTGGTTGAGTAACACAACCCGCGTCTTAGTGCCTCTATTGCCACCTCGTCATTTGGGTTTGCGATTTTGGATTTTATATCCTTGTGTTGGTCGATGTACGAGGGAAGTGTTTTGCCGGGTCGTTGAGATACGCCGAATAAGGCTGCCTCGGTCTCCTTGACCTCGATATAAACAGAGTACTGTTTGAGGAACGCTGTCATGAACTGGTTGAAATTATCGATCTATTTCTCCTCCAGTCTGGCAAACCAATCTAGGACCGAGCCCGACAGGTTTTTGGTGAAGAGTCTGCAGAAATCAGGTTCACTTTTTCGTCGGTTAGGTACACCCTAGACATTGCTAGTCTGAATGCCTTATGTGAGCTTTAGGGTCCGACTTCCCCGATAATTCTGGGAATTTTGTTTTCTTGATCTCACGTATTCTTGCAAAAGCCATTCGATCTGTGAATGGCGTTTGGCGCGTTTATTCGATTACTCGATCCATGTCGGGTGCGGCGCTCGTGGACATGTGAACTTTCGAACTTAAGCTCATGAACTAGGCGTTGGCCTGCTCGATGTACTGCCTGAGCATATCATGTTCGTCACCTGCTAAGAGTGCGAACTGTGTTTGAGGTTGAGTCGACGGTTTCCTGCTGAAGATCGGGTCAACTGGATCGATCTTTGGGATCGGTCCTATCTGGTCAACTTGAGATGTTTTGGATGGCATCGGGCTTGATCCGACGGGGTATCCAGAGCTCAAAGCAAAGGTCGAGCCCCCGAGCTGCCTTGGTCTAATACCGGGATTCTTCAGCAAGGGACGTGGTCCAGTTAGTGGTCGGTTCGTCGATCCGTTTGGGTTTGTGGCCATGGAACTCGAACTGAATATAGTCGGTATCACCGTAGGGGTCTTCATAGGGCAAAAATCGCTATTCGACGTGCCGGCGATATTTCCCGATGTTCCAGGAGGCGATATCACCTGAGAGAAGTCCAAGCGTGTTCAGGGTGGTGGACATAGGGGAGATCGTTGATTACGCGTTGATCGATCTACTTGGTTCTGCACAGTGTTCGAAAAATCGCTAGGCGCTAGTTGGACGGTAGAGCTGGGCCTAGCGCCTAACGAAAAAATCGGGGATTAAACGGGGATTACGCGGAGCGAAATTTTAAAGTATTTTATTTATATTTGTGTATATGTATATTAAATATTTGAATTTAAAACACTGATTGTTATTTAAATTATAATAAAAAGAAGTATAAACAAAATTATCAGCAAAAAGTATAACAATAAAGTAAAATAACACTAGGATTTATTCCGCGCTACGCGCGGAATTTGTCTTCAAATCTGATGCGATTACATTTGTCACTGATGTTTATCAGATTCTTTGTACTATGCTATATGTAGAGTGTTCTTGTTTTTTTGGTAGGTTGTGTTTCCTGCTTCTAACTGTTTTCTTTACTGTAACCATTAGGTAGCTCTCTTTTCTTGTTTATAGAATCCATTATCGATTGATGGCATGAAGTTTCTATATTTATTGAGTGGGTGAGTGATTCCAAGTAAATGTTTTTTACTTAGTATTTTGAAGTTTATTGTATGTAGATATATGTATAGTTTAAATATCATTTGCGTAATAAATGGGGTTCATACTTTATATGAGTTCTACGACACATATTCAAATGTTTTTCCCCCGCGTTTTTTTTTGTTGGATAAAAAGTGTATATGGAACTGCTATTAGTTTCCTATGAATCATCTGATAACAGCAATAGATTTGTCAGGGATGATCCTTTGGAATTTTTAATGGGTTCTCTACGGAGAAAGTAAATACTGGTGGTTACCTTTTTCTATACATCGCTTTCTTCATTCGTTAGAATCGCTTTCTCCCCAACCCGTGTGGGATGCATCATCTTCTTTGCTGGCGGTTTTTGATGACTTATTCTCCTCTTCTTTGTATTCAAATTCGTTTTAATTATGTTGCTTATATTTACGTATTAATTGTATTTTGTTTTTAATGTACTATATTTCTTCTAAATGACTATTTTAAATATTTATAAAAAAACCCTTGTTCACGAATTAGATTCTGATTTTCTGAGTTTTACTTTTCCTGCAAATATAAAACATAAACTTCTCAATAGTGGTGGTGATAATGATAAAACTAATATTTTATTATTATTTAGAAATGTAACATACAACCCAAAAATACAACATATTATTATTCTTTATATATTTTTTTATTTTGTGGATCTTTTTTTTTTTAAAAAAATTGTAATTAACCAGTTTTTGTTAGTAATGTTTTAATTATTATATGTTTAAACTAAGGTTAATGTTTTTTTAATTTGTTTCGATTTTGAAGATTCAAAACTAATTTTATCTAGTGGCCTAAAATTCGATATATATATATATATATATATATATTACAATTTTCAGGGAAATATATTCGACTATACATATTTCAGTTTGTTAATTTATTTTCATTAGTATTATGTTCGACTAATTTTTTTTTTTTTTTTTGCATTTCTATAATTATAATAGCTGAAGCCTAATAAAATTCTAATTCAACATAGGTTGACAAAAATGGTGTTAATCGTTAGATTCTTCAAAGCAATGGTTTGGACCGTTTAACGCATTTGGGAAAATGCTAGTGTGAATTTGTAAGAGTAATTTATTTGGTAGTTTAAATTCCATTCAAGGACACGTAAATTATTATTTGTAAACAAATATGAATGATGAGAATTTGTTGAGTCTTGCATTGTTGGCTTCCCAACCGAACACGTTCTTGTATATATACCACAATAAAAAGATCCATACAGGAAAAGAAAACGAAATAAAACAGTTTTTAAGGAACTAAAAGATGTTCCATTCAAAACTGTAATCGGGATAAACCGTTGATAGAAACGAAACCGGGGTCTCTAAACAGATTAAGACTGAAAGAATTGGAGCTAACACTTGATTTTCTAGTCTTTCCTTTCCTTTGCTCTCTCTCTTGGCGTTCTATCTTTCTTTCTACTACTCTCCTCATCTTCTATGTCTTGGCATGTGCACCTTCTTCTGCGTTTGCTTTTTCCTTTGTTCTCGCTTTTTTCTTCAACCAACTGAAGCTGCTCAGATGAAAGCTCTTGTTTTGCCATTTAGTAGCTGTACCACTGGAGTTCAACTTCACCATTCCCTATTTTCCTTGTAGCTTCTGCAAATTTTTTCCGACCACAATGAGGTGAACTTCTCCTTCAAACTTGTTGATCTTGGCCTTTCTGCCCAAATTAGTTTCCTCGGAAACATTTGCCGAGGCTGCTGCGTCTTCTTTACTATAATATTTTCCGTCAACTAACCTCATCAAGTAAACTACAGAGTTTCTTCACTTTGGCATCTGTTAGGTCAATCTGTTTAGCACTGTCGGCTCCTGTATTACTTTGTAAGAGGACATAAGAGTATAAGGCAGAGCTATAGGCAAAGCCTAAGACGTGGGTTACATAATCCGATGACAATTCCTGTCGTTTTCTTTGAATCTACAATTGGAAGGGAATTAGAGTTCGTCGTATGCTTCATCTTTGTTTATGTCTCTATTGTTTCGTCCTCGTTCTAAAAACACTGTTTCTTAAAAGCCTTAAAACAAATGAAACAGGATTATGAGTTAAAATACGAAGTGGTGTACAAAATATTGAGGATCTAGTAACTTTGTGATGCATGTTATTCCCATAGATAACTTCTGATATAATTGGCTCCAGCTATAAATTTCTTAAACGTTAAAGAAAAACTTGAGACATAAACTTGCTTGGAGCATTAAAAATCACCAGAGGAATACAAACACCATTGATTATCATGAGTCTTTTGTGTCGGAGACAGCTTTTTTAGAAGAGGGGAGTAGAAACTCATCACATTTGAGGAATGGAATGGAAATGACTTGGGATAATACCACTAAATTGGTTAGCCATTATTAGGTTTCACCTATGTGCACAAAGCAGGTTGCAATTAACCCTATGAGAATACTTACAATGAAGACATGTTCGGTAGAGATCCAAAAGAGCATGGTAGATCTCCCGTCAAGTTATTGAATGATAGATCCATGGCAAATAAAATATTATCTGAACATGAATTGTGCTTCTTGCATCTATATGTCATGATGAAAGGCTAATAGAACCGAACAGAAGGCTCACATACTTGCGTCAGATACGTCAGATTGTTGTAATGAATATCCCTTTGGAATAAGTCACTTACAGTGACATAAGAGATGTCATTAGAGGTAAAGAAAAAGGAAGACCTTGCATCAGATTGTTGTAAGCCATGTTTCTGTAATCCAAAAACAAATAAAACACTTGTAAACTGCATTATGATGTAAGCTTAATCGAACGAACTAGGATTAAACGCTTACATGTGGGTAGCATTTGCAAGCAAGCCAAATGTCCTTGAAAATTATTGAAGCTAACATCCCTAACGCAAAGGAAAAATAGTATTCAGTGATTCAAGTCTCAAGATGAAGTTAACAATCAAGAACATGAAAGTTTGCTTACATGGTTTTCAAATTGTGGTGATGTTGAAGCTTGTTTCCAAGACTCCCCAACAGCCTTAACCCTCGTAGATGTCTGCCATAACATGAATCAGATTTTGTTAAAAATGCTTTAGATAAAACTGAGGAAAAGGGTTAACAGGGAAATATTACAGGTCTAGTATAAACGTCCCAGAACAGGTAACTCCCATCCAGACTTCTCCGCTTGGATCCCCTCCCTCCATTTTCCATTCTTATTACATTGTGTTTTCTCTGAACAGTCTTTGGCCGTTTCTTATGCCGGAGCGTGGCCGGTGACCTAGAACCGCCATGAAGTCCTCCTCGATTTGGCCGGTAAAAGGCTTGAACTCGTCCACTACCTAACACAAAACCAGCGAAACTTAATCAAGCGAAGACGTTTGGTAACAGATCGAATGAAAAAGGAGACGACATACCAAGAGAAGTTGTATCCATTTTTCTATTCAGAAGGTAAAATGTAAGAAGAATAGAAAGATGTTGATGACCTTATTAAATCTAAAGAAACAGACTCGCCATCGTTGCTTTACAGATATAAGAGGGGAGTAGGAACCGATCATGTTTTTGCAAAATGGAATAAATCAGAGTGGGAAGGGGAATCGTTACACCTTTTGTTCGACAATTATGAAGCTCTGATTTGTTTTTTGTTTTTAATTTCAAATCGAGGGAGGAAGATAGAGATGAGATGACGTAAGAACTTGCTAGTGTTGGATATTGGAGACATTGAGGTTTCCTGATCACTTCAATTATTTAAATAATGGTGAATGTAAAGAAAAATGTTTTTGAACTTAAAATGACGATGATTCACTTTGATTAAGATTTAATATTCATTAAGGTTCTTGAAATTGATAGTGTGATGTCTTTTGCTTGTGTTACCACGTTTCATACTATAGTTCCTTTTTTCTCGTGACACAACATGCTTTGCGGTTTTCTGTTTGTTTAGTAGCCTGTGTGTAAATTTACATACTATTTAATCTACAGTTCCATTCATACAACGTTTGGAGAATACCGAGAGAAAATAAAACACTGATCCAATCCAAGGATAAGACATCGCACATACTTATTTATATGTTTACTGGTGTGGTGTCCATCCATTCTTTGGTATGTTTCTGTATTGTTGTGCAAAGAAAGAAGACAGGTGGGATTATAATTATTTGATATGAGATTGGGTTTGGAATATTAGGCTAGAGTTTCAGAAAGTGGACCCTTTCCTATAAACATTTAGCAGGTTCTGGTTTGTCCCTAACAGCAGCTACTACTGGTCTGGTTAAGTAAAAAATCTGGTTAAATTTTATTTCTCCTCTATTGGGTCTCATATGTAATCTGGGCTTTTAATATGGTTTAGGGATACTTAGCCTTAAAAAACATGAACACTGGGCTGGGTCCTAATTTTTTTTTCCTTCGCTTTTCAATAGAAAAATGGTTATAAAAAAAACGTTGAGCAGGGTCACATGATGGGAGTTCTGCTGAAAGAAAAGGATGTAACAAAACATCTGAAACCTGCATGTGCACACACTGTACTCTGCTTTCTTGATCTTTCGTTATTTTTTGGCATTTACTCTTTTGTCTCTCTCACTTTCTCAGATCTTAAAGCCGTAAGTAACTAACGCAAAATCTGAAATCGATGTATTCGAGGATGAATTTCCTATTGTTTTCGGGTATGAAAATGTCTTCACATTTATACAATGTCACACCTCAGATCTCAATCATAAAAGTTCAACAAAACACACAATCCATCTAATCACAAAACCAACCAAACCAAGGGGAGATAATACAAAGCCAAATATACAAAACGATGTTCGTCATCAAGTTCGTCTCTCCGCTCTGTTTTTCTGAATCCTTAGAGGAAACAAAGGAGGTAATGGAGCAGAGGACTTAGAAGGAGTACAAACAGGAACATGAATCATTGGTCTTATCCTCATAGTCACAGATCTCGTCCTCTCTAACCCTTTCTTACCTCTCTTCCCTTCCTTCTCTCTCCTCCTTTTTCACGGCATCCCCAATCGAGTTCGAAGAAGATGAAGTCGAGCATCGTTTGGGTATTCGATAGAAACTCTAAGTATCCGACTTTCACTGAGCTCTTGTCTTGTTCTTCTTTTCCAACCAAGAGATTCTCCGGGATGACGCAGATGTAACCTCCCTTGCTATATGATGCCGGCGAAGAAGGATATGCGAGGTCCCGACAACGGTGGTGGCCCCTCCGTCATGAAACCCAACTTAGCATCCGCAATTATTGCAGTATCCGCTGAGGCCATGATCGCACAATGTAACGGACCTAGATCTGGTGAAGGATTTCCTTGATCTGTAGTTTTCTGTGGGTTTTATGGTTTGCGAGTAATACGTGTAGGAAAGTCGCTTCTGGTTGATTCATATTTATAGAAAATTGATAAGGCAGTTTTGAAACGATGGGAGGGGAAGGGGTGATGGATTGAATGCGGATAGGAAGGCGTCATAACGCAACGAAGTGGGATTTGATGGTGATTAAAAGAGTATGGGAAATCAAGAGTTCTACGTAACAGCGAGTCGCCATAGCTGTGTAAAAGAGGGAAGGATCTAGAACCTGAAAATGGCGTTGTTAGGAAGAAGGTGATAGGTTAAACATTAGGGTTTAATGAGGCCCATAAAACGACTTCAAATCTACGCAGCAAAAAAGTCCATTAACAGCATTAAGAAACCTAAATAAATCATACAAATACACCGAGTTTTATGATTTTGTAGGAATGCCATGTGGCATCGTAACAGCAGCATAAGGTTCTCCTACGTGTACACTCTCTCGTGCCTCAATGATCTCTGATTATATATAAGAAATTACTAGTAAAATAGTATAATGATGAAATAAGATAAACCTATTAATTAACAAAAATAAACTTGATGGTTTAGTTTATTAATAGCAAATAATAGATAAAAAAAATTAAAACATTAAACGATGACATGATGTAGCCACGTCCCACTCTTTTGTTTGTAATAAGCGTATTTACAAAGTCCCACATCGCTTGTGAGATGAAGAAGTGAGGCAAGCATCTAGCTATAAATATAGTATTTCAGTTGTTATTTCTATTCATACTTGGGCTTCTTTGCAATTGAGTGAAGCCCAAAAGTTTTAAGAATTTAATAAAACAAATGGGCAAATGTCTAAAGCCCAAACAAGTTCAAATTTTTTTTTTTATAATTAGTCGGCGAGTTACCTGATTTTTTTCGCTTACGCGGATTGAAAATCGGTTGACAACTAACTGACCCGATTTGGGTAAAATCGCGGCGGACATGCTCTGACCAGCGCCTATCCGGCCGCCTTGGCGGCTAGGCGGCCGCGTTTTTGAACAATGGTTCTGCATAGCGAGCTCTTCGAAATGGGTGTTAATGCGCCGTTCCTGTTTGGCGAGCTGGGTGGCTAGGGCACGTTTGGCGATTTCTGGGACTTGGGCGTTAGCCTCATTGCACCTTGGTTGACTCACCAAGAGGTTAAAGCATCGAACGGATTTCAGCGAGGTCGTCCGGACTTTGTCACGGAGGCACATGAGGCTATGGCGGGCTGGATCTGAGCGTTCTAAGTCCGCCTCCTAGTGCGGAGACAGAGGTTGAATCGCTCCTCATCTAAACCCATTTCATGTTTGGATCGTTGGTTCCTGACAAAACGTTTGTCGTAGTCTGGCCCGTCGCGATTGTTTGAGCGACCGGGTCGGATGGTATCGAAGTCGTGGAGACAGAGGTTGAGCTTGTCAACACACCTTCTGTCTGACCCGTGATACTTACCCTGATGGTGTTCTGAGGAACGTTTCCGACCACTTGCTGGTGATCGACTGGTGGTGTGGGACTGGGAGAGCCAGGTTGGTCGGGATTCATCTCGATCTATCAAACCCTAGATCTGCTTCTTAAGATAGGAAATTCTATGGTGTACCCACATTCGGCGCCAAATGTGAGATCGAAGATTCACACCAATGATTTATATATCGTGGATTTAGACTTTATGTATAAAAGATATAGATTACCTATGAATCAAATATGTATTTAGGACTGAATGTCGAGATCGAACTTATACAATCAAAAGAAGTATACAGAAATGGATTCTAAAGCTGGAATCCTTGAATGATCTTCTACTCTCATTTAAATAGCCTCGGGCCCTCGATCTTCTTGTTCTGATCCTTCAGCTTCTCGTCAGTAACGATCTCCTAGATTCGTGGAAGTCGTTCTGACTGGCGACGATCCGGTCGCTCAGCTTTGATGCCATCTCCTGTCGAACTCGAGCTCGGTCATCCGATACCTCGACCCGTTTGGGCCTGCATTGACTCATAGTTTAATGGGATTCGGAGCACAGTCAAACCCATCTGTCAGTTAATATACTGGAATCGCAATTATGGGCCTTTAACCTTATATTTTATGGGCCGGATTTTCAAGAGGGAAGTCCAGTACCAACAGAGGGCTGAGTCCTAGTGGATCGTGGCATCAAGGCAGATGTGTCGATGAATTTCTTGCTTTTCTTCGATGTTGGTTGTCGTCGGCCTCCGGGGTTTCGATGGTTACCGTTGTTGAGCAAGCTCGTATTTTTCTGTGAAATGGGGCTTGTCGATGTGTGAAAATATACCGATATCCGTCCTTGTTTGTCGCATTTCTAAACTTAAGGACGATGCACAGTTCCTCCGTTTGGGAGGGTCTGATGCGTCACTGATTTTAGTAATGTGTCGGGGGTTGTTCCGTCTTGAACTTGTCGCATTTGACGTAAGTGTGTTGTCTGTTCGTTGGGTGCTTGTGCCCACCCCTCTTTTTTTGCTTTGGTGTTGGTGTTTTTCCCTGCCATTTTTCTCTTTTATGTTTGCAGGGCGGCGGGCGGGATGTCGGACTGGCTCTTCTTCCGCCGCGTAAGGGGAAGTATTCCTTTGGAGGGGGCCGTCGGCATCAGACTGTCCAGGGAACCATGGGGTCCGGATCCGGAGACTGGTCGTCCTTTTTAGAGTGTTGAGTTTGGTTTTTCTGGGTTTTTTTACCCCATGACGATCCTCCCCAACTCGGTTTCGTCGTTGTTCACTACTGGGCCTTGGCCTTTTGAGGATAGCCATGCTGGGAACAGACATCAAAAGCGTCTTTAAAGAAAGGAGCTCGGCTCCTTGTTAGATGAAACCGGGCTCAACACAAGAGCTCCGATTCAGACGAAATCATCTTCAAGAAATTAGATTTCCCTTTGTTGTTTGTTTGTTTTCTTTTCTTTTTGTATATTTCCTTGTAATTTTGGTAAGAGTGGAATAAAAGAAAGGAAAAAAATTGTTTGTTTTCGACTTGTGCTCGTCTCTTCCTCCCTTCCTTTTTTCTTTAAGCGAATGCGAGGCGTTTTTCGGCTCTGGGCGGGATCAAATTTTAGGTGCGAGTACGTGATTGGCTTATACTGTTTTTGATTTTCTCGGATTGAAACAGTGGTCACCCATTTTCTTACAGATGTTTGTGAGTGCGAGCTTTGGCTCGGATTATCTCGTCATATGTTTAGTTGATTAGGTGCGAGTACGTGCTCGGCTTATCTTCTGAAGTCCTTGAACATAGTTGTGCGAAAGAGGTTCGACTTACGAAATTTTTTCCAAGTACTTATGCGGGCCTGGCCCCGGCTTGATGTCGCTAAAACCGACGATGTGATGCAATGTCAATGTGCATCGGACACGTGTTTATTTTATCGATTATTTGGCCAGAATGTCGATGGTTAGATGTTAGGGAGCGTAGTTATGTGGAAAAGAGAGGAATTTCCTGGATTAAAATATAGAGGTGGTTGCACCCTGTGGGGGTTGCCTACGTATTCTCCGAGGAGAGATCAAGCCGGGGCCAGACACATTTTGAGCTGCAGCTCGATCACTTATATATATGCTTTAGATTTTACTTCATGAGGGTGGGGCTTGCTGGGGCGACTTCTGATATATCATGGTTTTTACTAGTTTTAGACCATGATATAAGTATGTTTTAGAGTCTTTTTCTGTTCTTTTAGAATCTATTACAGGTATAATCAGGTTTGGAGCAGAATTGGAGATATTGGAGCTTTTTGGAGATTTTTGGATGTTTGGCCGAGAGCTTGAGCTCACTGTCCAGAAAACAGTATTGCATCGACCGACACACTTTGTGCATCGGTCGACACACAAGCGGGATGGGCCAGACTCGGCGGTTTAATGAAAAATGAAGATATTACACTTTGGTCCAGAAGTTTTCAGTATTTACAAAGAAGCCCCAGCCGAGATTTAGCCTATATAATTAGGATTTTGGTGTTTTATTTAGATCCGCTTTGATACACTTTTCATACGCTTTCATACTAAGAGCTAAGGGATTTTCTAGAGCTTTTGGGGCTGATCTGATCCTGTACTTCATCTATTTTGGAGAAGATTTCGAACCCCTTTATCTATTTAATTTCTTATATGCAATCTATTAATTCTATGATTTCTGTTTCATTAATCATGTCTGAGTAGATTCATTGTTAGGTTTAGGGATTCTCACTAGGGATTTCATGACTTGCTAGACTTGTTTAATTCAGTTAAGGATTCACATGAATAGAATGTTTTTCGATCTAAATTGTGTTTAATGCTAGTTCTAACCTGATCAATTAGAATCTAGATCTTAGGTTGCTAAATACGACACGAAAGTGTGGTTTAGAATCTGAACTATTTAGGTTGAGAAATTAGACTTCTCGCAAAGGAATTTGGTTTAGTTTAATTGTGAACATATCGAACTTGAAATTAATGCTGGTTTAATCTGTTAGTAATTGCAAAGGAATTTGGATTACTGCACTTAGACTTAGAGAATTCTCGCAACGAAAGTTGGTTAATTCTATATCCGTGATTTGAGCTCTAGAACTGTACTTAATTAGATCCTGACTGAATAACTTGTCTGCTTGTCTGATTTCCTAAGAACGCCCTAGACTTAGCGCCCTTAATTAACTGCTTTCACAACCGATAATCTTGCTACTTGTTTACTTTCTCGCACTGCTATTTAGTTTACTTCACATTGCTTTCTTCTTAGTTTAAACCTCTATAGTTCTTAATCTATCGAGACCAGAGTCTCTGTGGATTCGATACCCTATATACTACAATCACTTAACTGTGCACTTGCAGTAGAATAGGATTAAAACCTGACCCTATCAAGTTTTTGGCGCCGTTGCCGGGGACTCTTAGAGTCTTCGATAGTATCGAACTTAGGGTTTTTACTAGGATTTTTATTTTTATTTTTATTTTTATTTTTTAGTTACTAATTTTTCTCTGTTTTCTCTCTGTCGCAGGTACCGATTTCGCATAGCGTCGATCGTTGCACCTTTGTGTCGATCGTCACTAGGCGATTCTGAGATTGAATCGATCGTTGCACTGATAGCATCGATCGTTGCTTGACGATTGCAGACAATTTATGCAGACGCGTGAAACTAGAAGTAATCAGAACTTGAACCTCGTTAATCTCTGACTTGACAAACTTGGACGACTAGAGAGGACTAACAGAAGAGAAAGAATAGCAAGGATGGTGGTACAGAAGGTAATCATAATGCATGATGCTCAAGGTACCCTGAGGGACCGAGATAACAATCCATACAATGCTGTTGGGCATAGGATTGATGTTGAGGGACGTGTGATCCCTGAGGTTGAGGAACCTGAACCACAGCCGCGGAACCAAGGCCAAGGACAGAACCGAAATAGACAGATGATAGTCCATGAGAGGACTTTAGCTGACTACAACAGGCCGGATGAGGTTCATGCAAACCGGTCAGCTCTTGTAATGCCTGGTTTTGAGAGGAATGATTTTGAGATCAAAACCATCTACTACTCGCTGATGAAGCAGAATGCTTTCCATGGTCATCCGTCGGAGCAGCCTATGGATCACATTGATCAGTTTGAGGACATAATCACTGGCATGAAGTATGATGGAGTATGCCAGGATTATCTGTTTCTCAAGCTCTTTCCATACAGTCTCGCTGGAGACGCTGCTGCAAGGCTGAAGCAACTGCCACCTGGGCAGTTTGATACTTGGGCAGCTCTGAAGAGTGAGTTCCTGCGTCACTTCTACGATGATGCACGCTCTGATCAGTCCAGACAGGACATACTCACCTTTTCCCAAGGTCCTACTGAGCCCCTTAAGACTGCCTAGATGAGATTCAAGAAATACCAACGTGACTGCCCACACCATGGATTCACTGAGGTAACACTTTTAGGCATCTTCTTTAGAGGCATAGATCTTCCATATCAGACTGCGTTGGACAACTCTAGCAATGCCAACTTTAACACTAGGACTCCTGCTCAAGCTAAGCAGTTGATTGATAACTTAGTGTGCAGCAACAGTTGCAAGACTATTGATGAGAGGAGGAAGAGATCTGGTGGAAAGGTAGAGAATTTGGAGATTGCTGATATTAGATCTAAGCTGGACACAGTTTGTAATCTTCTAGCTGGTAAGAAAGCTGTCCACTTTGCCCAAGATGTTGAGGTAATTCAGACTGAGGAGGACACTCAGGAAGAAGATGTGAATTACATAGGAGGATCTGGATTCCAAGGTAATAGATTTGGTAATTAGCAGGGAAACAGGTTCTTCAATGGAGGACAGAAGAGCGCCTTTACAGGCAATCAGAACTCCTTTGGCTTTGGACAGACTAGTGGTTTTCAGAAACCTTTTGGACAAGGTACTCAGAGAACCTATGGATCATCTTCTTACCAAGCGCCTCCTGTAGCTACTGCTCATGAGAGTAAGTTGGAGGCAATGATGGAACAGCTGCTGGAGAGTCAGACCAAGATTTCTGTGGACTGCAATAAGAAGTTGGATGCTGTCTATTAGGATCTCAATGGAAAGTTTGAGTCTCTGAACACTCATATGAAGCAGTTGGATACTCAGGTGGGTCAGATTTCCAGTTCTATGAAGGGAAAAGGAGTGGCAGACACCCATATTAAGGCATGGTCTGTGTACATTGATGATGGATCTCACCTAGGTGAAGGATTTGAGCTAAGCACAGCTGAGTTGGTAGAAGAAGTTGAATTTTCGGATTTTGAGGAAAATCTCTCGGGTAGAAACTGTGAAAACAGTGATGCATCGATCGATGCACCCTTAGCATCGGTCGTTGCAAGTCGTGAACAGACAGACTCACAGGATTCTGAAGGCATTGATGCAGATTTAGAGCTTGATCGTCTATTCCCTGGAGTTTCTGAGATCACTCAACATGAGATTTATGCACAATTCATTAGATTATATCCCTCAGTGTCTGAAGTGATTAAGCAAGAGATATTGAAGAGCTTAAGAAGTTGGAAGAGATTGGTGAAGAGTTGGAAGAAATTCCATCATCTGATGATCCACCTTATCACCCATGTGTGCAGAGGTACTTGAATAAGATGTTGTCTTTGGATGAAGAGCTGAAAGATTGGGTGATTGTGGTCCCTCAACAGATAAGCGATGTGCTGTTAACCAAGGTTCCAAAGAAGCTGCCTAACCCTGGTGTCTTTGTGCTTAACTGTTCTATCTTTGAGGATGGTTTTAGGCGTTCTCTGTGTGATCTGGGAGCTGCTGGAAGTCTTATGCCATATTCTGTGGCAGAGAAGCTGGGTATGCTGGATTTTTGCCTACTAGGACCTCTTTTGTCCTAGCTGATCAGTCTATAAGAGTTCCAGAAGGACTCCTTGAGGACATCCCGGTGAGAGTTGGAAACTACTTGGTTCCAACAGACTTCTTAGTGCTGAAGTATGACAGTGATCCTGATGATGCATTGATACTTGGGAGACCATTTTTGGCTACAGCGGGAGCAGTAATAGATGTTAGACATAGTCTGATTGACCTCCACTTGGGAGATGAGCCGCTGCGTTATGAGATGGATAAGCTGCGCAAGCCACTGATAGATGGGCAGACATTCACCATTATGGATGGAGATGATAAGCAGCCAAGTGATACTGTGATTTTGGATCCTGGAGAGCAGTTTACTCCTTCTTTTCTTGGACAAGTTCATTCTGATACAGCTTACTCTCCACCTTGGATGAGGAGACTTGCACAGAGGCAATCAAAGTCTCTGTCAGGATCTCCAGCATACTGATCTTGTTCGTCCGGTCAAGCTAATGACCTTAAACAAGCGCTGAGTGGGAGGCAACCCACTGTTAGGTTTAAGTGTTTTTCTTTCTTAATTTTGTGTTTTTCTTAGGATTTCACGTTTTTGTTTTTGCTAAGTTTCAGATACAGAACTCGAGTCTGGAGATGTGTGACGATCGATGCACTTGTGCACCGGTCGTTGCAAGGAGATTACGACGAGGAGATGGATCGCGTTGTGACGATCGTTGCACTTGTGCCCACTAGCAACGGTCGTTGCAATTGGTTAAAATTGCAAATTAAGGTACGCGAGCTCAACCGGAATCGATTTGGTTCAACCAGCATTGATCGTTGCCCACTAGCAACGGTCGTTGCACCCACGATCGAGGTAAGTGCCTTAAACCCCTTTTCTCCTTTCTTCTTCTCCATTTCCGCCGTCCGTACAACCGAGAACCTCCACTCTTAAACCTCTCAATTCTTCATCATTTCTCGTGTTTCAAAGCTTAATTCTACTTGTTTTAACATCCTCTAGTATTTCTATAACCCATTTACAAAGATTCCAAGGTATGAGCTCTCATTTTCATGATTTTCGGAATTGATTCCAGGGTTTATGAAATTAGGATTTTTAGCTTGAGAATGATGATTCTGTGCTGATATAAACTTGATTTGGGTTGTTTAGTGATCGGTTCTCGTTGATTTTGTGGCTCATGAACGAATTTAGAACGATTTTAGGGATTTTGTTGACGGCTGAAATCGCCTTGCAACGGTCGTTGCTTTAATGCAACGGTCGTTGCTTTGCAATTTTGGGGATTTGTTCGATAATGCGAAATCGCCTTGCAACGATCGATGCCTTAGTGCAACGGTCGTTGCTTCGCGATTTCACAGAGAGATTGTCGAGACTTATATTGTTTGAATTTTGTTGAATGCAGATGGCAACTTGCAGACAACCCCGCAAGCACATAGCCACAACAGCAACTGCCACACGACAGTACATCCCACCACCAGGGTGGTTCCATCGAGAATCGCAGCCACCTGAGCCTTATGTGAGAGTTGGTCCGGCAGTAGCACTGCCTTGTCCCCGAGCAGACAAGACACAGATCCCGTCAGCGAGAGCATGGCCAAATGACATTGTTGAGTTCCTCAAGACTGCTGAGTTTACAGAGAGACCACTGCTTAACCAGTGGGATGATTTTGACACGTTGCTGTACAACGGTTGGTGTGGGATGACGATTAAGCCAACCAAGTTTGCAGACTACTCTACCTGTAAGAGTCTGGGGATAGATGAGTAGGTTCTTACAGTGTGCAAGGGCATTGGTCTAGGGACAATGCCTATGCGGCCTTATGATTTATACCCAGAGTTAGTCAGACAGCTGCTAGCCACTTGCAGAGTGGTTTACCCGGATCCAGACAGCAGGAGTGCTACAGGAGGTATTTTTACCTTCATGAGCTTAGGAGTCAGGTATCGGATCCCTTTACTCGATATTTGCAGGATCTATGGTTTCAGCACTGAGCCGAGACGCATTGGCATGAGTCTTGAGTGGGATCCAGAGGAGGCTCGGTTATTCTGGGAGTGTATTGGCAGTGGTCGATACAACTTGAGGACTACACCAGTGAAGCAGGTTAGGCATCCTGTTCTGAGATATGTCTTGCGTATCTTGTGTTGGAGTTTGTTGTGCAAGTATGAGGCCAACAAGATGCACAAGCTTGAGATGGAGATGTTGTTCATCGGGCTGAGGGACCAGTTCGAGGGTTCTGGTGTGCGAGATCCCACTAAGGTACTCAACTTGGGAGCTGTTTTCACTCAGCACTTATGCGACCTGCAGACGAAGCCATTTGATGGTGTTCTTACTGAGACAGTGGGGAGCCTGCTTACTCCCATCTTCATGCACTGCGGGATTCCCTTAGAGGGCACAGAGTGTAACACAAACCAAGGAGTTCCTTGATTTCAGCCACCTGCAGAGCGTTACCTGGCTCAAGGAGGGACGCATTTGGTTTTATTATGATCAGAGTATTGGGAAGTGTGGTGTGGATCTTCCTGCTCCTGGACTTACACAGACTGATACGTTAGATGCCCTGAGTTTCCAGCCTCCTGCGACCGAGCAGCGCAGAGTCCCTTCTATGGTTCATCCGCTGGGAGAGCCCTCCACACGAGCTTCATCTTCCTCTGCACCTCCTGCTCCTGCGCCTGCTGCTGCCCCTGCTGACGATGTTGGACCTTTTCCAGAGCCCACGATGCCTTATGGTGATATGTCTGAGGCAGAGTGGAGAGAGCGTTCAGATGGTATTCTACGGGTCATCTGGAACTTCATGCGTACCTGCACTTGCAGGAGACAGCCACAGATACACCATCGAGGTCCTTCTCGACGCAGACATCGTTCTCCTGAGGATTCCGGCGGTACTGATCCATATGCTGGGATAGATGATGATAGCGAGTGAGCGTAGCCTCCATTTTCAGACATTCGGTTCTGTATTCTGTTATCTTTTCTTTTTCTTTGCACTTTTTCCTTTTGATTTTTAGGATGCTATTATGTTTGGATGGTTGTGCTTGATTTGATACATCAGTTGCTTTGATTTTACTCTGTTTTCAGTGTTTTCAGCTTGCAGGATTCGAAATCTGACAATATCCAACGGACTAACCTGCTAACTTGATGATTGATCTGATATACGCAGTGCGTCGATCGACACACCACTGTGTCGATCGTCACAACACGATCGAAATCGCATTGCAGCGATCGTTGCGGTCCTGAGCAACGATCGATCATACACGAAAATCGCCTAGCAACGGTCGATGCACCTAGTGCAACGGTCGTTGTACATGTGCGACAGAGGTAAAAATCCGACAGAACTCAACCAATCCTTTTAACAAATTTTTCTTTCTTTTTACCAATCCTTCGCTTGACACTACTGGGGACAGTGTGTCTTAAGTGTAGGGGAGGTGTTACTGACATCTATCTTTCTGTTTTCTTAAGAGTTAGTCAATTTTTCAAAATTTGTTTTATTGAGTCAAAATAGTTTAAGTAGGAAGCAATGCTTTTTTGAGAAGAATAACACTACAAAAAAATAGAATTATTGTGACGAAAATTTGAGACACAAAATATATGTCACAAACATGTGACGTTTTTGATACAATATTGTAACTGAATTTTTGTGTCACAAAAATGTAGCAGTTCTGTCCTAATAGTGTGACGGAATAAGACGTAATAACAATTCGTCTCAACTTGAGACAAAATTGTGACAAAAATAACAATTGTAACAACTGTGACTATATTGTGACCAACTTTCGTCTCAGATTAGTTACGAACTTGTGACACGAATAGTTTATAAACGTTTTACCAAAAATTTATCAAGACTGCCACTTAAGGTTTTGACAGAGAAAAAAAAACAAAATTTAAAATTTTTGGTTTTGACTAAATATGTCAATTAAAACGTCATTAATCCTGCCGACGAAACAAGAAGTCATTAACCCTAAAATTTTACTGTATATAACATCATAATACACCGTCAAAATTTGTCCCTAAAAATATTCTCTCGCTAGAAACCGTTCTTCTGTGAATCTTAACTTTTTCTCTCTCGCTGGATGGCTGGATCTGTTCAAGTTTCAAGGTTTGTTTGTCATCTGCCATTAATCTCTTAGATTTCTGGGTTTCTTATTTGCAATAAATCATTGCAATTGTTTCTGGAAAATTTTAAATACTCCAAAAAATGAATCTTGCTTGATTGAATCCAATCACTTTATTCTGTTTAAAATTCATAAATCTGATGTTTCCTTCTTTAGTTGAGTCATTTAATTTTGATATTGACATTCCGATCAAGATAAAAACAATACTCCCTCCGTTTCTTAATAGTTGTCGTTTTAGGTTTGGATACACATATTAAGAAAACATTTAATTTTATATATTTTTTAAACAAAAACATCATTAATTATCTACCTAAACACAATTCAACCAATGATAAAATTATTTTTAGAATACAAATAGTCACAAAACATAAAAATGTAATAAATTTTACATTGAAAATTGAAAACGTCAACTAATTTGAAACAAAAATAAATCTCTAAAACGACAACTATTAAGAAACGGAGGGAGTACTATTTAACTTTGACAATGGGTATTCAGATGTGCTGTTTCATATTAATAACGAAATTAATTAAAATTAATTTGACGATGGGTATTCAGTCATTTTATTTATCTATTGCGACCCAGTCTGAATTCTATTAACTATTAGTGGCTGTTTCCCTCATTTAGTTTTTGTGTCGACTCTTCACTGTATTTTTCTGATTCTCTGACTTAGTTTTTTTTTTTTTTTCATCTGAAGTGATATTTAATATTAAACCCGGACTGATGCGTTTTTGAAATACAAAAACTGGCAGAAGACAGATCCTTCTCCAGAAGCTAAGCCGGCGGAAAAACAAAGATATCCCCGGAAACAAAAGCCCATAAAGGTTGCTAAACCTACAACTAAAGGAAACATACATCGATAGAAACCAACTCTAGCCATTGCAACTCAAGCATGAAACAAAGAGGCAAACGCAGAGGACAAAGGAGCGAGATAAAGCGTCGTAGCCCACGGCTCACCGCACGATAACATCAGCCAACTGGAGACACTCTGAGAGACACTCTCTCACCAACCCAGAACCAACAAACAAGACTTCATAACCCGACAAGAAAAAACCTAAGAAAGTTCTCCTAACCCTCTTTCGGATGCGGAAAAGACGCACTAAAATACGCCCAAATTAAACCTAGATAGAAGCCCTAAACACTACCCAAATCTCCAACGAAGCCTAATCAATCCAAAACCCGAAACCAACCTTGAAATACCTGATTGAAAAGCACTCACAAAGCAATCCAACACTAACCACTAAGAAACAAGCTGAGTTACTACAACTAGAGATAGAACACCAATTTTCCAACTAGCAGAGGTACCTAGACATTATCTTCTACAAACGAAAACCCACAACTTGGACCCAACCATGAACCGGAACCAGCTCTTAACCAAGCGAAAACCAACACCCAGCCCACATAATAAACCATACAAATCAAGAACCGCAGCAAAAGCCCTAAACCAGAGCCTAGACCGGAGGAAATATAGATCGAAAGAAGAGCACAAGCTCACCGCAGATGGGGAGCAAGAACACCGGATTAGCTAGAAGAATCGGCGGCTGCCTCTCCATGAACGCGCAGAAGACGGATCAGACGGCGAAGCGACGACCGGCGGCGCGGGGAGGAAGGGGATGGGTTGGCGGCGGAGTGTTGGAGCCGGAGAACCGTCGTAAATGGCCGATCTAGGTTGAGCAGGGAAGCAGCTACACGATGAGACTCACCCTCTCCGGCGACCACAGAAGACGCCGGCCGGAGAGGAAACGACGACGCAGAGGATGCGGCTCCTCGAACAATGGGCCAGAGAGTGTTTGCGTATTAGGGCGAACCCGTGATGTCCTCCTGTGAAAAATTATTCTCTGACTTAGTTATGTTTATATATATTTTTTGGTTTTGTAGATGACTCTCGTTTATCAATAATTTGTGGGTGCCAATGGAAGAGGACGAAATCACTACAAGAAAACAAGCCTTAATCCGACGGAATTTCCGACAGAAAATTTGCCGTCGGAAATTCCGACAGGTTTCCGACGACGTATCGACGGATTGGAAGTCGTCGGTTTTGCGTCGGTAATTTCCGACAGCAAACATTTCCGTCGGAAAATTTCCGACGGTAATCCGACAGTATCGTATATCGGTCGGTATCTGTTCCAATGCATTTTATTTTCCGACGGATTTCCGACGGATATTTAATATCCGTCGGAAATCCGTCGGAAAATTCTGACAGATTTCCGAGGGATATTTAATATCCGTCGGAAATCCGTCGGAAAATTCTGACAGATTTCCGAGGGATAGTTTGATTTAGGGTTTAGGGTTACAAACCCTAAACTTGGTTCTTTATAAAACTTCGGGGTGATTAATGGTAGGGTTTTAATGAGTGAAGATCAACATTATATATCACTTAGAGATTGTTTTACACATTCTCGGAAATACGAAGTACCATCGTCGAATTCAGTTCTTAGTAGATAATGTCATTTGTCGATATGTTGAACGGATCTCTTGTTTGATTTACAAAAATCTAATTTTGTATTATATAAGTCATACAATCCTAAATATTGTATATGAAATGTATTATTTAACTTTTAAGCTTGCGTAATCCCGGAACCCTAAATCCTAAACATACCCTAAACATATTTCCTCGGAAATCCGTCGGAAATTTCCGACCGATTTCCGACAGAAATATTAGATCCGTCGGAAATCTGTCGGTAATTGAACCGCCAAAAATTTTAACCGAAAATTTTGGAATACCGCCATATAATTTTAGAAACCGACAGATTTCCGACGGATCTTAATTATCCGTCGGAAATCCGTCGGAAAGCTTAAATATCTTTTCACCAACTCATCTTCCTCCTCATTTCTTCGACAGCTCTCTCTCTCTCTCTCTCTCTCTCTCTCTACTTCTTCTTCTCCGACTTCTCTCTTCGTTGCACGCACGATTCTGGCGAGATCTCTCCGAAACCAACCGCCAACCACATCAAAATCATGTAAGCTTTGATTTGAACCGATTAATTTTGGAGAATAATGAGATTTTAGGTGTTTGAATTTAGGATCTAGGATTCATGTTGTTTGAGTGTTGATTCTAGGAGCTTAACATCCTTTTTAGGTTGTTAGATTGATGTTAGTTTGTTTAGAAATGTAATTTCTATTTATCTAACATTTTTTGGTTTGTATAAGTTTTATTTCTTTATTTTTGTAATGTTTAAGAGGTTTTTAAAATTTTTATGGATTATGAAAATGTTTTTAGTAATTTAATATAACATTAGATATTTTTTCTTTATA
This sequence comes from Orychophragmus violaceus, assembly GCA_030180135.1. Taxonomy (NCBI): domain Eukaryota; kingdom Viridiplantae; phylum Streptophyta; class Magnoliopsida; order Brassicales; family Brassicaceae; genus Orychophragmus; species Orychophragmus violaceus. The sequence continues at coordinate 14,905,908 of CM058234.1, read as the reverse complement.
AAAACGATTTTATAATTTTTTAGATTATAAAAAACGTTTTTTAGTAATTTAATAAAACATTAGATTTTTTTATTTATAAAAATGATTTTATAATTTTTAGATTATAAAAACGTTTTTTAGTAATTTAATAAAACATTAGATATTTTTTATTTATAAAAACGATTTTATAATTTTTTAGATTATAAAAACGTTTTAAGTATTTTATAAAAACATTAGATATTTTTTTTATAAAAACGAATTTATGATTTTTTAGATTAAAAAACGTTTTTAGTATTTTTTAAAAAAAAATTATATACTTTTTTCTATATAAAAAAAATTTCATAAATTTTTAACATATTAAAAAGTTTTTTATATATATATGAAAACGAGTTTATATTTTTCAGATTTATAAAACTGTTTTTTTGAAATTATTAATATTGTAATAAAAGTTTATATAAAATTATGATTTATATAAATGTTTTTATAACGGTTGCTTGACTCTAAGTGTTTTTTCACGTGATGTAGGAATGACTACGGAGAGTTCGAAGCTTTCTTGTCCGGTACCGGCCAGGACCGTGGATCTCTTCCGGGTGAGCCTTCTCAGCCTCCTCAAGCACGGTCGGCACCTCCACGGCGATCTCGATCGACTCAACTTAGACCGTCTTGTTCTGTACCATTGGCTCCGGGGCAAGAAGCTCCTAGCGGGAGCCATTCAGGGCAAGAAGCTCCTAGCGGGAGCCATTTGGGCGGGACAACTCAAGTGATGGAACCGAGAGTGGGAACATGAGCTTCGGGAACGGGGACATGGACGGACGAGGACGGGTTCGGTACAGGGGACAGGAACGGGATTGGGATCCGATGGGAATCCCAATGTTATGTAGTTGAAATAAATACTTTTAATAAATTTAATAAAAATTTATAAAATATTTCGTATATAGAATATTAAATTTTAATATATATATATATATATATAATAATAAATTTTAAATACTTTTACTATATATAATAATAACTTTTTTAAAAATAATAATTTTAAGAACCGTCGGAAAATAGTTTGTCGAAAATCCGTCGGAAAATAGTTTGTCGAAAATCCGTCGGAAAATAGTTTGTCGGAAATCCGTCGGAAATAATCGACGGATTTCCGACGGATACGATTTTCCGACAAAATAGAACCGACGGATTTGTTCCGTCGAAATTCCGTCGTTAAATGGTGTTTCCGACGGATTACCGACGATTATGGCCGTCGGTAATCGCGTGTTTTCTTGTAGTGAATTCCTAATACACTATGAATGCTTGTGCTAGAATATGGATAACGAAGAACACTTTATTGATATAAGAGAACGATTACAAAGATCGTGAGTCGAAGAACTGGAATATGAGTTGTAAAAGATTTATGATGAAAATCTTCATTTCAAAAACGAGTTGAAGCTATGGAGAAAATATTGGAATCAGCTTTCAGTGAAAATGTGTTAACTACAACAGATCTATAGGCTTTTACTTGAACATGTAGTTCTATAGGGTTTACTTTGTTTTTTGTGTTTTTTCTTTTGGTTTTAAGTTATTTTCTTTTGTTTTTTAATTATAAATTATGCATCTTTTTTTTAGAATAGTTTCATTTAAGCTAATGTATTAGCAGATTCAAGATGTGATTTCAGTTTCTTATTTAAATATTTTACAGTTAAATATTATAATGCATTATATCGTCATAATATATATGACTGTGAAAATAATTTAGTAACAAACAGTAACCAATTACAACCGTTTGAGACAATTAGTTAAGTCAGTAATTGTGATGGATATGCAACGAGTTGTTAGTCATTATTTGTGACATTTTACGACAATATTACTGTCACAATGAGTGACATAATTGGAATGTCACGACCGTCGCAATTTACGATGATTTTAAGATAATTCTAAAGTCAGCAATTATGACACTATTGTGACTCTTTTCTATCGTCACCATTTGTGACAAGATTATTATTAAATTTATTCGTCGCAACTGTTATGACATTTTTGTTATACAAAAAAATTTGTGACGACCATATTGTTACTATTCACAATTGGTCACTAGTTTGTCACAATACCTATATTGTTACGAATTAATTTTTATTGTGATAAATTTTTTTGTCATAATATGCTTATTTTCTTGTAGTGTAACAGCACTTGCAGGAACTTAAGTAACCATTAGGATGAAGTTGCAGGATCAATCTCTGACTATTAGAAAACTCCATCACAGATCAACCTACTAAGGACACCCACATCACTTCAGGTATCAGAGAATCCTTTTACTGACTTCAAACTTAATACTGACTTAGATTTCTCACCTAAGGGTTTGGTATACTTTGTGTCGGATTCCCTTGTTAGTTCTGACACAGCCTGTAAACCTGTCCTATTTAGTTCCCTTCTCCCCTTCCATAAAAAAAAAAGAGATAATAAACTGAGGATGAGTTAGTAACTCCGAAGTGGTCATGGGAGTGGTAGCTACAACTATCATATTCTGTGCATCCATGGAATGTGTCCAAAGTACACCCCTTAACGGGAAGAGCACTGATAAAATAAAATAAAATGATACCCAATGGGGAAAAATCAGAATGTTAAGGAAGGGAAAAGAGAAGAGAGGGACTAGAGAAAGATAGTATGGTGGTCTAGAGCTGATAAGGTAAGAGTCCATGTGCCTTTGATCGATACTCCTTAGGTGAGACCGCACTTAAATACTTGCAGAAGTCAGTAGGGAGAATTTCAATGCGTGAATGTGATTGTGGAGTTTACTTAGGACAGTTGCTAAGTGTGGGGGAAGTATATGTTGGTCTTGATGTCTTGTGATTGATTCTTTCAGTGGTTTACTAAGGGGAATCTGAGTGTTGTTGCTTCTAGGATGAAAAGAGTTTCTGAAGAGTTTTCAAACCTCTTCACCATGTTTTAGTTCTCTATTTTGCTTGAGGGCAAGCAAAGGCTAAGTGTGGGGGAGTTGATATATCATGGTTTTTACTAGTTTTAGACCATGATATAAGTATGTTTTAGAGTCTTTTTGTGTTCTTTTAGAGTCTATTACAGGTATAATCAGGTTTGGAGCAGAATTGGAGATATTGGAGCTTTTTGGAGATTTTTGGATGTTTGGCCGAGACCTTGAGCTCACTGTCCAGAAAACAGGATTGCATCGACCGACACACTTTGTGCATCGGTCGACACACAAGCGAGATGGGCCAGACTCGGCGGTTTAATGAAAAATGAAGATATTACACTTTGGCCCAGAAGTTTCCAGTATTTACAAAGAAGCCCCAGCCGAGATTTAGCCTATATAATTAGGATTTTGGTGTTTTATTTAGATACGCTTTGATACACTTTTCATACGCTTTCATACTAAGAGCTAAGGGATTTTCTAGAGCTTTTGGGGCTGATCTGATCATGTACTTCATCTATTTTGGAGAAGATTTCGAACCCCTTTATCTATTTAATTTCTTATATGCAATCTATTAATTCTATGATTTATGTTTCATTAATCATGTCTGAGTAGATTCATTGTTAGGTTTAGGGATTCTCACTAGGGATTTCATGACTTGCTAGACTTGTTTAATTCAGTTAAGGATTCACATGAATAGAATGTTCTTCGATCTAAATTGTGTTTAATGCTAGTTCTAACCTGATCAATTAGAATCTAGATCTTAGGTTGCTAAATACGACACGAAAGTGTGGTTTAGAATCTGAACTATTTAGGTTGAGCAATTAGACTTCTCGCAAAGGAATTTGGTTTAGTTTAATTGTGAACATATCGAACTTGAAATTAATGCTGGTTTAATCTGTTAGTAATTGCAAAGGAATTTGGATTACTGCACTTAGACTTAGAATGCCCTTGACTTAGCGCCCTTAATTAACTGCTTTCACAACCGATAATCTTGCTACTTGTTTACTTTCTCGCACTGCTATTTAGTTTACTTCACATTGCTTTCTTCTTAGTTTAAACCTCTATAGTTCTTAATCTATCGAGACCAGAGTCTTTGTGGATTCGATACCCTATATACTACAATCACTTAACTGTGCACTTGCAGTAGAATAGGATTAAAACCTGACCCTATCAACTTCTTAACCGAGGGGCAAGTTTTTCCATTCTTCCTGATTTCGAGGAGATGGTCGCCTGCTCGGATATGAGGCATGATGTCTGTCTTACCTTGCGCTCTACTGTGAAGCAGTATCTCGAGATTTTCTGACTGCCTCAGAACATGAAGATTCCTTATGGGGGTGGGAACTTTATGCATTGGTGAGATGTTGAGGGTACTGCTTTCATGGCGTGGATCTAGGGAGTTCCCAAGATCACGTTGTAGATTGCAGGTCGGCCTACGATGACGAACTTGATGACCTTGGTTATGCGCCCGACGTGTACCGATAGCTTGATTGTCCCGATCGTGGTGGTCGTATCGGCGGCCAATCCGGTGAGAGGTTTCTCCGAACGCTTCATCTTGTAGTCGCGTAGTTCCATCCTTTGTAGGGTTTCTTCGAAGATGAGGTCAACTGAGCTTCCCGTATCGATCATAATTTTTGTGACTTCTCAGTCGCCAATCTGAAGTTCAACGACGAGCAGGTCATTATGCAGCTTATCGAGGCCTTCTTCATCTTTTGTGGTGAAGGTGATCTCGGTGTCGGGTTTCAGTTCTTCGGGGATGTTCATGTTCCACTGCATTCGCACATCAGCTCTCTGACTGTAAGTTGTTATTGACCGTACTGAATCATTGCAGGTGGGGATTCCTCCCATGATCATATTGATCCGCTTCCTCAGCGTGGCCGTGTCCTCCTCGTCGTCATCGCGGGTCCGCTTTGGTTTTTCTATGTATGTTTCTCCTTGCTCTGCTCTTTGTTGGCCCGCTTGCTTCGCTTTTTCCTCCTGGACGAGCTTTAACTATTCTCCCTAGTTTTTGGGTTGCCGCAGTGTTTTTCGATTCCTGTGAGGTGCGGCTGGAGCGTTTCGATTTGTTATGTTCGTTACTCCTTTCTGATATTCGCCGTGCAAGAGGCTTTAGAGGTGTCGAAATTCTGCGGTGCTATGTCAGGAGCACTGATGGAAGGTGTAGAAAGCCTTTTCCTGATCGTCGGTGCGCACGTATTTATTCCATGGTTGACTTTGTTAGTTTTTTGGCTATTTGCGCCCCTGCTGCTGGACCGTCTGTTGGTTTGTTTGTTGCTCGCTGACTTAGCATGTTGTTGCCTTCTTCCCCTTGTCGTCGAGGCATTCGGATGTCGGATCCTTCCCCTTTTTGGCTGAGGCAAACTTCTTGGCGAGCAGGTCCTTATCCTCCTCTATTTCGACGAAGACGGATGCTCGGTGAAGGGCGTCTATGAGGGTTTGTGGTTTGTTTATAGCCATTTGGTCACAGAATGGCGATTCGTACCAAAGACCATTTCGAAGCGTCGGTAGTCCCTCGTTATCGGTCACCGTGATTTTTGAGACGATAACTTTAAACATGCTGATGTAAGACCTGAGAGGTTCTTTTGGTCCCTGGCTCACATCCCAAAGTTCGGCGCTTGAGGCTCCCACCTTGATGAACATGGAGTAATGCTTCAGAAAGGTAGTTGTCAACTGGTGGTAATTGTCGATAGAGTGCGTCTCCAAGCGCGAGAACTAGTTGAGGGCGGTGCCGCTCAGGTTCTCGACGAATAACTGGCAGAAGCCAACGTCGCGCTCTTCAGGGGAGAATTGAGCTTGTCCCTTTACAATACTGAAGGCCGTCATGTACTGTCGGGGATCTGAGTTTCCTTTGTATGTCGGCAGTTTGATCTTCCCGGGATGTCTGATCGGCGTTCTTGTTATTTTGCCCTTGAATGGTGTGTTATGTGTCTCCTTTAGGGCTCGATCTATTTTATGGGCTGAGCTGGTCGCTTTATGGACCTTTGATGTCATGTAGTCCAACTGAACTTTGAGTGACTCGAGCTCGTTGTTCCTGCTGGCCTTTGTCTGACTTCGGATGAATCCGGTCGGCGACTGTCCCGGGGGTATCGGTGGTCGCCTGCTTGATTCGGTGATTAGAGGTGGTGTTTCACCAAAACGACCCTTTGGAGCCGCGGAGTAGGGTAGTCAGTTTCTTGGGATGCTTGATGTCCGGTAGTTTGTAGATCGTTAATATGTTCCATGCACGTATCTTGATTGCTTGCGAGTAGGTCGAAACTGTTGGAATTGTGTCCAGCAATCTCTGTACTGTCTCTATAACGTAAGAGTATGTCAGTGATCAGATATAAGTCATACAATGCTGGGGGTCATGATGGCTTGCTAGAGTCCGCTCATGATCTATAAGTCTTGGACTTATTGCCTTTATTGTATGATCCCATATGGGTCACACGCTTAAGCTAGCAGGAAATAATGTTGGAACGGCTTAGCAGAAGTACGACAAAAGTGCTAGGCATTTGTCGTACTAAGAGAGAAGAATTAATGGGTCTGATTAAATGGAATTTAATCAGATTGGTATTTGGGCCCATAAAGCCCAAAAGGAATTAGACAAGTTTTATGAATAAAACTTGAGTCTGTTTTTCCTTCCAACCCTAATCCCAGCCGCGATCTCTCTCTCTTTCTGGCGCCTCCCTCAGCTCGGTCTAGCAACCAGTTTCCTGTGATTGCGTGTGTGAGCCTTTGGAGGATTCATCTCTCGGTGTATCTCCCTGATCATTGACCTGTTCATCAATTCCGCTGCAAACAAACAGGTAAAAGGTGAGATCTAATGTTTCTAAATAAGAACACCTAGATCTGATGCATGTTTAGGTTGATATCAATATGAGAATTGAATCAGGATCAACCGAAACTTCCTACAGTGGTATCAGAGCCATTGGTTCTTAGGTTTCTTGTTTTAGATTCATTGTTTAGGTTGTTTAATCTGCTTAGAATTGTTTTTGAATCAATTACTGATAAGATAAAACAGTTAAGAATCAGAATTAAAATCTAAACACATCAATTGGATCACAAAACCGAGCTATATGACTCAGGTTTGTGATCGGCCGAGTGAAATCCGATCGGCTTGGCCGGTTGGATCGCATGGCCGAGATGTTGGCCGGCCGGATGGATCGATCCCGATCGCTTGGCGATCGTTGGAGGTGATCGGCCCGAGCATCCCGATCACGGTTGCAGCTTGCACGATCGTCCCGATCGTGAAGCTTGGCATGGACGATCGCGGCTTGCTCGTCCCGGCTGTCCCGCGTGATCGAGGCCGAGTCTCGACCCGACTGTCCCGTAGCGTCTCGGCGATCGTCCCGGCTGAACCATACCGTCCCGATCACTCGCAAGCGTCCCGTCCGGCAATCCGAGCGTCTCGATCACGGATCGAGTATGCGGCTTGCGGCTGGACGGCTCTTGCTCGACCGGTTAGGGTTTTGGATGTAATTGGGCCGGTTCGATTTCGGTTAGCTGGTTCGGTTTAAAATTTTATTAAAATCATCATTCTGGTTTAATAAACAGATTTTAATAATTTTATTAAATCTGGTTAAACCGGAATAAGAAATCCAATGTCGAAAGAAATATTGGATTTAGTGCCTAAACCAGGAATTTCTAATTTGATTTGGTTGGACCAAATAAATTGAGAAATTCCGGTTTAGTAAATAACCGGTTGACAATTGTGGTCATCGTAGTAATTAGAACTTGGTTAGACCAGTTTTAATGAACCAGACCGGTTATGTCAATTAATTGGACAATTGGGTCATGTCTTGGACATGGACCAAATTCTTGGGCCTCGGGCCAAGAAGTTAAAACAATTGGGCCAGTTAATTGAGTCTTTCTTCAGATAAATTTAAAATTTATTTTATAATATCATAAAGTCGATTTTAAATTAAAGTTTCCGAAATTTTATAATTAGAAAGTTTCTTAAAACAGAAGTTTCTGAATTTGCGGGTTTTGGATTTTAAAGAAATTTCTAAAGTTAGAAAGTTTCCGGTTTTAGAAAGTTTCCAATTTTAGAAAGTTTCCAAAAATAGTAGGTTTCCATAAATAGAAAGTTTCCCGAAATAGTAATCTTCTATTTTGGGAATGATTTTAATAAACCTACGAACCTCAAATAATATCAAGCGTTGGATGTCTTGTCCAGGCTATGTCAGCTGTCAAAGCCCATTCAATTGCATTCATGGCCTTACAGTGTGAGGATGTCTGCTTTTGCGTGGGTAAGACGGTTTGTGATTCATAAATGTCATTGGGAGTCCCAGACATTAATGATTACATGACTGTATAGTCCGGTTTTCTTGACTAGGCCATCGGGAGTCCCGGGCCTTGAGACATCAGAGTGGATTGGGCCTCGGGCCCAGATTCACAACCAAGAGTTATATCACGGATATAATTAGCCGATATAGGGCTTACCGATATAAGCTAAGGTTGGGTGACGGCCAGTGGCCCACTTTGATCTTAGTTATATGTGGATCTTGGAATCATTATATTCTATTGAGGGTAACTTATGTTATTGAATATAATGCATGATTAATCATATTATACTTTAATACGAGATTAATCATTTTGAACATATAACTAATAACCTTTTTATTTATATATTTCAGATATGACTACTACAAGCACTCAAAACACATTCTCGATCCGGTCTGTTCTCGAGAAGGAGAAGCTGACTGGAACGAACTTCCTGACATGGTCAAGGAACTTGAGGCTGGTCCTCAAGCAGGAGAAGAAGGATTATGTCCTTCGAGATCCCCTCCCCGAGAGGCCTCTTGCCAATGCTGCCAGGACTCTGCACAATGCTTGGGAAAAGCATTCGTCAGATGAAAATGATGTTTATTGCCTGATGTTGGTGACAATGACTCCTGAGCTGCAAAAACAGTTCGAAAGTGTATTGTCTCCAATCGAGATCATGGCAAGCCTGAAATCGCTTTTTCAGGAGCAGGCTAGGACCGAGAGGTTCCAGACAGTTAAGAACCTCTTGGACTGTAAGTTGGCTGCGAATGCGGCAGTGAGTCCTCATGTGTTGAAGATGATGGGTTATCTCGATCATCTTCACAAACTCGACTGCCCAATCAGCCAGGAACTTGCCTGCGACATCATTCTGCAGTCTTTACCTGCAAGCTATGATCAGTTCATTCTGAACTTTAACATGCATGGCTTGAGTAAGACACTGCCTGAGCTTCACGGAATGCTCAAGACTGCAGAGCCCAACTTGAAGAAAAACCACCAAGGACCCCAATGTACTTATGGTACAAAAGGGCAAGGGGTTTAAGAAGTCTTCTGCTAAGGATAAGGGAAAGGCCAAGGGTGTCCAAGTCTCGGACAAGGACACGCCAAAGCCCAAGCCCAAATCCAAGGCTGGGCCAACTGACATGTGCAGGTTCTGCAAAGAACTGGGGCATTGGAGAAGAGATTGCAAGAAATTCCAGGAAGGTCTAAAGGAATTAAAGAAGAAGACTTTCGAGACTTCTTCATCAGGTATTTTTGTTATAGAAGTTAATACAACTACTTCTGATAATACCTCATGGGTCATGGATACTGGTTGTGGGGCTCATATTTGTACTAATATGCAGGCACTCAGCAACAGTAGAAGGCTGAAGCAAGGACAAGTAGAGCTACGAGTTGGGAATGGAGCGAAAGTTTCAGCACTAGCTGTAGGAACATACTTGTTGTCTTTACCTTCGGGATTGATTTTAGAACTTAATAATTGTTATTTTGTACCTGCTATAAGCAGAAATATTATTTCAATTTCTTTGTTGGATTTGGAAGGTTATGATTTTTCAGTTAAGAATAAATTATGTTCCTTCAATCGCAACAATTTGTTCTATGGTTCTGCCCCTCTTACGAATGGGCTTTACATACTCGATCAATCCGCGCCAATTTATAACATTAATACAAAACGGTTTAAACCTAATGAGGAAAACCGAACGTTTCTATGGCATTGTCGTTTAGGGCACATCAGCGAGAAACGCATCAAGAGGCTCCATTCGAATGGACTTCTTGGCTCATTTGACTTTGAGTCATGTGAGAAATGCGAATCCTGCATGATGGGCAAAATGACACGGGCCCCCTTTAATAAACCTAACGAGAGGGCCAGTGACTTGTTGGGCCTGATACACACTGATGTGTGTGGCCCAATGTCCACTAATGCAAGAGGAAACTATCAGTACTTCATTACCTTCACTGATGATTTCAGTAGGTATGGATATGTTTATTTGATGAAACATAAGTCTGAATCTTTTGAGAAGTTCAGAGAATTCCAAAATGAAGTACAGAACCAACTTGGCAAAAGCATTAAGGCTCTTCGGTCCGACCGAGGAGGAGAATACTTAAGCCAAGAATTCAGTGATCATCTAAGAGAGTGTGGGATCGTGTCCCAACTCACTCCTCCCGGAACACCTCAATGGAATGGTGTGTCTGAGAGGAGAAATCGGACCTTATTGGATATGGTTCGATCTATGATGAGTCACACAGACCTTCCAATATCCCTTTGGGGATATGCTCTGCTAACAGCAGTGTTCACTCTAAATAGAGCGCCATCAAAAGCAGTAGCAAAGACACCATATGAATTATGGACTGGAGAAGCTCCAGTGCTGTCTTATCTAAGAATTTGGGGTTGTGAAGCCTATGTTAAGAGATTAATCTCAGATAAACTTACACCAAAATCTGATAAATGCTACTTCATTGGTTATCCACGGGAAACCAAGGCTTATTACTTCTATCTACGTTCCGAGAACAAGATCTTTGTTGCCCGGGATTGTAACTTTCTTGAGAGAGAGTTTCTCTCTAAGAAAGACAGTGGGAGTAAGGTACTGCTTGAAGAAATTCAAGATGAACAGGATACTGCTCAACCTAATGAGGAAGAGCAGCAGGAGGACCTACAAGAAATTGTAGAGCCTGAACCTGTAGTACCTGAAGTTCGCAGATCCGGGAGGATCCGTCACGAACCCGAGAGATATCAGGGATTCCTCGTGACTGACTGTCATGATCTTTTGATCATTGATGGTGATGAACCATCGAACTTCAATCAAGCCATGATGGGCCCAGATTCCTCTAAGTGGCGCAAGGCCACTGATTCCGAAATGGACTCCATGTCGGTCAACCAAGTATTTTCGTTGGTTGACTTACCCGCTGGTGTAAAAGCCATCGAGTGCAAATGGATCTTCAAGAAGAAGATTGACGTGGATGGAAATGTCCAGATTTATAAAGCCAGGTTGGTGGCAAAAGGTTTCAGACAAGTTCACGGTGTGGACTACGATGAAACCTATTCACCGGTGGCTATGATGAAATCTATTCGGATTCTACTAGCAACTGCAGCTTTTCATGATTATGAAATTTGGCAGATGGACGTGAAAACCGCTTTCCTGAATGGTATTCTGGAAGAGGATGTGTATATGACACAACCTGACGGTTACATAGATCCAAAGAATGCTGGGAAAGTATGCAAGCTTCATAAATCCATTTATGGATTGAAGCAAGCATCGAGGAGCTGGAATCTTCGTTTTGATAAAGCAATCAAGCAATTTGACTTCATTAGAAACGAAGAAGAACAATGCGTGTATAAGAAAACTAGTGGGAGCAAAATCGTTTTTCTTATTCTGTATGTTGATGACATACTGCTTCTCGGAAACGACGTTCCAATGCTGAAGTCTGTAAAGGACTGGCTTGGAAGTTGTTTTTCCATGAAAGACATGGGTGAAGCCGCATACGTTCTTGGAATTAGGATCTATCGGGATAGACCTAAGAGGCTGATAGGCTTGTGTCAAGACTCATACATTGACAAAGTCCTACAAAGATTCAGCATGAAAGATTCCAAGAAGGGCTTCACGCCAATGGTACATGGCACAACGCTAAGCAAGAAGCAGAGCCCTACGTCGGCTGCTGAGCTTGAGCGCATGAAGAATATTCCTTATGCATCAGCAATAGGATCTGTCATGTATGCCATGATCTGTACTCGTCCTGATGTTGCTTATGCATTGAGCATGACGAGTAGATACCAGTCAAATCCAGGTGAAAACCATTGGATTGCCGTAAAGAATATCTTGAAGTATCTAAGACATACTAAGGATAAGTTCTTGGTGTACGGTGGAAGTGATGTGCTTAAAGTCAGTGGATTCACGGACGCAAGTTTCCAGACAGACACTGATGATTTCCGGTCACAGTCCGGTTATATCTTTTGTCTGAATGGCGGTGCAGTAAGTTGGAGAAGCTCCAAGCAGGACACCGTTGCTGATTCCACTACAGAAGCTGAATATATCGCCGCCTCGGAAGCAGCGAAGGAAGCTGTTTGGATACGAAAGTTCATTATGGAACTAGGTGTGATACCAGATGCGGCTGAGCCTCTGGCACTGTTTTGTGACAACAATGGTGCTATAGCTCAGGCAAAGGAACCAAGATCACACCAGAAATCCAAGCATGTTCAAAGAAGATATCACTTGATATGTGACATCATTAATAGAAAGGAAGTCAAGATCAGCCGAGTTCCGACAGATGATAATGTCGCTGATCCGTTGACAAAGCCACTCCCAAGGCCTAAGCTCGAGTTACTGACTGAAGCTGTAGGCATTAGAAACATTGAAATGTAATCTAAATTTGAGTGGGAGTTTTGTGAGCTTTATTTTAGTTATTTGATATGTTCTTGTAAAACATTATTTTATGTTTTAATGAAATTATTATTTCAAGATTATTTTAACTGTGATGAAATAATCGTTCCAAAATGATATGAAACATTTTATAGGTCATCGAAGTAAGTGACTTGATCTTGAGTCATCAAAGTCATTTAGCTTGATCATGAGATCCTATATTTGATAAATGTTTTGTATCATCCTGTCCCTAGTCGAAGGTTGTTGAAATTGGAACATCAACAACCGTGTGAGACTGGATTGGTACGTGACTTATGACAAAGTCTCAGTGTGTCATAGATGCGCGGCATCAAAGTCAGTACATAGGTGTATGTTGGGAACATACGACCGGACAAGACCCGCTTATAAGAACTCTTCAGGATATTTATATCTGTGTCATAAGAGATTCTTACTACGACTATAGAGTATAGTCCTTAGACCTGAGTTTGCATGCATGTGACTGCATATGGACTGATGCACTTTGATCATTGTCTAACGCTATCGTTCTGTGATAGCTATAAGGACCTTGTTTGGGTGCATTATGAAATGAGTAGTTTACAGTGATGGAACAAGATGGGATTTGTCCCTCCAATATAAATGGAGTGAATATCTCTAGGCCAATCGGAGATTTGAATACTGGAAAACGCATGGCCATGCTCAAACGGACTTTCCCGAGTCGTTTGGATTGTCAGTATCAAATCAGAGTTCGATGAACAAGATTAGGCTTTATAAGGATGACACTAATCTTGCCTTATGACTAATCGAGATATTGAGACGAAAGGGATTATGAATACAGAGATTCCAGTTCAAGTGGGAGATTGTTGGAATTGTGTCCAGCAATCTCTGTACTGTCTCTATAACGTAAGAGTATGTCAGTGATCAGACATAAGTCATACAATGCTGGGGGTCATGATGGCTTGCTAGAGTCCGCTCATGATCTATAAGTCTTGGACTTATTGCCTTTATTGTATGATCCCATATGGGTCACACGCTTAAGCTAGCAGGAAATAATGTTGGAACGGCTTAGCAGAAGTACGACAAAAGTGCTATGCATTTGTCGTACTAAGAGAGAAGAATTAATGGGTCTGATTAAATGGAATTTAATCAGATTGGTATTTGGGCCCATAAAGCCCAAAAGGAATTAGACAAGTTTTATGAATAAAACTTGAGTCTGTTTTTCCTTCCAACCCTAATCCCAGCCGCGATCTCTCTCTCTTTCTGGCGCCTCCCTCAGCTCGGTCTAGCAACCAGTTTCCTGTGATTGCGTGTGTGAGCCTTTGGAGGATTCATCTCTCGGTGTATCTCCCTGATCATTGACCTGTTCATCAATTCCGCTGCAAACAAACAGGTAAAAGGTGAGATCTAATGTTTCTAAATAAGAACACCTAGATCTGATGCATGTTTAGGTTGATATCAATATGAGAATTGAATCAGGATCAACCGAAACTTCCTACAGAAACGGGCGTTGTTTTCACTAGTCTGGTCGTCGATTTGCGTCATCAAAGTCTTTAAGAGGGAGGAGACATCCATGTTTTCAGTATTTGGACGCGTTACGTCTTAGTGGGTGTTGGTTACCCTAGTTTGGTTGGTCCGGGCTTCGGTTGACGAGATTGGTGACTGTGCGTCGTTTGAGGGTCTTGGTGAGATCGAGCTCGGATGGAGCGGGCTCGGAGTTTGCTCGAATGATTTTGGGTTGTTACTCGTTAAAAGTGGTCATGTCATCTCAGCTTTGTCTTAGAATATAGAAAAGTTTCTTTCTTCACCCCAGACGGCGTCAATTTTTGTTACGGAATTTCGATCTAGTCCAAAAGAGTCAGATTACGATCAGGGAAGTCTTAACTACGAGGTGAGAGATAAACTTTAAGTGAGGTCGGAAACTAGTCTATTAATATTAAGGTCGAAGCCGAACAATGAACAGGATGGTACGCGGTGGGAGTCTATCGAATGACGTGCTCCCTAAATGTTGCTTGAGCTCGAAGCTTTATAAGAGTAACTCGGAGCCTTCGCAAGTTACATTTGAAGGATTGTTTAGTTGATCCTGATTCAATTCTTAGATTCATATCAACCTAAACATGCGATCTAGGTTCTTCTCAGAATAGAAACAAATGATGATCTCACCTTATACCTGTTTGCAGCGGAAAGAGATGGTATGTCTGAGATCAGAGAAACACCGAGGGATGATTCCTCCAAAGGTTCACACACGCGATCACAGAAAACGGCTGCTAGACCACAAGGAGCTCGGCGCAAAAGAGAGAGAGAGTTTTCGGCTGGAGTTAGGGTTAATTGCTCAGAAACTCGAGTTTTACCTTATAAAACTTGTCTGATTCCGTTTGGGCCATTTGGCCCAAACACCAATTAACTAGACGGCATTCGCGCACTGTGTCGACCGATACCCCTTGTGTATCGATCGACACACAGTGCCTAAACCGTTTTATTCTCTCTAAGTACAGTAAATGCCTAGCACTTTTACCGTACTTCTGCTAAACCGTTCCTACACATTTTCCTGTTAGCTTAGGCGTGTGACCCATATGGGATCATATAATAAAGGCAATAAGTCCAAGACTTATAGATCATGAGCGGACTCTAGCAAGCCATCATGACCCCCAGTATTATATGACTTATGTCTGATCATTGACATACTCTTACTTTCTAGAGACAGTACCGAGATTACTGGACACAATTCCAACAATCTCCCACTTGTACTGGAATCTCTGTATTCATAATCCTTTTGTCACAATATCTCGATTAGTCATAAGGCAAGATTGGTGTCATACTTATAAAACTTAATCTTGTTCATCGGACTCTGATTTGATACTGACAATCCAAACGACTCGGGACAGTCCGTTTGAGCATGGCCATGCATTTTCCAGTATTCAAATCTCCGATTGGCCTAGAGATATTCACTCCATTTATATTGGAGGGACAAATTCCGTCTTGTTCCATCACTGTGAACTATTCATTTCATAATGTACCCAAACAAGGTCCTTATAACTATCGCAGAACGATAGCGTTAGACAATGATCAAAGTGCATCAGTCCATGTGCAGTCACATGCATGCGAACTCAGGTCTAAGGACTATACTCTATAGTCGTAGTAAGAATCTCTTATGACACAGATATAAATATCCTGAAGAGTTCTTATAAGCGGGTCTTGTCCGGTCGTATGTTCCCAAACATACACCTATGTACTGACTTTGATGCCGCGCATCTATGACACACTGAGACTTTGTCATAAGTCACGTACCAATCCAGTCTCACACGGTTGTTGGTGTTCCAATTTCAACAACCTTCGACTAGGGACGGGATGATATAAACATCTATCAAATATAGGGTCTCCAATGCCCTGGTTCTTTACAGAACCTGCATATGTCAGTTGGCCCAGCCTTGGACTTGGGCTTGGGCTTTGGCGTGTCCTTGTCCGCGACTTGGACAGCCTTGGCCTTTCCCTTATCCTTAGCAGAGGATTTCTTAAACCCCTTGCCCTTCTGCACCATAAGCACATTTGGGTCCTTGGCGGTTTTCCTCAAATTGGGCTCCGCAGTCTTGAGCATTCCGTGAAGCTCAGGCAATGTCTTACTCAAGCCATGCATGTTAAAGTTCAGAATGAACTGATCATAGCTTGCAGGTAATGACTGCAGAATGATGTCGCAGGCAAGTTCCTGGCTGATTGGGCAGTCGAGTTTCTGAAGATGATCGAGATAACCCATCATCTTCAAGACATGAGGACTCACTGCCGCATTCGCAGCCAACTTGCAGTCCAAGAGGTTCTTAACTGTTTGAAACCTCTCAGTCCTAGCCTGCTCCTGAAAAAGCGATTTCAGGCTTGCCATTATCTCGATGGGTGACAATACACTCTCGAACTGTTTTTGCAGCTCAGGAGTCATTGTCACCAACATCAGGCAATAAGCATCATTTTCATCTGACGAATGCTTTTCCCAAGCATTATGCAGAGTCCTGGCGGCATTGGCAGGAGGCCTCTCGGAGGGAGGATCACGAAGGACATAATCCTTCTTCTCCTGCTTGAGGACTAGCCTCAAGTTCCTTGACCACGTCAGGAAGTTCGTTCCAGTCAGCTTCTCCTTTTCGAGAACAGACCGGATCGAGAATGAGTTTTGTGTGCTTGTAGTAGTCATAGCTGAAATATATAGATAAAAAGGTTATTAGTTAAAATGTTCAATATGATTAATCTCGTATTAAATTTAATATGATTAATCACGCATTATATTCAATAACATAAGTTACCATCAATAGAATATAATGATTCCAAGATCCACATATAACTAAGATTAAAGTGGCCACTGGCCGTCACCAAACCTTAGCTTATATCGGTAAGCCCTATATCGGCTAATTATATCCGTGATATAACTCTTGGTTGTGAATCTGGGCCCGAGGCCCAATTCACTCTGATGTCTCAAGGCCCGGGACTCCCGATGGCCCAGTCAAGAAAACCAGACTATACAGTCATGTAATCATTAATGTCTGGGACTCCCAATGACATTTATGAATCACAAACCGTCTTATCCACGCAAAAGCAGACACCCTCACACTGTAAGGCCATGAATACAATTGAATGGGCTTCGACAGCTGACATAGAATGGACAAGACATCCAACGCTTGATATTATTTGAGGTTCGTAGGTTTATTTAAAAATTCATTCCCAAAATAGAAGATTACTATTTCGGGAAACTTTCCATTTTTGGAAACCTACTATTTTTGGAAACTTTCTAAAATTGGAAACTTTCTAAAAACGGAAACTTTCTAACTTTAGAAATTTCTTAAAATCCGAATCATGCAAATCTAGAAACTTCTATAAATTAAGAAACTTTCTAATTTCAAAATATCGGAAACTTTAATTTAAAATCGATTTATATTCTTTATAAAATAAATTTCAAATTAATCTGAAGAAAGACTCAAATAATTGGCCCAATTGTTTTAACTTCTTGGCCCGAGGCCCAAGAATTGGTCCATGTCCAAGACATGACCCAATTGTCCAATTAAATGACATAACCGGTCTGGTTCATTAAAATTGGTCTAACCAAATTTTAATTACTACGATGACCACAATTGTCAACCGGTTATTTACTAAACCGGATTTTCTCAATTTATTTGGTCCAACCAAATCAAATTAGAAAATCCTGGTTTAGGCACTAAATCCAATAATTCTTTCGACATTGGATTTCTTGTCCCGGTTTAACCAGACTTAATAAAATTATTAAATCTGTTTATTAAACCGTGACGTTTAATTTTAATCAAAATATTAAACCGAGCCTTAAACCAACCATGTCGATCGATGGACCAACCGTGTCGATCGATCCATCAACCACATCGGTCGATGCTCTCAGCATCGATCCTGCATCGATCGTGCATCGATCCTGTATCGATCGATGCTCTTACGCATGCACGGATCCGAGCCAAAACCCTAACCGTGTCGATCGATGTGCACCAACCGCATCGGTCGATGCACCAATATCGAACCTGCATCGATCCTGTATTGATCGATGCTTTCACGCGTTAACAGGGTTAGCCGATAGACTGTATCGACCGATCCATGCGATCGTATCGATCGATCCATGCGATCGCAGTCGATACAGACCTCTTGAAATCGCATTCTACCAAATCATATAGCTTGGTTTCTGCAATTTTATGTGTGTTTAGATTTCAATTCTTGTTGCTTAAATGGTTTCTCTTATCAGTAGTTGATTCAAAACACTTTTAAACAAGAAAACAATCCTAAACATTGAATCTAAACAAGAAAAACCAGAACCATTGGCTCTGATACCACTGAAGGATTGTTTAGTTGATCCTGATTCAATTCTTAGATTCATATCAACCTAAACATGCGATCTAGGTTCTTCTCAGAATAGAAACAAATGATGATCTCACCTTATACCTGTTTGCAGCGGAAAGAGATGGTATGTCTGAGATCAGAGAAACACCGAGGGATGATTCCTCCAAAGGTTCACACACGCGATCACAGAAAACGGCTGCTAGACCACAAGGAGCTCGGCGCAAAAGAGAGAGAGAGTTTTCGGCTGGAGTTAGGGTTAATTGCTCAGAAACTCGAGTTTTACCTTATAAAACTTGTCTGATTCCGTTTGGGCCATTTGGCCCAAACACCAATTAACTAGACGGCATTCGCGCACTGTGTCGACCGATACCCCTTGTGTATCGATCGACACACAGTGCCTAAACCGTTTTATTCTCTCTAAGTACAGTAAATGCCTAGCACTTTTACCGTACTTCTGCTAAACCGTTCCTACACATTTTCCTGTTAGCTTAGGCGTGTGACCCATATGGGATCATATAATAAAGGCAATAAGTCCAAGACTTATAGATCATGAGCGGACTCTAGCAAGCCATCATGACCCCCAGTATTATATGACTTATGTCTGATCATTGACATACTCTTACTTTCTAGAGACAGTACCGAGATTACTGGACACAATTCCAACAACATTGTACCCCAAATGTGTTGGGAATATCCTGAAATCACACTTGTAATTACTCTAGAGATAGTTGTGTTGCCAGGTGATCATAATGTTTTGCTAGAAGCCACTTATGATCTGTGAGTTATGAACTCATTGCTAGTATTATATGATCCTACAGGGTCACACACCTAAGCAAACTGGATATAGAATATGGGGTTGATCATTAGTGTAATGATCTGATAAATGTATATATGATATGCATTCGATAACAAGTTTCTGTGGCAGTGTCGATCGACACAACATGTGCATCGATCGACACAGATCGCGGACCAAAATATCGATTTTGGTTTATGACTTAATTAACCACGGTTTGAGGTTAATCAACTCATGGTAAAAGTCAATATATATATGATATATGGTCGACTTTTACAGATATAGACCTAATTCATAGCCACCAGAAAGAAACAGAAACCCTCTGAGAGATCCGATCTCTAAACGGCACTAGCATCCCGTCCGTTCAAGTTTGTTTGCTTGTGGATACCAGTAGAGGCGCAGCACTTGAGGCGCTAATCAATCTCGAATACCTAATCATCTTCCGCTGCATAACTTTTCAGGTATCTTCGAGATCTGATGTAGATTCAATGATATAAACATGAACCCTAGATCCTAGGCTATGAAATTCAGACTTAGGGTTGCCTAATTGGATTAGGAACTGCTAGAAATTCCTTCAGTGGTATCAGAGCCTTAGGGTTCTAGGTTAATTGTACTCTGAGTTTTCGCCTTGCGTCGATCATTTCTTTCGGCATGTGACGATCGACACAACACGAAATCAGTTTCAGAATCGCATTGTGTCGATCGACACAAAGTGTTGCATCGATCGACACAAGGTGTCATGACTGGTTCGATTGGATTGAATTGGTCATCGCGATTGGTTGAGCTGGTTAGACCGGTTTATTGCGATTGATTGATTTGGTTGGTGTCGATCGATGCTAATGTAGCGTCGATCGATACTGACCGGTTATCAAAGCCGGTTCAATTGGATTGATCGGTTATCGCAAATTGGTTATGGTATGTTGCATCGATCGATGTTAGTGTAGTGTCGATCGACAAAGAATTAAATTGTTCGGTTATTGAACCTGCAATTGCAGAACCAAACCAGAATTCCCACTTCTTAGAATTATTAAAGCCTAATTAGATTAGTTGTTTTATAAGTTCTAAACTTTATAGGATGCATATATGATATGCGTTAGACCAAAAGTTCCGTTCCTCAAACTAAATATCAAGTAATCCTTGATGTCTTCCCGATCTTGTCAACTGTCAAGACTCGTTTCATTGTGCGATAGATTTGCAGTGCAAGGTGTCCATAATTACATGAGTAAGGCAGGAGGTAATCGTGTTGATAGGCTTGCAGTGCAAGGTATCAACAATTACATGACTTAAGAGATTAGTTTACTTGACTGGGCTATCAAAATCGTTTTGGGCCCAGAGACATCAGGTGGATTGGACATGAGATGTCAGTCCACAACCAAGAGTTATATTGGATATAACTAGCAAAGAGTTGCTTACCTAGATAGCTAAAATTTGGGTGATAGCCAGTGGCTCACTCAAGTTTCAGTGAAGTATGGGTCTTGGATAATTATATTCATTTGAGAAAACATTGTCTTGAATATAATGCGAGTCTTCTTAATAGTTAAGATTTCTCATTTCTTGAACATCATAACTAAACATCTCTTGTTTTCAGCTACGTCTAGCACAAACCATCATAACAATTTCTCCTTGCGATCCGTCCTTGAGAAGGACAAGTTAAATGGATCCAACTTTCTTGAATGGTATCGGAACTTGAGAATTGTTCTCAAACAGGAGAAGAAGGACTATGTCCTTGAGAAATTTCTCCCCAAAAAGTACCGAGCCAATGCCTGGCAGTCAGATAAGGATGCTTGGGATAAGTATTCTAATGATGTGGTCGATGTATGTTGTCTCATGTTGGCTACCATGAACTCGGACTTGCAAAAGCAATATGAGTACGTGGAGTCGCCAATAGAGATGATCAATGGCCTGAAAAGTATGTTTCAGGAGCAGGCACGAACTCAGAGATACCAGACGGTTAAGTCTTTGATTGAGTGCAAGCTACCAAAGGACGAACCAGTTAGTCCTCATGTCATTAAGATGATGGGTTATATTGATAACCTGGGGAAACTGGTTGTCCCATTAGCCAAGAGTTGGCTACTGACATCATTCTGCAGTCACTGCCGTCAAGCAATGATCAATTTGTTATGAACTATAACATGAACAACTTGACAAAGACTTTGACTGAGTTGCATGGGATGCTCAAAACTGCTGAACCTAACATCAAGAAGGACACCCCAAATGTCCTTATGGTACAGAAGGGTAAAAAGTTTAAGAAACTTGGTAAGACCAAAGGTGATGGCAAGACGATCTCGATTGTGAATCCAAGCGAGTCTAACCATGCTCCTAAGGTTAAGCATGGTCCTTCTAAAGATGATAAGTGCCATTATTGTAATGGTTATGGGCATTTGAAAAGAAACTGCAATAAATTCCTGGAAGATTATGAGAAGCTGAAGAAGACGTACGAGACTTCTTCTTCAGGTATTTATGTTATAGAAGTAAATGTTACTTCTTATGGTTCTACTTATTGGGTATTGGATACCGACTGTGGTGCTCATATTTTGTGAAAATATGCAGGGCCTAAGCAACAGTAGGACTACAAGTGGACATGCGCGGTGGAAATGGAGCAAGAGTTGTTGCATTACCTGTAGGAACATTTTATTTGTCTTTATCTTCTGGAATGGTTTTAAGAACTACTACTATGTACTTGCTATAAGCAGAAATGTTATTTCTATTCCTTGTTTGGATATGGAAGGATATCAGTTTTCAAATTAAGAATAAGTGTTATTCATTTGATTACAATGATATGTTTTATAGAAGCAGTCCATTAGAGAATGGACCTTATGTTCTAAACCAAAACGTGCCTAACTATAACATTAGTACCAAGAGATTCAAATCAAATGATACGAATCAAGATTTTCTCTGGCATTGTCGTTTGGGCCACATAAATGAGAGCGGATTCAGAAGCTCCATAGTGATGGACTTTTGGGCTCATTTGATTATGAATCATGTGAGAAATGCGAACCTTGTATATTAGGTAAAACGACAAAGGACCCTTTCAACAAAGGTAGTGTCGATCGACACAAGATGTGTATCGATCGACACAGGTTGCGAACGAACAAAATGAAAGGGCCAGAGGCTTATTGGGCTTTATACATACGGATGTGTATGGCCCGATGAGCACTAGTGCTAGAGGAAACTTTCAGTACTTCATTACCTTTACTGATATTTTCAGTAGGTACGGTTATGTCTAATTAATGAGACATAAGTCGGAATCTTTTGAAAAGTTCAAAGAAGTTCCAGAATGAAGTACAGAATCAACTTGGCAAAAGTATCAAAGCTCTACGATGAGATCGTGGAGGTGAATACTTAAGTCAAGACTTTAGTGATCATCTGAGAGATTGTGGAATTGTTTCACGACTCACTCCTCATGAATCGGACTTTATTAGATATGGTTCGATCAATGATGAGTCACTTAGATCTTCCATTATCCTTCTAGGGATACGCTCTAGAAACGTCTGCGGTTCCATCAAAATCAGTTACAAAGGCACCACATGAGATGTGGACTGGAAATGTTCCTAATTTGTTTTTCATGAAGATTTGGGGTTGTGAGGCTTGTTTAAAACGTTTAATCTCTGATAAGCTCGCACCCAAATCCGAGAAGTGCTACTTCATTGGTTATCCTAAGGAGACCAAGGCATGTTACTTTTACAACCGGTCCGAGAACAAAATGTTTGTTGCTCGGAACTGTGTTTTTCTTAAGAAAGATTTCTTTCCAAGAAGAACAGTGGGAGTAAAGTACAACTCGAAGAAATTCAAAAATCACAGGAGGCTGCTCAACCTGATGAGGAAGAGAAGCAGTTGGATCTACAAAGAGTTGTAGAACCTACACCTGTGGTGCCTGAATTTCGCAAAGGATTTGTCACGAACCCGAGAAATTTGGATTTCTCGTAACCAATTGCCGTGATCTGTTGATCATTGAAAGTGACGAGCCTGCGAATTATGAAGAAGCAATGTTGGGCCCTGACTCCGAAAGATGGCTAAAAGCCGCTGAATCCGAAATGGAATCATGTCACAAAACCAAGTATGGACTTGGGATTGATTTACCCGATGGTGTAAAAGCCATTGAGAATAAATGGATTTTCAAGAAGAAAATTGACGTGGATGGTTATATTCAGATATACAAAGCTAGGTTGGTGGCAAAAGGTTTCAAGCAAATTCCTAGTATTGACTATGAAGAAACCTATTCCCCGGTCACTATGCTTAAGTCTATTCGGATTCTCCTAGCAATTGCCGCTCATTATGATTATGATATCTGGCAAATGGATGTGAAAACAGCTTTCCTTGATGGAATTCTGGAAAAGGATGTGTACGTGACACAACCTGAAGTTTTCATTGATCCTAATACTGCTAGGAAGCTATGCAAGCTTCATCGATCTATTCATGGATTGAAGCAAGCATCTCGGAGTTGGAATCTTCGTTTTGAGGAAGAAGTCAAAAGGTTTGACTTCATCGGAAACGAAAAGGGAATTGTGTGTTTACAAGATAACTAGTGGGAGCGCAGTTGCATTTCTCGCATTGTATGTTGATAACATACTGCTTTTTGGAAATGAAGTACCATTGTTTCAGTCTGTTAAGACCTGACTCGAAAGTTGTTTTTCGATGAAAACATGGGAGAAGCTGTATAGATTCTTGGAATATGAATCTATAGAGATAGATTGGACAAGCTAATTGGATTGTGTCAAGATACTTATATGGATAAGGTCTTGCACAGGCCCAGTATGCATGATTACAAGAAGGGCTTCATGTCAATGACTCTTGTCATTAATCTTAGCAAGACGCAGTGTCCTTCGACGCATGCTGAGCGAGAACGCATGAGGGTCAGACCACTGCTATAGGCTTGGATGTCTTAAGATATGATCTTAATTTTAGTGGGACTTGTTGTTGTTGATTTTAGTTATGATATGATGTTCATGTAAACATAATTTGATTATGTTAATAAATTCTGACATCAGTATTATTTAATTATGTTATTAAATAATAGTCCCAAAGTAATTTATGACATTTTATAGGTCATCAAGTATGTGACTTGATCATGAAACCCTATAAGTGATAAATGACATAAATTATGTTGGTCCCTGGTCAAGATTGTTAAAGTGGGACATTACCAACCGCGTGAGACTAGTATGTAAGGTGACTGATGACTAAGTTTCATGGAGTCATTAATAAGAGTATTAAAGTCAATCACATAGATATGTGTTAGAGAACACATGATCGGACATGACCCACTAATGAGAACTCTACGGGATAGTTATATAAGTGTCATGAGAGTTTTCATTACGACTATAGAGTATAGTCCTTAGACATGAGTTCATCATGCTTTCTTACATATGAATTGGTCCGCTTTAACCTTGTCAAACGTCAGCCGTAACTGGTGACTATAAAGGCATTGATTGGGCGTATCATGAAGTGTGTGAAGGAACAGGGATGGAACAAGATGGGATTTGTCCCTCCTATATAACAGGAGATCAATATCTCAGGGCCCATCGAAGATTTGATACTGAAAAATGTGTGTCCACACTCAAACGAGGTGATTGTCAGTCGTTTGTCTTGTCAGTATAAATCGGAGTTCGATGAACATGATCTTGGCTTAATAAGGATGACACAAATCTTGCCTTATGCCAGATCGAGATATAGAGACGAAGGGATTATGGGAATAGATGATTCCAATACAAGTGGGAGATTGTTGGGAATGTCCTGAAATCACACTTGTAATTACTCTAGAGATAGTTGTGTTGTCGAGATTAGACATTCATATAATACTAGGTGATCATAATGTTTTGCTAGAAGCCACTTGTGATCTGTGAGTTATGAACTCATTGCTAGTATTATATGATCCTACAGGGTCACACACCTAAGCAAATTGGATATAGAATATGGGGTTGATCATTAGTGTAATGATCTGATAAATGTATATATGATATGCATGGATAACAAGTTTCTGAGGCAGTGTCGATCGACACAACATGTGCATCGATCGATACAGATCGCAGATCAAAATATCGATTTTGGTTTATGACTTAATTAACCACGGTTTGAGTCTTGGTTAATCAGGTCATGGTAAAAGTCAATATATATGATATATGGTTGACTTTTACAGATATAGACCTAATTCACAGCCACCAGAAAGAAACAGAAACCCTCTGAGAGATCCGATCTCTAAACGGCACTAGCATCCCGTTCGTTCCAGTTTGTGTGCGTGTGGATACCAGTAGAGGCGCAGCACTTGAGGCGCTAATCAATCTCGAATACCTAATCATCTTCCGCTGCATAACTTTCCAGGTATCTTCGAGATCTGATTGTAGATTCAATGATATAAACATGAACCCTAGATCCTAGGCTATGGAATTCAGACTTAGAGTTGCCTAATTGGATTAGGAATTGCTAGAAATTTCTTCAAAATGAAGAGTGAAAAGTCCTATTTATAGCGTGGGAAGGCTGAATTCGTGCTAGGCCATTTGATTTCTTAGCGGACTTATATTTTTGGACCGAAATGAATCACTGAATTAACAAGATTTCCAATGGACTTATAGATGTGGGATAAACTCATATCCAACAGGTCACGTGTTAAAATCAAGACCAGGTGAGATCTAAAGAGGGCCCGGCCTAAACTCATCAACTTACTCGATTTTAGTTTATTTGAAAGAAAAAAAAAAGTGAGCTGAGCCGTGCGCCGGACAACGAAACCAGCTTAGGAGCTCTAGTTTCCGACGAGGGCACAGGCAATGGCTCCCACTTTATAATGTGAGACCAATTATGTGTGGGATTATAATTACTTTTCTACCCACAAAGCTACCTTCTGTTCACGCATTATGTCATTTACGTTCGCTTCCGATGTTCACGCATTGGGTGATTTGGTGTATGTTTCCCTCTTTTTTTTATTGTTAATCCATTTCGACTCCAAGACAAAAACCTACAAAAAGCAGATATTTAATTATATAATTGAGAAGTAAGAATGCACCACATTCATTCTCACGAGATTAATTACCAGCATACCCTTAATGAAATTTAAATGAAAACTAAATCCTACATCGATAGTTGGAGAAATAATTAACTAATATATATAGGGTAAGATAAGAAGAGGATGAATATAGAAGAAGAACATAGAAGAGAGAGAGAGAGAGAGAGAGAGAGAGAGAGAGAGAGAGGTTACCTCGATGGCGGAAGACCAGGCTGCGACGGCGGAGGAGCGCCAATTCCGAGACTCGAAAGAGAAAAGGCGAAGTTAGTTCTACATTGAATTCGAAAGAACAAAAGGTCGATCCTCTCTTAAGTTGGAAGCACATACAACTTAGGGTTTGATTGAGAGAGCATTAGGAAGGGCATTATGCTTTTTATTAACCAATCAAGTTTTATTTAAAAAGCATGTAAAAAAGCATTTAAAAGATGCAAATGCTTTCAAATGCTTATGCTCTCACATGGAGCATTTCCACAGCATTAACCTCTAAAATATTAAATATTTTTTTAAAAAATCATATAATTAATTAATATTGTTAATTAACATAAAATATATGCATATATTTGAAATTATTATTATTAATATTTTATTTCATCTATTGTTTCAAATAAATATATATAAAAATATAATATATACATATAATAATTTAATAAATATATGAAAAATAAAACACTTATTTTCTAAATATAATATATACATATAATAATTTAAAAAATATAATTTAAATATATAAAAATAAAACATTATGTTTTAAATATAATATAATATATAATAATTTGATAAATATAATTTAAATACATGAAAAAAAAACTTATGTTCTAAATATAATATATACATATATAACACTTTAGAATAATTATAGTTAAATATAATTAAATATTTTATAATTTTATATTTAACCACTAACAACTCTACCAATCACTAAAAAATGTATATTAATTAGAGCATACAACTTCAGCTGCATACTGCTTCTGCTACTTACTGCTAATGCTCTGCTACGAGCCTTTCCAATCAGGCCCTTAATAGAGGAAAAAGAAGTGGAAGAAGAAGAGGAAGAATAGGAAAAAGAAGAAGAAGAGGAAGAAGAAGAAGAGGAAGAAGAAGAGGAAGCGAAAGAGGAAGAAGAGGGGGATGAAGAAGCGGAAGAAGAGGAAGAAGAAGAAGAAGCGGAAGAAGAGGAAGAAGAAGATGACGGTGGACTTGAGTGATTGTGACAATAATGTTCCAAAAAAGTTAAGCAACAAGTAGCTATGGAGCTCCGACAATTGCTAATTATAATGCTTGCGCGTTATAATGATCGGGGTTTTGGAATTATGATGGTTTACGAAAAAAGCATAAGTCACTCTAAAAAGTCAATCAACCATACATTTCATCGGGGTCTAAATCTCATGAATCTAAAAGATTTCATAATGAAAATAACTTCCAATTTTTTTTACTCTAACAAACTACTGCTATGTCCGCACAGAGGCACCCCACCTAGTTTATATATATTAAGTTATTTATATTTTATGCCCAACTATAATAATGAATATAAGGCGGTGAATGGAGAACGCGGTACGGGCGGATTTAATATAACGCACTTTAATTTTGTTAAATGTCACCATTCAACTACATGTGTTTTTAGTAGAGCATATTTTGGATAAAAACGCACTTATAAAAGGGGAGTTTTTTTTGTTTGTTTGTTATGTTTTCTCAAAAAAACGCACACAATCATTTTATCGTCACTTATGGTGTGGTTTTTCCAAGAGCGTTTTTAACATATTAAATTATTATTATTTTATTAAAATATTCAGAATTGTATTTTACAAAACTATGCATTTTAATTTAACTAATCTAAACTAGGCATGCGTATTTGGTTTCGGTTTGGATTGGATTTCGCATTGGATACGGTTCGGTTAATCAATTTTTGGTTAATTCAATTTTCTATCTTAAGACTTGTTCAAGTAATTAGAAAACCGGTTCGGTTTTGGTTCAAATTCAATTCGGTACAAATATTTGTGCTAAAATCTAAAAATACCTTCAATTTATCAGCACTAATTCAATTTCCGCTAATAGATACTCACATAGATAATGTGTAGTAATTATTATTTTTATTTATATTGGTTTTAAGTAGGATACACCCAAGTTTTACATACTTAGAAAATTATCGAATCGAACTGAATTGATCCTGAAATAACCGATTTTATCCAAAACAAAACAAATTAACCAAATTTATATAAAATAATCCAAAATAATCAATTTTTATTATAAAACTGCATTTGTCCACAAATTAGTTTTTACCATCAATATATTTTATCAATCTAGAATTTGAATTTTTTTATTTTTTACTATTTATTTATTGTGTATTTCACTTAACCGATAAACAGACAAACCGGTTTGGTTTGGTTAAGTTAACCAAACTCGCATGACTACGATAAAGTAAATCATGGAGGAATTCAATCGATCTATAAACTCACGCTTCTTTTGACACATGATTTAGTAATTTATATATATATTAAAAATAAACTTTTATTTTAAATTAATTACATATTTATAATTCATAAATATATAAAGATATTTTTATTAATAATAACAAATAATTTAATTTAAAATATACTAATTATTAGTATGTTTATTTCTAATATATTTATCTATAATCTAGAATTCGCACCACTAATTATTTTTTCATCATTCAAATATTTTATTATGTACCGCAAATCGTTTTTCACCAATCAACTTTTATTTTATACCGTTTTTATACAAACTTCATTTGTCCCGCAAACCGCATATATCGCAGTTGAACCGCACCACACTCTAAAACCATTTTTCCCGCACAATTAAAAACGCAGTCACCATTCAGACTCTAAATAACCCAAGTTTCGAGAACCTTCTCGTACGTATTACTAATTCTAACGAAAGTTGAAAGAAAATCAGAAAAATATAAATTACAGTTTTAGTTATCTATTGATGAGAAGAAGAAGTTTTGAGGTCAGGAGCGTGTAAGGGCATCTCCAATGAGCTACTCCATTTTTTACTCCAAAATGGAGTCATTCCAAAATGGAGTTTAGTTTTACTCCAACCATACTCCATTTTGGAGTAAAAAATGCAGTTATGAACAAACAAAAATAAGATTACTCCATATTTGAAGTAATCCTATTTTTTACTCCATTTTGGAGTGGAAAATGCAGTCCCATTAGAGAAAATTTACTCCAAAACAAATAGAATTTTAGAGTGGAAAATGCAGTCCTATTGGAGATGGTCTAAAAGTTGGTGGTCACATGTATTATGTATATCAGTATATGAGAAGGGGCATATATGTGTGTAATATAGATAGTACAGCAAAAGAGTCAAGATGAGTCAACGTGGGCCTTAAGTCTCTCCGTTTGGTGGTATTTTATGATGAAGTAGCAGGCAACTAATGACCAGCATGCGAGGCCTCACGTGATACCCACGTGATATCTTTGTTATATATTCAAAATTTCTCTGTCAATCTGTTGAATTAGGCACGACCCCACTGATGCGGTCATTGGGTAACCATGTACTATACGGTTTAGGATGTTTACAATTATTGCCAATGTTATATCTAATTACAGTTATCAATTTAAACAAAAAAGACTAGTTAAATACGGTTTAAGATCAAAGTTAATTAGTATATAATCCAACTTAAATTACTTTTTCTTGTTACTAAGAGGAGTTTCAGTCCGGGCCCTAGTTTTCTCCTGGTACAGGATCAACCTATGCAAATACCTAAACTGTGGGGCTAAAGATTCTTTCTACCAAAACTCGAACTAAAAGCGCAGTGGACCAATTCCTACGCTTAACCAGTAGTCAATCTTATATGGAGGTAGAAATTACCTTGTTAGCGTTAATAACGTTTAATTTGGTTTGTGTTTTATTAGCAGGATACAATAGTATATATGCCTAAGAATGAGTTTGTGTTTCTAACCAATCCTAAGATTGAGTTGATTCGTATGAATCAGAAAATATCCTATTTAATAGTTTTATTGACCAAAGTAATTATAGTTTGAATCACACATCCTCTTCAACCTCTACTCAACTATTCTGCTAGCTACATTTGTTCCGTATCTTCTATTCATTTTGCATTAGTCGTACTTGTAGTATTGTTCTGTTCATTCCATTTATCTTGTGACTTCGGAAGAATTAAATAGATGATATTTGTTATAAGAAAAAAATAATTAAATAGATGAAAGAAAAATTTCCAAAAAAACTCCTGATCTATTTTTTCTCTCTTCTCTTTCATCTATTTAAAAAGTAAATTGTCAATCTCTTTTTTTTGCCTCTCTAAAAAGTAAATTGTATGTCTTTTTCGTTGGGGAGGACATCCCTTTTCTTCCTCTTTTCAGGCAAGCTCTTCATATGCGGATGTACTGGTTCTTCTCCTTTGGTTAGGCGGCGTGACTGAGCTCTGACAACTCTGGCGACGTTTGGTTCGACATCGGGACCCCGGTGGTGACGGATCCGGATCTGTGGGGACCATATCCGGGGTTGGCGTCCCTCCAATGTTGCTTTTCAATGGTTTCTGTCTAGGGCTCTCCGATCTTGCGGCGGTTCTCTTCGGCGGTGGCTCTCCATTTCTTTCTGGGTGGGATTAGATATGTCTTATGTTCGGATTATGGGTTGCATGTTGCGTTGGGCTTGTTTTTCCTCATTTGTGTGCGCTTGGGGACGGCGGCGGTCTGGTGGTTGGCTTGTGCGGCCAGGTCGGTGGACCGAAAATAGTTTGCGATGCTCGGGTTTCTCTTGATATCCACTTAGGCATCATCTTCGGGTGGTGGAGTGTCGGTGAGTAAGAGCCTTTGTTTCTCGCATGCTTAGGCATCTGCTTTTGTGCCTCTTGTTTCTGGCATATCCTCTTCTCTCTATTGCTCCATTGGTTTGTGGTTTTCGGCGTTTGAAGATTGTGGCGCTCTCTTCCTTGGTGGTGGCTAGGTTTAGGTGTTTTAGTCTTTCGGCTCGCTCGGTGTGGTGGTTTTCTCATCTCGGCGGCGGCGGTATATGCTTCTCGTCTAGAGTTTTCGTTCGGACATGGGCTTTTTTGGGCTTTCCATTTGGACTGAGTTGGTATATCTAAGTTCTTTAGAAGATTTTGTTTTTGGGCTTGAGGATTATTTTGTTTGTATGTTTTTTTTTATGCATTTTCTGTTTTTGTCAAAAAAAAACAAAAAAAAATTATATGAAAACCTTTATAAAAAATGATAGAAGATTAAATATATAATATGTTTTTGGTCAATGGATAATATATAAGGCCCGTTTTACAATACCTAAGAGGAAACCTTTACTTGCTTAATGGGCTTCTTGTTCAATATATCGAACGGCTTAAAATTGATTCTTGTGTGCTCTGTTCCTTGTATGATTTTCTTTTTTTGGTATAAGTGTTCCTTGTATGATTTGATGTATAATTGAGCACTGTTTTTATTTTACAGGTTATTCAGCTACTCGTAATAAATGTCAAGTTAGAAGATATTTGTGGAAAGTTAGTCATCATTTTATTGTAAACTGAGTGACAAAATAGAACATATTGTAACATAAAATAACATAAACAAAGCCTTGTTGGTTGGACTTTAGTTTCCTATGGTTATGATCTTTTACTATTAAGGGAAATATGAATCTATAGCAACCGATAATGCTGAAATTAGTTCTCTCTCATCTGACACTATTCGCTAGGCCTGGGCGTTCGGATATTCGGGTCGGGTCCGGGTCGGGTCCTTACAGGTTCCGGGTCTAACGGGTATATAAATATAGGACCCATTTAAGAACCTGTGTATTTTCGGGTCGGGTTCGGGTCGGGTCCTCTCGGGTCCGGGTCGGTTCGGGTCTGCTATTGCCAAACCTGCAAAGACCCGAAATTTTACGGGTACTATTCAGGTTTGGATATTTACAGGTTTTTTTGGATATTTTCGGGTATAAAATACACAAAAAACCTGCAAATACCCGAATAAACCTGTGAAAATATTCGAAAAGTACAGGTTTTATCAGGTTTTTTTCAGGTTTTATTGGATCATATGGGTCATACAGGTCCTGTTGGATCTTATGGAGTCGGTTACTAACAGGTTCTTAACAGGTTCCTAACAGGCAGTGTTTTGAAACCCGACCCAGACCCGTTGTTGAACCGGTAAACTCGGTGACCCGGTAAACATTTTGGGTCAGGTTATATGCAAAAACCGCTTAGTTAAAAACCCAGACAAAATCGTAAAAATCCGTGGTTTATTTGCGACCCGATGGACCGGTCGAACCGATCAACCCGGATAATAAATTTTTTAAAACTTTTTAAACCAAAGAGAATGTTTTATTGTGTTAAAATATAGGGTTTTAGATTTAGTAATTGAAAGCTTGAAACAGTAAATGTTTCATCTACGGCAGCCTCACAAATCGTTCACAAACCTTCGTTCAAACTCCAAAGTTTAAGATCACAAACCTTGGTTAGGTTTCAGATCAATACACGTAACTTGTAATCTCTTCTCTTTTCTTTTCCCAAGACCTTTATTTGGCTTAGTCTCGTTCAATTATTTTGTTTTTTCATGTATGATCAAAATTCATTGTGTGAGAAGCCTGAGACTATGAGTGGGTTGATGAACTTATTTGAAAAGCAAAAGGAGAGTAGCAAAACAAAGCTTTTTCAAGAGCTTAGGATTTATAGAGAACGCGAGGGAAGCTTTTCTAGAGCTATAGCTCTAACTTGCAGCAAAACCTCTTAGCTAGGTACTTCTACTATTAAACATGAATCTGACTTGTATTGCTATTTTTATAGTGTTCTGATATACTTGTATTATATAGATGAATGGTGGAGATACTTTGGTTGTGATGCTCCTACTTTGCAAAAGTTAGCGATACGAATTCTTAGTCAAACCACTTCTTCATCTGGATGTGAGCGTAATTGGACAGTATTCGAGTGAATCCATACAAAGAAGAGGAATAGATTAGAGCATGAACGACTTAATGATCTCGTCTTTGTACATTACAATTTACGATTTCAAGATAGGTAAAGTATAATATGTTTTCTCTCTTTAATTAGCTTAGTTTATAACAAGTAGTTACATATTTTTAATGGACATGTCAAAAAGAAAGATCTTATGATCCCGTTGACTACGAATCTATTGACAATACTGAGTTTTGGATCGTAGAAGAAGACGAACCAGGCGAACTTGATTATGATGAATTAGAAAAGGCTCTTGCTGAAGAATATCCTATAGATGACGAAGAGACTAACCCAGAAAAATCTTATCATTTTTCTTAGTTGTATATAAGATTGACTAAACTATGTGATTTATGGTTCTTTAGATTTTGATGAAGACTTTACTATGCCGCTTGAAGAATAAGAAGGATAGAGATAATCGAGATTGGTTGATGTGATCCATTTTTAATTTATTTTTGTTATTGGTGAGTTACTAGTTATAAACTATGTTAAAAACAACTTTTTCTATTTTCTTTCTCCAAATTTTTGGGATTGTGGTGTTTTTATTTTTCATTAAGAATGTTTTCATATTGAAAATTCTCAACGTGGGTTTTACTTTTTCTTTTCTTTTCACAATAACGTATGGTTTTACATTTTTAATAAAATGGTGTATTGTATGATTAAAAAGAGTACACATCAATATATATAACTATATATATATATATATATCATTAGTTTTGGACCCGAGGTTGACCCACGGTTGATCCACGGTTGACCCGGTGACCCGGTGATCCGGTAAACAGTCCGGTTCGTTATCCGGGTCGGGTTTAAAAACATTGCTAACAGGTTCTAACAGGTTCTAATAATTACTTAGTATAATATTTACAGGTTCCAACGGGTACCCGAAAGACCCGCGGATAAGACCCGGACCCGAACCTGTACCCGCGGATCTTCGATCGTCATACCCAACAGGTTCTAAACCTTGGACCCGGACCCGACCCGGACCCGACCCGGACCCGACTTTTTCGGGTCGATTCAGGTCGGGTCTTCGGGTCCGGGTAAAAATGTCCAGACCTACTATTCGCTCATACTATTCACTCACACAAAACCAATTTTACCCCTATTTTTACTAAAAAATTACATATCCATCAACAATTTTATTAAAATATTAAATACATTCATTCTCCCTTTTTCTTGTCGGAGGAATTAAAAAAAAATGATAAATGGGTTGTATATAAATATCAATAATTTTGATATAATAAACTTTCAAATATTTATAATTTAATTTGGGATTTAGGTTTTAATATTTAGGGTTTAGAGTTTAGTGTTTAGAGTTTAGGTTTTTAGGCTTTGAGGTTTATGGTTTAGGTTTTGGGGTTTAGGGTTAATATTTTGGGGTTAGGGTTTAGACTTTGGGTTTAGGGTTTAGAGTTTAGGGGTTAGGGTTTGTGTTTAAGGGTTTGGGTTTAGGCTTTGGGGGTTAGGGTTTATGGTTTGGGTTTGGGGCTAGGGTTAGAGTTTAGGGGTTAGGGTTTGGGTTTAGGCTTTGGGGGTTAGGGTTTAGGGTTTATGGTTTGGGGTTAGGGTTTAAGGTATAAACCCTAACCCCTACAACCCTAAATCCTAACCCCAAAGCCTAAACCCTAAACTATAAACTTTAACCCTAAACCCTAACCCCTAAAGCCTAAACCCAAATCCCTAAACACAAACCCTAACCCCTAAATTATAAACCCTAATCCCTAAACTCTAAACTTTAATCCCAAACTCTAAACCCTAAACCCTAAATCTTAACTTCCAAAACTTTTAACTACAATAAATTTTATTTTATTTGATACATATTATTAATTTATCTATGGGATATGAGCATTTAATATATCTGGGCCCACAAATTTTCTTTCCAAATTTGACATAGATAAGGAACATAAGCATTTAATGGTATGAGTCCACAAATCTTCTCTTTCCACATTTGCCACACGTTTATCTCTCTTATAGTAGCAAAATAGGTTACAATGAAATTAGTTAATTGGTCAAAACTAATTTATTGGTCATCATTCCATGAGAACTAATTTTTATAGTATTAATTGTCCTACACCTCTTTGTCCTTTATTAAACTATCTATTTCGTTACCATGAATATAATCCCATCAGTTAAACAAAAAAGTATAAACTAATTTCATGCAAAAAAGAAAAGAAAATGCAAAAAAAAAAGAACATATTGCAAAAAAAAGAACATATTGCAATACACAATTAATTAATAAATACTAATATCTTACGGCAAAACAATAAACTATTCCTCGATCGCTTTTAGGCCCACCGTGAGATGGACCCTACCATGTGATATCTCAATCTGGGCCGTCCATTTGTTTGAATGTTACGAAGAGTTTACGTTTGGTCCCCCTACCGCCACCGGTTTCTCTTCTCTGTACCACTTACGATCAATCATCGTGCCTTTGTTTTAGGATATCATTTATTCTTTTATTTAAAAATCACTTTCTTGTCATAATTATTTTTAGTTGATATTGTGACTAGTTTTTATTTTACTACACTGAATATTTAAAAATTCCTGACAACTCTTTAACCACCATTACTACTAACTAATCCTAATAGAAACCGGAAGACTTTAAGATATTAGCTATATATGTATATTGTTACCTAATATAATAAATATACGTTTACGTTATAAGCCTTTCAACTTCTACATACTTGCGGACTAGCTTCAACATACTTAAATTAACTTTATATTATTATAAGCAAAAATGTTTTTTGTAACGTTTTATTTATAGAGAGCTCTATATTGGTGAGGTTCAGATAATGAGATATGCATGCGTGTCTTCCCTTGTTTCATTTTTACGGCCTGTAATGACCTGGCTATTAGAGACATGCCTGATCATTCCAAAACCCATAATTTTCTTTCATGTTCGAAAGATTTTATAAGTTATCCGAATGCACAATAAACACATATCCATATAACCCAAGCTTACCAAAAAAACATCATAGATTTGCGGATCAAGTACCATTTACCAACCAAACTTACCAGGTCCATGTTCTGTGATTGTGTTTCTTTCTTTTCCACTAAGTTATCAGGCTCGGACGCTCGGTTCACTAGTATGATGATTATTGCGCAATATTCTAAAATAGGCATATAAATAGATTTGTTTTATAACATACATTAATTATTATCTTCTTTTTTAAAAATGACAATTTTTTCAAAAATATGGTGAGTCATGTGCGCTTGCATTCTTGACACATACCAAAAACCGTGCCTAAAATTTATGTATTAGATTTTGTTCGCGAAGACAACACACCGGTCTCTTAAAGTAGAACCGGCTTCTCTTGTTTGCTTAGAAGGCCATCACATTCTCATTATGAAGGTTGTGTATTTGAAGGGTAAACCTATCTGCAAATTAAGACCAAAGATTTGCTAAACCCAAACTAGAAACGTACCACATAACTAAGGTAGATGACTCTGTGAACACATACAATCTGGGCCAAGAAGAAGTGGGCCTTCGACATCAGCTCAAGCCCAACAAAGAGAATAGGATACTCTGCACCAAGAACAGAGAAATGCACAGAAAAGGAGGTCTGAACTGTACGATCAATGCAGCTCAACAAAGCTGTGTTTTCAACCGTTATACTCCCCTTGATCATAATGAAGAGTAGGCCACCATGACACTTGTCAACAGGACATTGAAGACCTACTTATAGTTTACTTCAGTTCTCTCTATTTAATAGAACTTGCAGACAATGTAATAAAATATCGAGTAATGAAATATATTTTCTGAAACTTCTGTTTTCTCCCTTTGTTGAGTTCTTCTCTGTTACCTTCATGGTATCAGAGCCATGGATGTTCTTACAGATCCAATTTCTTCTACCACGTTTAGCATCTCACAATGTGTAACTCTGAAACTCTCTTCTTCAAACTATTTACTATGGAAAACTCAGTTTGAATCCTTTCTCTCAAGCCAAATTCTAATAAGCTATGTTACTGGAGCCACAGTCAAACCTCCACCAACAATCTCATTCCAGCGTGGAGATGTTCTCGTAGAAGAAGCAAACCGAGAATACTTCAAATGGATTCAAAACGATCAACTAGTCAAAGCCTGGATCTTTGGTGCTTGTTCTGAAGATGCACTCCGTAAGGTTTATGGCCTTAGTACCAGTCAAGAAGTTTGGGCTACTCTCGCCAAACACTACAACAGAGTCTCAAACTCTCGAAAGTTTGATCTTCAGAGGCGTCTACAAACTGTTACCAAACAAGGTAAATCAATGGCTGACTACTTATCTGAAGTGAAGACCATCTGTGACCAGTTAGACTCCATTGGGTTTCCTCTTTCTGACCAAGAAAAAATCTATGGAGCTCTAAATGGTCTTGGAAAGGAGTATGAATCTATCATTACTGTGATAGAAAACTCTATGGATCTGATTCCTCCTCCATGTTACGATGATGTTGAGTTCAAGCTAGTTGGTTTTGAAGACAAACTGCAAACTTATGCTCAGCCTTCTGAAGTTACCCCTCACCTTGCCTTCACTGCTGGAAGAGGTTACTATAATCAAGGCAGAGGACATAACTATGAACGCTTTAACAACCAGAGCTATGGACGTTTCAACAATCAAAGGGGCAGAGGTGGTTCTTACTCAACTCGTGGACGTGGCTTTCACCAACAAATTTACTCAGGAACTAACTCTGGCCAAGGAGAAACCTTTTCAGAAAGGCCTACTTGCCAGATATGTGGAAAGCCTGGACACGTTGCCTTAAAGTGTTACAACCGCTTCAACAATGCTTACCAAAGTGATGAGCTTCCACAAGCCATGACAGCAGTTCATGTTCAGGATCACTCCATCGCTTATGGAACAGAATGGTACCCTGATACAACAGCCTCAGCCCACATCACCAGCTCAACAGCTCATCTAAACACATCTCGTCCATACAATGGTGATGATTCTGTTCTAGTTGGAAATGGAGATTGTTTGCCCATAACCCACATTGGATCGATTGCTTTGCCTTCTCTTCAAGGTAAGTTGATTCTTAATGATGTGCTTGTTTGCCCAGACATAGTAAAATCTCTTCTCTCTGTCTCAAAGATAACTTCAGATATTCCATGTTCCTTCACTTTTGATTCTGATGGTGTTGTGGTAAAGTACAAGGTGACGCAGCAGCTTCTCACCAAAGGAAGCAGGCTTAATGACTTGTATGTGTTGAAGAATCCTCAAATCCAGGCTCTCTACTCAAACAGGCAACAAACTATCAGTGAAGATGTTTGGCATGAGAGACTTGGACACCCACAAAAGGATATACTTCAACAACTTGCAAGGAAGAAGGCTATCTCTATCAATAAAGCAAGCTCATCTCTCTGTGAAGCCTGTCAGTTAGGAAAATTCAGCAAGTTTCAGTTTTTAAGTTCAGAGTCTGTGTGTGTAAGACCTCTAGAAAGAGTTCACTGTGATTTATGGGGTTCTGTCCCAGTTGCTTCTACTCAAGGGTTTCGATATTATGTGATTTTGATTGATAGCTTTTCTAGATACTCTTGGATGTATCCTCTCAAGACAAAATCTGAGTTATATCAAGTTTTTCTGAACTTTCAAAAAGCTGTGGAAAATCAACTTCAACATAAAATTCTTGCATTCCAATCAGATGGTGGTGGAGAGTTTGTGAGCAACAAGTTCCTCTCTCATCTTGCTTCATGTGGCATCAAACATACAATGTCATGTCCACACACACCACAACAAAATGGTCTTGCTGAAAGAAAACACAGACATGTGACTGAACTTGGCCTTTCAATGATGTTTCATGCAAATGTTCCTCAACAACTATGGGTGGAAGCTTTCTTTACTGCAAAATTTCTGATCAACTTGCTTCCATCTTCTGCTTTGATCAATCAACAATGTCCTTATACTGCTCTGACTGGTAAGGAACCTGTTTATCACTTTCTGAGAGTGTTTGGCTGCTCCTGTTATCCATACCTCAGACCATATCAAGCAAACAAATTTGATCCAAAATCTTTGCATTGTGTTTTCCTTGATACAATGACAAATATAAGGGCTATCGCTGTCTTCATCCTCCCACTGGTCGTGTGTTTATCAGCAGACATATTCTTTTTGATGAGACTACTTTCCCATTCAGCGATCTCTACTCAAACTATAGATCTGCAACAACTTTCTTATCCACTGCTTGGCGTCTTGGATATCAAAAACCTGCATGCTCCTCTAACTGTAAGCCTTCAGAAGAGATTATTCCTGCTGCTAAACCATCAGTCATTATCAATCAAGGTGATAACATTGAAGCTGCAGAACATGCAGCAGTTGCAGAACCAGTCTCTGATAATACTGAAGACAGTATCAGTTCTGATGACTCAGAATCCGACAGTTTTGCTTCTGTTCAGACTGATATCATTGATCAAGAACATGAACCTGAGCCAGTTATTGAAGCAACAATTCCACAACCACAGAACCCTTTACCTGTCAATGCTCATGACATGACAACAAGAGGAAAAGATGGTATAATCAAACCAAATCCTCGATATATTATGTTCACTGTCAAAGGAAACTATGCAGAACCAAAGACTCTCAAATCTGCTCTCAAAGATCAAGGGTAGACAGATGCTATGGTTGCAGAACTTGAGTCACTTGTTGAAACAGAAACCTTTGAGCTAGTTCCACCTATTCATGGTATAAACCTTCTTGGCTGCAAATAGGTGTATAGAACTAAGCTTCACGCAGATGGATCTCTGGATAAGCTCAAGGCCAGATTGGTAGCCAAAGGGTATCTACAAGAAGAAGGAGTCGACTTTGTTGAAACGTATAGTCCAGTTGTTAAAACTTCAACAATTCGTTTAATCCTTCATGTGGCTGTCACTCAAAACTGGGAGATTAAACAGCTTGATGTTAAAAATGCTTTTCTTCATGGCGAGCTTAAGGAGACTGTCTATATGGTGCAACCCCCTGGTTTTGAAGATCCTTCCAGACCATATCACATTTGCAAGTTGAAAAAGGCTATTTATGGCCTTAAACAAGCCCCAAGAGCTTGGTTTGATCGATTCAGTTTCTTTCTTCTGGATTTTGGATTTGTTTGTGCTTCAGGGGATACCTCTCTCTTTGTCTATCAGCAAGGTAAGGATGTTATCTTCCTCCTATTATAGGTTGATGACATTCTCCTGACAGGCAACAACCAGGACTTGATAGAGCAATTGCTTCAAACTCTCAACAAGGAATTCAGGATGAAGGATCTCGGCTCAATTTACTATTTCTTAGGTGTACAAGTGTTTCACCATGAAGATGGGTTATTCATGTCTCAAGAAAAGTATACTCAGGATCTGCTCACTACAGCAGGAATGCAAGATTGCAATCCTATTGCTACACCTCTTCCACTTCAGATGGATCGATTAACTGGTCAAGACAAACCATTTCATGAGCCAACATATTTTTGATCTCTTACAGGAAAATTGCAATACCTCACTCTCACGAGGCCTGATATTCAGTACTCAGTGAACCTCATCTGTCAGAAAATGCATTCACCATCCCTGGCTGACTTCTACTTGCTCAAGCGCATCCTGCGATATGTAAAGGGTACAATGAGTATGGGATTGAATATGTCTTCCAAAACTGATTCAACTCTCACAGCTTTCAGTGATAGTGATTGGAATGGATGTCATGAAACAAGGCGATCAACCGGAGGATTTTGTGTTTACCTTGGCTCCAACGTCATTTCTTGGTCTGCAAAAAGGCATCCCACTGTCTCACATTCATCAACGGAGGCAGAATACAGAACTCTCTCCTTTTGTGCTCAGGAATTGACATGGATCTCAAAGCTTCTTCGTGATGTTGGAATCTCTCAGGCAGCTCCAGCTGAGCTCTTCTGTGACAATCTCTCTGCTGTATATCTCACAGCAAATCCTGTCATGCACGCAAGGTCCAAACACTTTGAAACTGATTGACATTATGTCAGAGAAAAGGTTGCCTTGGGTGTCCTTGTGGTTAAACATATTCCTTCAGCTAAGCAAACTGCTGATATCTTCACAAAATCGATTCCACAAGCACCTTTTGCCATTCACCGAAGCAAACTTGGTGTATGTTTTCCACCTACTCCAAGTTTGAGGGGGAGTGTGAACACATACAATCTGAGCCAAGAAGAAGTGGGCCTTCGACATCAGCTCAAGCCCAACAAAGAGAATAGGATAC
The DNA here is from genome assembly GCA_030180135.1 of Orychophragmus violaceus. Lineage (NCBI taxonomy): Eukaryota > Viridiplantae > Streptophyta > Magnoliopsida > Brassicales > Brassicaceae > Orychophragmus > Orychophragmus violaceus. The sequence continues at coordinate 14,864,761 of CM058234.1, read as the reverse complement.
TCTGCACCAAAAACAGAGAAATGCACAGAAAAGGAGGTCTGAACTGTACGATCAATGCAGCTCAACAAAGCTGTGTTTTCAACCGTTATGCTCCCCTTGATCATAATGAAGAGTAGGTTACCAAGACACTTGTCAACAGGACATTGAAGACCTACTTATAGTTTACTTCAGTTCTCTCTATTTAATAGAACTTGCAGACAATGTAATGAAATATCGAGTAATGAAATATATTTTCTGAAACTTCTGTTTTCTCTCCCTTTGTTGAGTTCTTCTTTTGTTACCTTCAGACTCACTGTTTATGATCTCTCATCAAGAGCGTTTGGCCTGACAGGCTACAGATCAAACGGCAAAACATAAAAAAACGAAATAAATTAAAATGAATTGTAAGAAGAGAAGGTAAGAGTTAGAAATAAGTTGATACTATTGCCCGAATCGTTTGGTGAGCTGCCTCCTCTTTCTGTCTTTGTGTTCGTCAATAAATAACTCATTGGTGAATCATGAGTTCATCAAAGTACCATACATTTCAATCTTCGAAAGTTGGGTAGATGGAAGGGATAATTTACCATTTACCATTTCAATTTACATATGTGAACGAAAGTGTAGTATTATTATTCACATTTGCCAAAAACGGTCATTCCATTTATTTCTATCATTATTATTGAATCTTATAGGATTAATAAATACCATCATACGTCGGCTCTTGCTTTACAGCCGTCATCTCTTTTCGAAAGATGGTTTCATTTGAGAATGCCAATTGACAAGTGTATAATTTCCACATAAAATATAGATAGAAACAAAGTTTGCATTTACTAACAATAAATGATATACACAGCTGAAGAAAAACAATAAATGATTCCTGAATCTGACCGTTAACATATTAATGTCAAAACACCAGACGACAAATTCAATATTTAGAATCTTTTTAAGATAAAGAGAAATGGACGAGAAAATATATTTACAATATTTTATGATTATCCGTAATATTTAGAACTGTTTATTTCGGATATAAATGTTGTTTAATTGTCGAAGTATATACTAATACAAAGAGAATTCAGCATAAAAATCTCAAACTTTGCAGAAATGATTAAAACAAACACAAATTTTAGTCTTGCAAAAAACACACTAAACTTTTATTAACTTTTTGAATTTATTCTATAACTTGTCAGTGACTTGCTAAATAAACATACCGTTAAAATATTTAACGAAATAAGTAAACGACATTTGGTGCAGTGTTAAGCAAAACGACGATCTCAAAACGACGTCATTTTACATGTTTTTGAAAATAAAAAACATATTGATACATACCTATACTCGAACTTGAGAATTCATGATCGAATAAAAAGGTTTTTTGCCACTAGGCTAATGGTGACATCACTATTTTTTTATTTATTGAGTATTGACTAAATATCCCAAAAATTTCTAAAAACCTATAAAAAAAAATCTAAAATAATGTAAATTACAAGAAAAATCTGAAAATTTTAAAACTACACATAAATTTAATTTTTGGTAAAATAAAAGTAAATCCAAATTTTTTAAAAACCTAAAATTTGTTAAAATGCTAAAAATAAATTTAATTGTATCTATATAATTAAAATTAAAATTAAAATACTAGAACTAAAATTAATTATACCGACATAAAAATGATAGTATTACATGGTTATTGAAGATTATATTCATGATATTATTACATGAATTTTGAAACTTATTCCTTACCATTTTATAATTCATGATAGTATTTCATGATTATTGAAGATTATCTAAACAAAGACCCGTTATTGGTACTGTCTTGGACCTCTTTGATTGTTGGCACAACACTGTAATCTTAAATTACTTATGAGTGTAATTTTAATGATAACATCTTATTCATTTTTTAGATTTTTGAATTTTTTTTAATTCAATTTTTTATTTTTACCCAAAAATAAATTGTATGTATAATTTAAATTTTAGATTTTTAGAATTTTGTGTAATTTCCGGAAAAATGAATTTTAAAGATCTTTTAGGTTTTAGAGAAATTTAGAATATTTAGTGAATACACAATATAAGAAAATAGCGTAGTTATTATCTTGAAAGTACCACTAGTCTAGTAGCAAAACACTTTATTAATCAACTTTGAATTCTTGAGTTTGAATTTAGGTATCAATATGTTTTTATTTTTAAAAACATGTAAAACGACGTCTTTCTTCTCATCTCGAAACGACATCGTTTTACTTAATGACCATATCAAACGTTGTTTATTTATTCTATTAAGTTTTTAACGGCGTGTTTAATTTGGTAAGTAAGCGAAAACATTGATATTTAACTAAAAAGTCGAATAAAGTTCATTGTTTTTTTATAAGCTCGAAAGTTTATATTTCTTTCGACAAGTTGAAGTTTTTCTTGGCCGAATTTTCCTAGTACAAAATTATATACTGTAAAAAAAAAATATTTTGTACACATTAATTACTAAAAATAAATACCCAAAATCAATAATTTCGTAATAAAAATAAAACCTAGGCATATATTTTTGCAACTTTTTGTTTGATATGTACAATTATGAAATATAATTCATATAACTATTTTATATTATTAAATATCAAATCTAATCCATTCAACAAAAACATCAAATATAATTACAATCAACTTAAAAATCAACTAAGATTTTTAAAATTCGAATCTTTTTCCATACACCAAACCAGTAGAATTTACCTATATGATTATTAATTTCACAGGCTCAATTTTATTAATATACTCCATGAAATTAGTTGAAAATGATGGAATTTTTTAAATAATATTCGAATTAGTATTTTCATAAGTTCAAAAACAAGATCCATATCAGTAATATCTGTATAACTAGAATCGCAAATATCTGCAGCTGTATCCAAACCTCCAAATATTTAGGAGGGATTAGATTATTATCTAATCAAGTATTACGGCTAAGTTCCAGATATAAAAAGTTTGATTTGAAACAAAAATAAATAATTTTTGAAAAAGAGAAAAATAATCATGAAACGACACGTAACTAAAGTATTGTTTGAGAACTACGAACTTAACGGATACGTAAAACACCATTTAAATAAATAAAAAACAAAAAGCAAAAGCAAACAAAATATAAAAGAGTGAGAAGAAGAGGACAGAGACGAGAGGAGAGCCAGTGAGAGAAGATACCTTTGCCACACACAACCCATCCGCCATTAAAATACCCTAAAAGCTTTTGCTTCGATTCAATCCCAAATCAGTAAAAATAGGGTTAATCGAAGAACCCCACCGGAATTCCACTGAGGAATTGCATCGCTCAAGTTCCTGCTGCGGCTTGAGGAAGAAGAAGAGTAACACTAACAGTAACCAAAACAAGGAGGAAGAGAAACCGAAGATGCCGACTACGGACCCTGTTCCTCTACCGCAGAACCAGCAGATGGTGAGCTTGAGCTTTAGCAGTCAGATGTCTAGAGAAGACGAGGAGATGGCTCGTTCTGCTCTATCTGCGTTCAGGGCTAAAGAGGATGAGATCGAGAAGAGGAAAATGGAGGTTCGTGAACGGGTCAAGGCTCAGCTTGGTCGTGTCGAGGAAGAGACCCGACGTCTCGCTAATATCCGTGAGGTTTGTTTCATTTTGCTTTTTAAAGGTTCCAAATTTGTAGATCTCAGAGTTTTTCTGGCTTGAAATTAGACTCATGCTGGTCTGGTTTCGTGTTTCTTTGTGTGTTGTGTTTCGAAGTTTTGTTGTCATCCTGCGATTTTAGAAGATTTAGGTTTTAAAGATTTGAACTTGTTGATTCTCTGAAATGATTTAGCTTGAAATCTAAATTGGGTCATTATCTCATTTTTATGAATTTATTATAAGCTAATGGTTCTGCATGTAGTCAATTTGATACCACAAAACAAACTTTGTTGATGAATAAATGGGTTTTATAAGTTTTTATGAAGATTAGATCACAGAGTCCAAGCCGCTAGGATTTTAACACGAGCATCTGCTTTCACGTTGTTGGCCTCTTCTTAAGTTATGTTTCTCAGGAAAGGATTTGACTTTTGTGGAAATGATCATGTTTTTGTTGCAGGAGCTTGAGTCTATGGCAGATCCCATGAGGAAGGAAGTTTCTTGGGTGCGTAAGAAGATTGATAGCGTCAACAAAGAACTCAAACCATTAGGCGCTACAGTTCAAAAGAAGGTAAATATATGTCTCATTCATTAAAAGTTTTGGTCTTGACCAAACCCAAACTCAAAAAATGCAATTCCTAAATGTCAACTCAGTAGGTTTGGATTGTTATGGTGTTGACAAAAGACTCGTTTTACCATTTACATTCTGATTCAATCCTTGTTTGTGTGGATGATGACATGAAAACAGGAAAGGGAATACAAAGAAGCATTGGATACATTCAATGAGAAGAACCGTGAGAAAGTTCAGCTCATCACCAAGCTAATGGAGGTTAGTTTCGAATTCTCGGTTCTGAACCAGAACAAAACCGAGTTTTTTCTTTTTTTTTCACGCTGAACATACACTAACCGGTGTTGATTTGTTTGAATTTTTCTCCCTGGGGAGATGGGACAGTTGGTTGGAGAAAGCGAGAAGCAGAGGTTGAAGAAGCTAGAGGAGCTTAGCAAGAGCATAGAAAACGAGTGATTCTATCTCACAGTCAAAAAAAGACCAACCAGTGGAGAACTAAGTGGGCTTAGGGTTATGTTCTGGTTCTATTTCATGTATTTATTTATTTATTTTTCATCAAGTTCGTGTGTTTTTTTTAGTTTCTGGGTGTTTTAGTTTTTTTCTTTCTTAATGGATTGTGGGTTGATTTGTACAATTATGTTGGGTGTTTATGGTTTTTTTATTAACCAAATTAGGGAACGGAAAATGGGATAATGCTTAGGCTACTGAAGGTTTGTAAGTTTGAACTATCTTCTTTTTCTTGTTTTTTCTTTTGAAATTATTTTATTTATTTAACTTTTACCTTTATTTTAATTTCTTTCCCCCCTAACTATTTTTTAAGCTTTTTCACTTTATTGGAAAAGTAGCATGTGCTTTAGAAATTGAAACGATTGATTGACATCCTGTCAAAGTGTATGATGTCTTGCTTAACTCACACTAGACGCAATATAATATGGGTATTGAACATTTCCCGTATTATTGTTTTCAATACTCAAAATCCAACATATTAGATTAATATCACTAATTGATCTTTAGTAGAACACACAAAGCTAATCTACATCAACTAAAACTTCAGTCCCTTTCTGTTTGAATGGAAAGTAGATTAGATCATTTCATTATCTATATTAGTGCCAACAATTTGGTCGAATATGATCTTGAAAGCAAATGCTTTTATGATATTCGGTTGAGAACCACTTAATAACACAATTCAAACTGTTGGCCCATTTGTCAAAAAAAACTGTAGGCCCAATTTGCTTCTTGTTTACTTGCACTGCCGGCATATAAGTGGGGCTTTTCGAAGCTTTCAATAGAGAATGGCTTTTGAAGAGCATGAAACTTGTTTGTTAATTTTTGTAGGTAGAGAAATGAGAACCATAAACACTAAATTAGGCTCAATTATCGGAAAATCAAAACAATAAACTGTTTTATAATCCCCAAAAGAGGTCTAGAAAAAGTTCAGCAGAAATAACCTCAGAATGGCCTTTTATTTGGGCGTTTTTCAAACACTCATCATTCTAAAAAAACAACACCCAACGAAATTCAAAACACAAATCGAAAAAAAAACGGAAAGCATCGTTAAATCCGTTAAATATCAAGCAAAAAAGTAGAACAAACCCCTAGAAATATATCAAGGGTGAGTGAAGAGGACGTAACAAAAGAAACCATTTGACTGACAATTCTCAGTACTTGTAGTCCTTCACGTGAAGGCTCTCAGCGGCTCCATCACCAAGCTTAGCATCACCTTTGTAAGTTCCCAGTGTTGCTTCAGAGTTAGCCTTGCACCTCACATACAACGCCTCTTGAGCGGCCTTGACGTTCTCCTCTTTGCCTCCCCATGTCTTCAAAGTGCTCTGTTGCAACGCACGTCCGAATGAGAAAGACAATGACCATGGCTTCTTGGCCTTCAACTGGTTCATTGCGTTCAAGTTCTTGGTCGCCTCTTCCTCGCTCTGTCCACCGGACAAGAAGACAATGGCTGGAACAGCTGCAGGGACGGTTCTCTGAAGAGCACGGACGGTGTGCTCAGCGATAACCTCTGGTGCAACCTTAGCACTGTCAGATCCAGGTGTGACCATGTTAGGCTTCAAGAGAGTTCCCTCAAGCAAGACGTGGTGGTCGCTAAGAGCCTTGTAGCAAGCTGCAAGGACACGCTCGGTGACGGCAGCACACTTGTGGATGTCATGTGATCCGTCGACTAGGATCTCAGGCTCAACGATGGGTACAAGACCGTTCTCTTGGCAGATAACAGCGTATCTGGCCAAACCGTAGGCGTTCTCGTGGATGGAATGCTCTGATGGCTCGTTCTCTCCGATCTTAAGGACCGCACGCCACTTGGCGAAACGGGCACCAGCTTCGTAGTACTTCTTGCAACGGTCACCGAGACCGTCAAGACCCTGAGTGGTGGTCTCACCGTTGGTTCCGGCTAACTCGACGGTACCCTTGTCAACTTTGATACCTGGAAGAACTCCTCCTTCCTTCAAAATATCAACGAAAAGCTTGCCTGTGTAAACAAAATACAAAACAATAAGAAACCCCTACAAAACCCCTACACACATAGAGAGGAGGAAATGGATTCATACCATCGGAACTCTTTTGGTAAAGAGTCTCTTCGAAGAGGATGACACCGCTGAGGCAGGGGAGAGCACCAGGGGCGGTGAAGAGAAGCTCACGGAGAGCACGTCTGTTGGTCTCAACGTTCTCGACGTTGATGCTAGCAAGACGCTTTCCGATTGTACCGGTGGACTCATCGGCAGCGAGAATACCCTTTCCGGGTGTGCCGATGTAGGCAGCGTTAGCGATCAACTCATCTGCCAAGGTAGAAAACAATCATTAAACGGAACAAACCACTATAAAACTTCAGATCGTGAATTCAATTGATTAGATCCTTCAATATAATCCTAACTGATGAACAAAGTCAGATCTACGGTAGTTTTTTTTATGGAATTCATCGACAGATCTATTTCAATTCCTAGAACAAGTAACAGTAGAGCATACAATCCAGATCTAGAGAGTTAAACAAGAAGCAAACAACAGATCTAGCCTTTTCATACTAGGATGATAACGAATCGAATACAAGTGATTATGAAGAGGAGATAAACGGAATATATAGATTGAGAGAGGGAGATCTTACCGGCGAATTTGCTGGTGAAGGCAGACATCGTTTTTGACGGAATGATCGAGAGGACAAAAATATAGATATCAAAGAGATGCGGAGACGAGAGATAGAAGTAGGTGTGGACCAATAGAGGAAATGCTTTGGTTTTTATAGCTGCTGATAGGAGGAGGACTCATGGTTTGGTGACAAAAAGGTCAAGTTAATTAAGGGTTTAGATCTGTGGCATGTTCTCCAAGAAATAGCTTTTCAGCCGTTGGATCTCACGTGGTTTATAGTTGGGAGATTTAGCTTATTTCTCTTTTTTACCCCTTAGAGCATGTAACATATAAAGGAGTTTCTGAGGGGTAATTTGGTAACTAAAAAGTATTATTTTTGGAAAAGCATGCATGACTTCGACCGCACCATGGATGGCCCAAAAAAGACCTTCTCCGGCTCAAACGGGTGAAGAGCACAACTGCCACTTTTCAAAAAAAAGTGATCAAGCATGCCACTTTATAGTCTCAATGCCACTTTTCATTTTTGTTCCCCTACTCTACCCTTCAATAAAAGGCTCTAAATGAATTAGAGGGTTTGGTTTGGGTAAAAAAATATGGTTAAAATGCTAAATAATAAAAAAAGTAAAATAATTAAAATATTTTTCTTCTTCTTCCCCACGAGCTCCACGAGAACGACGACAATGGTCGGGAAATGAGAAATTCGACGACGAGAACGACGACGGAATTCGACTCTCCTCAGATCGGCGGTAGCTCTCTCTTTGGTAAGCTTGATAATGTGATGATTATGTGATGAATATCAAACAATTTGATTTGGTATTCAAGTTGAAGTTCAATTAGGGATTTGAGATAAATTAGGTGTTGGTATTCATGTTTCTAGTGATTATTAGGTATGTGCATTGGTACATTGCTTCATAGTTATCTTGAATCGTGTTGAATCATAGTAAAACGAGGAATCCCAAAATCAAATTGATTTGAATCCAAATCTACAGATTTAGTCCAACTGGTACAACTGCTTTGGAGGATAATAATTGGTACAGCTTATGAACAGTTGGACCAGTTGGACATAAATATCGGAACAACTGGAACATTTAGGTCCAACTGTAAAAACTTGTGTAATCCCTAATTATGATTTGTGTCTGTGTTTACATTAGGCGTTGTTGAACATGTACACAAACGTGCAATTTGACTATGGAGGGTGCTATTCAGAAGATCATGAATGGATTTCAGGAAATTCTCTATACGCTATCTTGTTTAAGACTTCATATTTGGAAGAGATAACTTATGAGGTGTTAGTAGATAAGATATGCAAGAAGATTGGGGTAGATCAAACCGCCCGGAAGCTGAAATTGAGTTACAGTCTATCTAAAGCTAGGAGAGAGTCATATATTGTAGATAACGAAGTAGTTTTGATTTATCTTATGTCGTTGGATAAAGAGGGGCTGAAACCTGTTTTGAAAGTGGAGTTATTGAATGGTGTGGAAAACAACGAGAGGTTGGACCAAGTTTCAAGAGTAGAGCTAATAAGTTCATGTGGTGTGAATTATGCGGAGCCGGTTTTAAATGGTAGAGCTGATGAGACGGAAAATATAGGAAATGTTGGCATCCTTGCTATTGAAGAACAACTTCCAGAACAACGAAACGAGGTGATTAATGATGAGTGTCGGGAGATTGATGTTCACGTAAATGTTGGTAATGATGGTTGTGACGAATTTGCGACTGTAGATAGTCCGATGAATAACCATTTGCTTGGTAGTGTTCATGATGTGGTGGACCTTCCAGTTGTAGAAGTTGCGGTAGTTGAAGAATGGGAAGATGGTACTGGTCTTGAAATAAAGCAAGAATTTACTTCTAGGCAATCGGTGCAAGATTTGGTTTCGAAAGCTGCAAATAAGAATTGTTTTGGGTATGTAACAGTTAAGTCGGATAAGCATCGACTTATGCTACGATGCCGACAAGCTTCAAATGGTTGCAAATGGTATGTACGAGTTGCGAGAGATAAGGATTCAATATTTTGGACCATAAGAAAACACAGAAAGATGCATTCTTGCTCCCGGATTGTTGACAGCACAAGCAGTTCTAGAGTGAGAGGCACACAACGATTAGTAGCCAACTTATTGCATGAAGATTATCCTGGTCAAATGGACACCCCAGCTCCTAAAAGCATCGTTAATCTTGTACATAATAGGCTTTCTGTAGACTGCTCCTACTCTACCGCATTGAGAGGGAAAAGACGGCATGTTAGCGAGATCCGCGGGAGTCCTGAGACAAGCTACACATCATTGTTTTCTTATCTTTACGAGTTAAGGAAGGCCAATCCCGAGACAGTAACAGCTGTGGAATTAGATTCAGAGAAGAGGTTCAAGTACCTATTCATCGCGTTGGGTGTTAGCATTGAAGGGTTTAGGGCAATGAGAAAAGTGTTAGTTGTTGATGCAACTTTTCTTAAGACCAAATATGGTGGTATGTTGGTCTTTGCAACAGCTCAGGATCCTAATCGTCACCATTACCCCATTGCGTTTGGTGTGCTTGATGGTGAGAATCATGCTAGTTGGGATTGGTTTTTCAGAAATCTGAAAACCATTATACCGGATAATCCCGAGTTGGTTTTTATAAGCGACAGACATCAGAGCATCATCAAAGCAGTAGGTACCGTGTACCCGAGCTCTAAGCATGTGCATTGCATCTGGCATATGTCTCAAAACGTGAGAGGAAAGGTGACGAATGACAAGGACGGGGCGGCAGAAAAATTCAGGGATTGCGCTCATGCTTATACTGAGAGTGGGTTTAAGAGACAGTATACCGATTTTGAAGCTAGGTGGCCTGCGGCAGCTAAATATCTGAATGATGGTATAACCCTTGAAAGATGGACAAGGTGCTATTCTGAAGGAGACAAGTACAACATTGACACTAGCAATTCCGCGGAATCGATGAACAATGTGTTTAGAAAAGCAAGGGCGTACCCCATATTACCTATGATTGATGCGATTGTTGAAAAGATGTCTGAGTGGTTTAACATACATAGGAAAACAGCTGCTAGTGCACCACACTTCAAGAAAATGGTGCCAGTTGTGGAGAACATATTGCACTTGCGATGTGAAACCGCAGCACGTTTGTCCGTGAGGGAGCTAAACGGCTTCCGGCTTGAATACGCCGTCAAAGGAGTTAATGGGAAGACGTATCTGGTGAACTTGAGAATGAGAAGATGTTCGTGCAGATGTTTTGATATAGACAAGTATCCGTGTGTCCATGCGATAGCCGCTTGTAGCCACTTTATGAGGAAGGAAGGGAGAGAAGAGAGTATCCATCTCTATGATCTATGCTCGAAGTATTATTTGACTCAGACTTGGGCGTTGGCATACGTGAAAACGATATATTTAGTGCCGCATGAGTCTGAGTGGAGTATTCCCACAGAAATACAAGAAATGTGCGCCTTACCGCCGAAAATTGAACCAAGACAAGGAAGACTCCAAGAAACACGATTTCCATCCACCAGAGAAGCTCGCCGCAAGACGAAGAACAAACAGAAGACAAAGAACAAATACCGCCGTGGAATAAACTTAGAGACGTGGTTGCAGCCCGAAAACGCTTAGTTTGTGTGATTGTATGTGCATTTGTATTTGTATGAATTTGTATTATGTGTTTAGTACAACTGGTACATTTGGTCCAACTGTAAACTATAATTTGTGATTTTTTTCAATTTATATGTGGATTTCTCTAAGTAGGGTTGTGAGGATGACAAAACACATAAGATTAATGAAAAAATAAGAATTTTTAAATTTTTGAAAAACATTTTTTGAGAGTTCCCACAAAACACTCCTAGTAGTTATAGAACTCATATGTTAGTTGTCACCCGTTTAGTAAGGAAAAGATGAGAATCCTCTTAATTCTAACATATTGTTATTTGGAAATCTCAGAATTGATGGTTAATAGAGTAAAATCAGAGGTCCAACTCCCAAACTATTATCCTTCATAAGGTCCAACAACAAAAAACCTAAAACTGTCAAAATACAACTATGTAGATGGTTGTACAACTGGACAACTAGGTACAGCTACGCCCAATTTTTGGAGGGAATCCTAAAAATTTTGGAGGGAAATTTTAATTTTTTTAAAAGTTTCGGACATTATTATATATTTTCGATTTTTTTTTTAATTTTACTTTTCTTTAAATTTCTCTTTATATTTACTTCTTCTTCTTTATTATCCTATCCATTTCCCAACTTTTTCCTTCCTCTTTCTCTTACCTTTTTCGACAAAACTAGGGTTTTTTGATTCCATTGGAGGAGCTGCTTCCAGCTGCTACAGTCAAGGTAATCACTAATTACCACTATTTTTGCTAATCTCGTTTGATTATATACACGGATTTCGAATTGTTTGTCTAGATCTATAGTCATCCACGAGTAGATCTAATGGATTTCGTATGGTTATGCATTTTATTTTGCAGTCACGATGCCAATAAGTTGGTCCGAACCTTCTTCCGATGAAGCAAGTATCGACAGTGGCTGCTGTCGGGCGGATGGTGATTTCGGTGTGCCGGAATATTGTTGGTGTGGCAAATACATGCAATTGGTCCACTGTACCACACCGGAGAATCGAGGAAGAAGATACTACAAATGCCCGGCGACTGAGGTAACTGTCCCAATGCTCGCAGTTGTCCCAATCGTCACATCTACTTACTTTTAATTGTTCTACTTGTCCTACTTGTTCTAGGCTGGTGGTGGTGACGGGAAAGACCACAAACGTAAGTGGTGGGATGATGCAGTCGGAGAGGAGCTGACAAAAATGCGCATCCTACATGAAAAGGAAATGCTCTCTATCACCTCGTTCCGTTTTGGAGGTGCTGCCGTGGAGTCTCTACGCGAGGCAATCCGCCAAATGCGTGAGGAAATTTCCAACCTCCAAGAGCGCTTGGCTCAGAAAGAAGCTGAGATTGCAGCACTCACCGAGAAAGTTGCAAACTTGTAGATTTCAATTTAGTATGCGGCTAATGATCTTGTAGTGTTCTTTTCCAAAGGATCTTTTTAAATTATGTATTTGCACTCAACTGTGTTTCCAGTTGTCCCAGTTGGACCAAAACCTTTAATATGAAATGGGCCAACTGTGTTAGCAGTTGTCCCAGTTGTACCAAAACATAATAAATGAAATGGTCCAACTGTGTTTCCAGTTGTCCCAGTTGGACCAAAACCTTTAATATGAAATGGGCCAACTGTGTTAGCAGTTGTCCCAGTTGTACCAAAACATAATAAATGAAATGGTCCAACTGTGTTTCCAGTTGTCCCAGTTGGACCAAAACCTTTAATATGAAATGGGCCAACTGTGTTAGCAGTTGTCCCAGTTGTACCAAAACATAATAAATGAAATGGTCCAACTGTGTTTCCAGTTGTCCCAGTTGGACCAAAACCTTTAATATGAAATGGGCCAACTGTGTTAGCAGTTGTCCCAGTTGTACCAAAACATAATAAATGAAATGGTCCAACTGTGTTACAAGTTGGCTCAGTTGGACCTAAAACACTTAACATAAATACGAAAATAACATAATCCGAAACAAACAGACCAAGTTTGAAAATAACATCACAAATCCGAAAATAACAGACCAAGTTCATCATGGTGAAAACCTAACTGGCCCTTTTTTGGGACGCTTAACATCACTTGGTATGATGTCTTCTTTGTTCACTTGCACCGTCTTCTTCTTCTTCTTGCAATCTGTCTTCCTCTTCTTCTGCTTCTCTTCAATTGTCTCTTCTCTGTTCTTTCTCTTCCTCCTTGTCTCTTCATCTTGATTCTCCTCTGCTTTATCCTTCTCACCACCAACGTCTTCTTCTACAGACCTCTCTGCTTTATCCTTCTCACCACCAACGTCTTCTTCTACAGACCTCTCTTCTTTATCCTTCTCACCACCTATGTCTTCTTCTACTGCCCTCTTTTCTTTATCCATCTCACCCCCATTGTCTTCTTCTATGGTCCTCGCTTCTTTCTCCTTCTCACCACCATCGTCATCTTTTGGAGACTCTGCTTTCTCCTCAGGATTAACAGTTTCGAGAGGAGGGGTAGAGATCAGTACGTAACCGCTACCTTCAACACCACCTGAACCTGTCACAACCAATCTCCGACCCATGACATAATCCTCTAACCCACTAAACTGCTTCTCCAACGCACTAACCCTCTCAACATTTTTCTCATTCATTTCACCCACCGCCCGCATCACTTTCTCAAAGCCAATCTCCATATGTTTCATGACATAACTCTCTAACGCCTTCAAAGTTTCAGGCATTTCAACGACTTTCTCCTTCTGAGCCACACCCTCACCACGGTTTTCAGGAGCCACATCCTCCAACATCATGGCACCTCGAGCATCGACGTCCTTTTTGTGCCAATCTTTCCAGAATATCGGCTTCCTCTGGACCAGCAGACGCTCTCTCCAGCTATCAACAACCGGATCAACCTGACCGAGTCCATCGTCAACATCATCATCAAGAATTCGTCTCATCATGGGTCGTTCTTCTTCAGTAGGCTCCAAGATGCTAATAATTTCCTGAAATAGTCACAAAAGCTTAATTTAAACTCAAAGACAAGAATTTATAAAACAATAAAAAAACTGTACAGCTGTCCTCAGATGTACTAATTGTACCAAAACCAAGTTTGTTCACTAACCTTAGTGTCTCCAAGCGTTAAGTATATATCCTCTAACGAAACACCTTTGCACTCTGCTTTAGCGAACTTCCTTTTGCACATCCTTGGACAACCCGGATCCGCGGGAACATCTTCACGATATTTCCGTCCAAGTATTGGAATACACTCAAAAGGTAGAATCTGCACAACCAGTCAAAGCCATTTTCAAAAACTCAACACTTGTATTGGTTGGACCAATAATAGTAAAAGCATTACCTGTGGAGGGACAATGAATCCGGAAAATGAAGGTTGCGGTTTCACGACTCCTTTCATGCCACCAACCAATCCTTTAATCGCATCAGCGCACTCGTTGAAAGTATAAGTGCCCCATGGGAACCTCTCACAAACACTCAAATCATCGACAATACGCAGTAAAAATTCGTCGATGCTCGCATCATGCTTATTCTTAGCTACCATCACCTTGGCGAGGAAATAAAGAACAGCCAATTTCATCCTGTCCCCGCTCTTCTTCTTCTTCATGCTCTCCAGCTGCTGCTCTACATTGCTTATCTTGATTCCCTTGGTTTTGTTAAACACCCTTCTCGCAAACTCCAAACTTCCGGACTTCTCCCAGTTCACGGGTAACTGTTTGCAATTGAAACCGGTTAAAAGGGCGTGCTCTCTAATGGTATACCTTATCAGCCTTCCATTAACCAGAAACCAGCACTCTCTTTTCAGCTCCGTCCAAGTTGTGTGTACCAATATCATCCACATGCCTTGGACTTGGTTATTTGGCTCCACCGGCATGTGTAATACGTGCTTAAATTGCTCATTCTTTTTTAACCACTTCATTTCTCGCCGAAATGGCTTTAGAAACTCCAACGTCTCTCCCAAATTAAACCTTGTTCCTATCCTAACCTTTTTGGTGTATTCACTTGGCTGAAAATACATCTTCTCGGGCTGCAGTGCGCGGGAATCATCCTCACCATCATTATCAGAGGATTCCTGCAAATACAGAACAAAATACAAATTAATTCATTTAAAGTTGTACTCAGTTGGACCACTTGTACCAAAACCATTTCATTTGTTCTCAGTTGGACCAATTGTCCCATAACCAATTCATTTGTTCACGGTTGGACAACTTGTCCCATAACTAAAACACAAAATTCTAGGTTCTTTCTCAGTTTACCTGGACATTTTGAAGACCTTTTCCTTTATCTAAATCAACAACCGCTCCTCCTTCTTGTTGTTGTTGTTCTTGTTCTTCTTCTTCTTCTTCTTCTTCTTGTTCTTCTTGTTCTTCTTCTCCTTCTTGTTGTTGTTCTTCTTCTTCTTCTTCTTCTTCTTCTTCTTCGGCAACTTCTTGTTGTTGTTCTTCTTCTTCTTCTTCTTCTTCTTCTTCTTCTTGTTCTTCTTCGGCAACTTCTTCTTCTTCTTGTTCTTCTTCTTTTTCTTCTTCTTGTTCTTGTTCTTCTTGATCCTTTTCTTTTCTTACTGCTTCTTCTATCAATCTTCCTTCTTCTATCACTTTCGGTCCATTGGCTTTTTTACTCTTCTTCTTACCTTTTTTACTCCGACTAGGTGCCATTATTCCTATTCGTCGAACAAACACAAGAACAAATCCCATATCCAAATAAGAATCAAAATAAATCAAATAGTCCAACTAGTACAACTCAATTAAGCTCGAGAATTGGGATTTTCAATTAAACTCGAACAACTCAATCAAATTCAAGCCAAGACAAAGAGGAACAGAGGGAGACAATTGGAAATCGATTTTGTTTGAATCCGACACAAACATAATTCAAACGGACTCGATTCCACTTCAATCTTCATTTCGATTCTTACCCAGAAAATGGAGGACGTCGACGGAGGAGTTCAGCCACGAAAGAGGAGACCGGAGATCGTCGGATACTCGCTGGATTCAGAGATAATCAGAGTCAGTCTCGTCGCCGGATTCGGATTCGAGAGGAGTTGAGAAACGGGAGAGAAGGGGAAAAGAAATTAGGGTTGAAAGATTAAAAAAAAAAGTAATTGGGGTAAAAATCTTAAGAAGGCGGGTGGGTTGGAAACGGGTCGGGTCATTCGGTTGGGTTATGTAAATATTCGGATTGGGTTTGGTTTTTTAGTCATTTTGTATTTATTTCATTTAAAAAAAAATTACAGTAAATAGAAGAAAAAGAAAGTGGCATTTCTGCCTGGTTTTTCTCCAAATATGGCAGATGAGCCATTGTTCCGGCTCAAACCGTCAAAAGAAATATAGAAATAAGCATTTAGACAGTTTGACTACGAAATTCCATAGAATATTCTTAAAATATAGTTTCTAGATTCACAGAAAAATGCGACTTTGATATCTCCGAACATAGAAAATTAGATCTGAGATTTAGATAGAGACACATCAACCGAAACAGCAGCAACTCTTCGTTTACATGAAACATCAATCATCATCAAGCTATCAAAGTCATTTGCTTTTCTACCGACATGACCCTTGAATAGAACTTCTGTTGTGTGTCTTTTAGTGTCTCTAATTACAGTTTATTTTTATTCTTCTGGACATTTAAACCATATGTGCACCATAACAATTATTTGGGATTTTGACAGTATCCACATATGATTAAATCATGGTATGTGTATACGGGCTAGGCCTGGGCATTTGGGTCCTCGGGTCGGGTTCGGGTCGGTTCCTGACAGGTTCCGGTTCTAACGGGTAGAGGAAGATAAGGACCCATTTAAGAACCTGTTTGATTCGGATCGGGTTCGGGTCGGGTTCTATCGGTTCCGGGTCGAGTCGGGTCTTATATTAGCATACCTGCCATTATCCATTTTTATTCGGTTATTAATCGGGTCTTTACTTTTCAGGTTAGTGTGGGTAAATTTTTACCCGAGATCCGAAAATTTACCCAATTAAACCTGTATCTGTACCCGAATAAACATGTTATTAAACCTGAAAAACTTGTTTTAACCTGTAATAACCTGCAACATACATACCATATTTTTAAGGACTTCAAGTCATAAACTTCAATATACTTAATAACCGATTACTGTATTCAAAAGTCACAAAGACACAAAGTCACAAACTAAACAAGAGACAAGAGTTACAAGAAAACATTGAAGAGAAATCTAATTAAAACTGAAAACTCTTCTGGTCTTGACTCTTAACCGCAAAGGACACTTGGATACTTTGAAATGAAAAGTGAAAACACTCGGACCAACAAATCTTCATCCCGGTTGACCAGAAACTCTCCTTAGCTGCCTACATAGTACATAGAGAATCATCAGAAATGAAGAACCCATCAAGTGGAAAATTGGATAAAAATACAAATATAAAGTGCAAGTAATACTAGTAGTAGTACCTTAGTTTCAATGGCCATTAGTTAGAGATGAAAGAAACATCAAACTCTACCAAAATAAATAACAGAAGTTAGTCTTCATATGTCAGAAGACTCAAATCAAATAAGATAAAACAAGTTAGTATTCATAAATCATAATCATACCTCTCATTAAATCATCTTGATGCTCAATCTCAGCAAGCAATTCTTCTTTCCTTGTAACTCCTCTGTCATTAATTTTGATCTCACATTTAAGCCATTGCTCCAAACACATTAGTACCTCAATCATATAATGTGTCAAGCAACTCCTAGAGGGTTCAAGAACTCGCCCACTAGTGCTGAAGGCAGATTCAGATGCCACTGAAGATACTTGCATTGCCAAAACATCTTTTGCAATTGCTGAAAGCACTGGATACTTAGGACTGTTTACTCGCCACCAAGACAAAACATCGAACTCAGTACCTTCAAGTAACTTGGGTATCTCTACACCCTCATTCAAATAAAACTCCAATTCATTGATCTTTTCTGGAACACCGGTTTCTTGAACTAATTCATTATAGATATCGTTCATCGACTCGTATGCAAGTCCATTTCCTAATAATGTCCTCTGTGAAACCTCTTCCACAAATGGTTCTTGTGATTGAGATTGTGAGGAAGCTGTAGCACCTTGAGAGTGAGAGGTTGTGGCTTGAGTAACATGTCTACTCAACTGTTCACTATACTCCTTATACAAGTTCTCCAGAATATCTTCAATATCCTTGGTCAAAAGTGCAGACTCCTTACTGTTTTTACCCCACAGCTTCTCAAAACATTTAATGGCAAACTTCATCTTCTTGCTAGGATCAAGTACTCCAGCTACAATTGACATCCTATTGAATTCAACTTGTTCACCAAATGGATCCCAATACTTCCCCAACTTAGACAACATGGCTAATGCTTTCTTACGCAAATCACTGTCAGGACCAGGACACAGTGACAATGCACTAATGTTCCTTGTCACAGTGACTATTGCGTGCCAGAGCTTGTGAGAACATGCGCTATTTGAAGTGGACAGTGCCAATGTTGCCTTGTAGAAGATGATTAAGAACTGAACCAGTCTTTCAACAGCTTCCCAATCAGATCTCAATGGTGGTCCAGCCTTTTGTTTACACTCATCATTATCATCGAAGTAGTCATTGAACAGCTTGTCCACTTCCTGCATCTTCACAAAACCGGTTTTGAACTTCAATGCTTGCTCTAGCATAAGGTAAGTTGAGTTCCATCGCGTCTTCACATCTAATGGCAGACTTCCTCTTTGTATCCTTCTTGACTACACATACGACTCAAAGTCTGAAAGTCTCGGGGTTGAAGATCTAACATAGTAAATGATATTACGAATAGCATTCACACTGTAATCTATTTCTTGCAACCCGTCCCTGACAATCAGGTTGAGGATGTGGGTTGCACACCTTAAGTGTAAGTACTCCCCTCCTAAGACAAATGCATCATCTCCAACTTCACTGAACTCCTCTCTAAAGACTCTCATTTCTGAACTATTGGTTGTGGCGTTGTCTACAGTTATACAGAACACACACTTGATATTCCACTCCTCTAAACACTTCTTCAATACGTTAGCAATCATAGCCCCTTTGTGATCATACACGTTCTTGAAGCCGATTATCATCTTCTTCATTTGCCACCAAACATCCACAAAATGAGCAGTAATAACCATATAACTACTTCCTGTATGTGGAGCTACCCAAATGTCTGTGGTTAAAGAAACCTTCTGCTTATTGTTTCCTAAAATCCTCTTCATATCCTCCTTCTTCTTCATGTACTGCTCAACTATCTCTCTGGTGGAAGTTCTCCTAGAACGCGGCTTCACCAACTTGACCTTAGAGCAGAAGTGTTTTCAACCCAAGCCTTCAACAAATGATAAGGGTAACTCGGAGACGACCATAAGCTCATTAGTAGCTTCCCAAACAACACTATCTGAAACCTTAGATAGCCTCAATCCAGCAGCATCAACATCAATAACAGTTTGATCATCCTCACTAAATTTTTTAGCAGCTTGCCAGACTTTGAACGGCTTGCAAGAATGATTAAGGTGTTTTTTCATGTTTGACGTACCGGATTTGGATGGACATACCATTTCCCTTTTGCAGTAGTGGCAATTGGCTTTATCTTTATCCTCCTATCTGGTGAAGTGTTCCCAGACCCATGACCTGCCAGTACAAGCCCTCTTCCTACTCTTAGTCCCTGAACCACTGTCTTCATGACCGACTTTGCCCTTCCCTTTGTCTGTTGGGGTAGGTGTAGGTGTATGAACATCTTCATCAGATCCATCACTCATATCATCTGCTTGGGCGTTTTCATTCATATTCAGATTATCATTAGATGCCATCTGCAGAAATAAGACATCATTGTGTTAATACACAGGTATATCACGGTTCAAAACATGAATAACACAGGTCCTACACAGTTACAACACTGGTTGAATACAGGTTCAATACAGGTTAAATACAGGTTTAAAAGGTTTGATTAGGTTAAAACAGGTATTATACAGGTCCTAAACAGTTACTAAACATGTACTAATATTCAGGTTCAGTGCAGGTTTTACAGGTTTGATCAGGTTAAAACATGTATTATACAGGTCCTAAACAGTTACTAAACAGGTACTAATATACAAGTTCAGTGCAGGTTTTATAGGTTTGGTCAGGTTAAATCAGGTATTATACGGTTTGAAATGAAAACCGAAAGAAATCCCCAAATCGATTTTCATTTCTTGAACTTTGAAGAACTAAGAACCCTAATCGAGAAAAATCCCCAAATTGATTATACCCCAAATCGATTAAATCATTCAAGAAAACTAAAAACCCTAACCGATTGTTCAGAAACCCAATCGACATCCTATTGAAGAACCAAAAACTAAGAACAAGATTTAAAAGAAGAAGACGATTAGATTAACAGAAGATAACTAATCGAAAACCAAAAAACAACATGCAATTGAAAAAGGAGAACTCATACCAGAGATCGATTTCTAGACGTCTCCGATGGAGGAGACGATGAAATCCTTTGATCAAATTTTTCCAGTTTTGTTAGAGAGATTAGGGTTATGGGGTGGTGTAATTGGTTTTGTTTTGTCTAGGGGAATCGGAAACGTTTGGATGTTTTTAATGTTTTTTTCAATTTTTTGTATTTTATCTAAATATTTTGCTCGTGTGTATATACTATATAATATATATATATACATATAAATATATAATATTATACCCGCAGATACCCGAACGGGTTTCGGGTCTAAACCTGGACCCGAACCTGTATCTGCGGGTAATGGTGGCCTATACCCAACAGATTCAAATTTATATAACAGGTTTTTACCCGAACCTATCTTATTCGGATCGGGTCCGGTTCGGATCCTCGGGTCCAGGTAAAAATGCCCAAGCCTAATACAGGCTATAAATGGAAAACGAATGTTCGTGTATTTCATCATATTTAAGAAAATAAAATAACTTATACTGAAAGAAAATAAAATATAAGGAAATAAAATCGATTAAATGGTGATTTGACTTTTTTTTTTACATTTCTTAAACTTCGTTCTTGGTGACCAAGAAAAAGACACCCCGTTCTTAATTTTTGCCTTTTGGTGTGCATCAAAATTTAACATACTATATAATCTGTCCTTGGACGAATATACGCATAATATATTCATTCGTCTACTAGTATTTCTACATTTCCATAAATATATTACTATATTGGCATTTACATATGATGTTTAGGAGCTTACGAGGTGAAATACTCATGTTTTCATGTATCCAAATAAGCATATTGTTGTAAAAATCAAAAGTTAAACATAATGGAATGCATTTGGATTACATAGTCATAATAGCTAGTACTAGAATCTAAGAATATATATATATATATATATATATGTAAAAGCATTTTTACTCATTGTAAACACACACATCTTTCTAATATATCACTCATTTTCTCCATCTATCATTTGGTATTATTTCTCTTATTTTTTTCATTAAAAAATTTATTTCATTAATGCATTTTAGTTTAACAGTTTTAATTATCAAAATTACATGTCAGAATTATAACACGTTATCAACACGATCGTTTTAGCAGCACATTCTCTTATTTTAATTATCGGAATATTGTCATCCCGCCCCATTAACTAATTTATTAATAGTTGCTTATGACACCATAATAATCGGTTCAACCGCCTAATTTATTTATTTATTAATGGTTGTTTATAACACCATAATAGTCGGTTTAACCGCCTAAAAATTTATTTAATTATCTGTAGATGGATAACTTTGTCACCAAAATTTATTTATTGAATTTTAGCAATAGATGACTATAGTCACCATAATTTATTTATTAAATATATTATATGGATGACTTAAGTCAACATAATTTATTTATTTATTTACATTCTATTATGGATGATTTATTCATCATATGTTAATATATTACAATTGTTATAAAAGGAGGCTCGGCCACCTATATATAATTTTATGTTTGATTTGGTAAATTATCTTTTAATTGCATGTTTATATTTTTAGAATTTTTCTCTAATCATGTTAATATTTTCATATTATTTTTCTTTTTGCTTTTATATTTTTACTTCCAACGATCTTAATTTTTTTTAAATTTTTTTTTCCATTTTCCAAACAACTATTTAATGGCTAGTGAATAGTATTTTTAATCTATAAATACACTTATATTTCATTATTTTTACTCAAAATTTTATCTTCTACCAAAACCCTCTTCAACTAATTTTTATTTCTGAAAATAAAAATGCTTTATGTGTTTTTACTTTTCGTAATAAGTTATCTACTTGCTTTTTTTATTGTTTGCTCATTGGAAAATTTTCTCCCGAAAAATATGTAATGATTTTATGTTAATATTTTATGCATTTGTATTTCTTGTAATCACATTACTTATTCTGACACCTCAAATATTTTAATAAATTCAACTATCTAATGGAAAACGTCAACGTCAAGAAGCTCTAATTTCCGTCTCTAGACATCACGGGCGCCAACTATATTTCTTGGACCACCAATGTCGAACTCCATTTAGAATCTCAAGGTTTATCAAAAACCATTAAGAAGAAGAATACCTCAACAACCCAAGAAAAGATCAAATCGGTGATTTTCCTTAGAAGACACCTTGATGAAAGCATCATATATGACTATACCAACATAAGAGATCCCAAAGAGCTTTGGAAGTTTCTGAAAGATCGTTTTGATCATCAGAAAGACATAACACTCCCACTTGCTCGAGACAAGTGGCAAAGTCTGAGATTCCAAGACTTCGCAAAGTGATGAACTAAAATTCTACTATACTAGGAATCATTGCCAAACTAAGATATTGTGGTGAAACAATAACTGAATCTCAAATGCTTGATAAAACATATACCACGTTCCATAAAGACCACATCACACTATAACAAACATATATGTTGCGTGGATATACCAAGTTTCGTATTTGGTTGTACGAGCTTCTCATCCAGAATCATACGACTCGACCCACTGGATCCAAAGCATTTCACGAAGCAAATTCAATGGATATTAAGAATCCAACAAGAGAAAACAAGGCATTTGGGGGTCATGGCCGTCGAAACAATCGCGGACGTGGGAGAAAATTCAGCTCATACGACATGATATCATTCCAGTAGATCTGATCTGAACGAACCTATGAGGGAAAATAACACCAAGGAAGTACCTTCGAGAAGCGAGAAAAAGCTTGTTTCAGATGCAGACCCAAGGGACATTGGTCGCGGGTATGCCGTACTCCTGCACATCTTTGTGCACTATACAAAGAATCTGGCAAAGCTAAAGAAAAATAAGTAAATCTCGTAGAACATTCTGAGGGGACAACTCACCTCGATGCCTCTGATTTCGCAAATGATTTCGATGAGACCACAATTACAGAAATCTAAGATGTCCATCATGTGACTCTTGAAAATCCCTATGATTGTACCATAAATAAATGTCACTTATGTAAAATATTAATGTATAATTATTGTGATCATGACTTAGCATTGTATAACTATTGTGTGATCTTTGTATAATAATATATAATTAATTATCATAGTTGCTTTCTTAAATAATATCATCTTATTTATTAACTGTTTTTGTTTATCTGAAAAATGGATTACATTACGGATGAAACATTGTCCAAGATAAATGATAGATATATTTGTATACTAGATAGTGGAACAACGCACACTATCCTGAAAAGTAAAAAGTATTTTTTTCTGATTTAAAACCGACAAATATCACTGTCAACATAATATCACTGAAAATATCACTGTCAACTGAAAAGTAAAGCAAATTTTACATTGCCTAATGGTACAAAATTCTCAATAAATAATGCAAGATTTTTTTCCAAATTCTAAAAAGAATTTGTTGAGTTTTAACGATATATATCTTCAAGGATTTAATACCCAGTCTGCAACTGAGAATGGGAAGAAATACATGTATATTACTTTTGAAAAATCGGGGAAAAGGTATGTATTAGAAAAATTACCAAAACTACCTTCATGTTTGCATCATACATATATAAATGCCATAGAATCGAATCTTGTGATTAAGAAAAATCATGATGATTTCATACTTTGGCATGATCGCCTTGGTCATCCAGATACCACAATGATGCAAAAAATCATTGAGAACTCCCATGGACATTGATAGAGTCAAATATTATCCCTATTTTCTAACTGTAAGTGTACAATGTCAAAGTTAAAATATCTAGGGTATCGAATTCACATAGACTCAAGTTTCACGTGATAGAATATATGTAATCGAATTAATCTAAGCAAAGCAATGAATAAGAAGTAGACAAGCAAGTAAAGTAAACGGTGTGAGATCAATAGAAAAAGCGCTAAACTTAGGAAAGTTCTCAGGAAATCAGGAATGCAGATCAACCAATCAACCATGATTCAAATATCGATGTTCTAGAACTAGAATCACTAACATATAACAAACCAAATCTCGATGCGAATGCTAACTATGTCTATTAACTTAGAAAGCAAATCTTTTTGCGAATCCTAGAGTTCTAAACATGTATGTAATTCATGTTCTTTCGTTCACAAATTTCCTAAACCAAATCTCTTTGCGAATAAGTAATTTTCTCAACTAGGTTCTTTTCTAGCTAATTAACCAACTCTCGCTGCGCTAATCAACCTAACGACAATAATCTAAAAAAGATAATGCAGATTAAGCATTAAGAATAACGTAGATGAAGAACTAGATGTGATGAATCCTAATTAGTTAAATAATCTAACATTCCATGAAATCCATAATGAGAATCCCTAAATCTAACAAGAAAGTCTACTCAGACATGGAAAATTGAACACGAGACATGATGAATAAAAAACCAAATATCATAAAAGAAATAGAAAACAAGGGTTCAAAATCTCTTCTCTCTCGAGTACAAGACCAACCTCAAAATCTCATAAACTCTGATAGAATAAAGCGTATGAAAAGTGTAGCCTAAACAATTGCTCAAAAACCTTATTAATAGTCTAAAACACGATTTGGGTCTTCTTGTAAATATGAGAAACTTATGGGTAGATCTTAAAAATTTCCAAAATCTGTATTTTTGACGCGCATGAATTTCGTCCTTTAGTGGTATCGAACGACACTACTTGTAAACGCACCCAGCGAACTCTGTGAAATCCATGTATGCTGCAAAATCACTCTAAAAGATCTCATAAACTCCAGATAAGCTCCAAACGTACCTAAACCCGCAAAAGACTAAAAAGACTCCAAAACAACTAAAATACTCTAGATAAAGACTTATATCATGGCTTGAAAACATGTAAAAACCATGATATATCAGACATTCATTGAAAATTCAAGAAATTTGTCAGAGTAATAAAATGACATGTGTTGCATGTTCTCAAGGAAAATTAATTATAAGGCCATCGCCAACCAAAATCGATAAAGAATTACCAAACTTCCTTGGACGAATTCAAGGTGATATTTGTGGACTAATACATCCACCTTGTGGACCATTTTACTATTTCATGGTAATGATTTGACGCGTCCAATAGATATTCACACGTTTGTCTATTATCATCTCGAAATGTGGTATTTACGAGATTTCTATGTCAGATAATCAAACTAAGACCTCAATTTCCTGATTATCCAGTAAAGAGAGTTAGACTAGACAATGCTGGTAAATTCACATCCCAAGCATTTAATGATTGTTGTATGATAACATGAATCGATGTTGAACATTCTGTCACCCATGTTCATACACAAAATGGTTTGGCCGAATCATTAATTAAATGTATGCAATTAATTGCAAGACCATTGATCATGAGTTCAAAACTCTCGACCTCTGTATGGGACATTCTATTTTGCATGCAGAAGCACTTATTTGAGTGAGACCAAGTGCATATCATAAATACTTCCCAATACAGTTAGCTTTTTGGACGAGAACCAAATATTTCTCATCTAAGAATTTTTGGTTGTGTTGTATATGTGCCAATTACACCTCCTCAACGTATAAAGATGGGACCACAAAAAAGGTTAGAGATATATGTTGGTTGTGATTCTCCAATAAATTATACGGTACCTAGAACCACAGACTGGTGAAGTTTTTACGACACGTTTTGCTGATTGTCATTTTGACGAAAAAGAATTCCCAATTATAGGGGAGAAAATAAACAAGTAAAAAAAGATATCAAATGATGTATAATGTATCTATTACATCTTGATCCTCCTACAAAAAAAGTCAGACTTAGAAGTCCGTCGAATCATGCATTTGTAGAGTATCGCAAATCTGCTACCTAATGCATTTGCAGATACCAAAACAGTAACAAAATTGCATATACCACTTGAAAATACCCCTGCTCATATTAAAATACCACAAGAGAGTCTAGAACACTTTTGAAATGTGGTAGATCAGTTGGTTCTAAGGATAAAATAGAAGAAACAAAAGGATATTGGACAACAAAATCTCTCTAATATAGTATAAATTTCGGAAGAAATGAATCATGGAGATGATAATATTGAACATCATGAATCCGAAGAAAATCATGAGATTTCTATCAACTACATTGATAACAGAAAAATTTGGAATCGAAACAAAATGAACGATGTTGATGACAGTTTCTCATACTTTGTGTCAAAAGAAATAAACGAAGAAAACGAAGATCCAAAACCGAAATTCATTTATGAATGTCAAAAGAGACATGACTAGATAAAATGGAAAGATGCCATACAAGTCAAACTTGATTCGCTTAACAATCGAGAGGTATTTGGACCTATAACAGTCACACATGAAGTTGTGAAACCTGTTGGTTACAAATGAGTATTCGTTCGAAAACGAAATGAGAAGAACATGACTATGAGATACAAAGCTCGCCTTGTGGCTCATTGTTTTTTCTCAAAAACTTGGTATTGTTATAAAGAAACATATTCTTCTGTTATGGATGCAATCACGTTTAGATTTTTAATGAGTCTAGCGGCAAATAAAGATCTAGAGATGCATCTAATGGATCTTGTCAAGGCATATTTATATGGATCATTAGACACTGATATTTATATGAGAATACCTAAAGGATTTAAAATGCCAGAGGAATTAAGTTTAAAAGAGTTGTGTGCAATAAAATTGCAAATATCATTATACGAGTTAAAGCAATCTGGACGCAAGTGGTATAATCATCTCAATGAATATTTAATTAAAGAAGGTTATGTAAACAATCTTATATGCCCATGTGTTTTCATCAAGAAAACATTATCTGGATTTGTTATTATTGTTGTATATGTTGATGATCTAAACATTATAGGGACTCGTGAAGAAATACATAAAGCAATAAGTTATCCGAAGGGAGAATTTTAGATGAAAGATCTCAGACAAACAAAGTATTGTCTTGGTTTACAAATTGAGCATCCTGAAAATGGTATATTTGTACACCAATCCACATATACTAAAAGAGTTTTAAAGCGTTTGAACATGAATAAAACAACCCCTCTCAGTACTCCTATGATCGTTACATCACTTAATGTTGAAAGTGATCCTTTTCGACCACATAAAGAAAATGAAAAGATACTTGGTTCCAAAGTACCATACCTAAGTGCAATAGGAGCACTCATGTATCTTGAAAGCTGTACTCGACCTGATATATCATTTGTCGTTAATCTTTTGGCGAGGTTCAGTTCGTCTCATACCAAAGACATTGGAACGAAATCAAACATGTTTTTCGTTACCTTCAAAAAATGATTGATTTAGGATTATTTTATCCTAAAAGCTCAAATGGACAAGTTGTTGGTTTTGCAGGTGCAGTATATTTATCTGACCCTCATAAGGCAATATCACAAATAGGATACATTTTCACAGTTGAAGGAACCGCCATATCATGGCGGTCTCAAAAACAAATACTTGTAGCTACTTCCTCAAACCATGCTGAAATTATCGTCTTCCATGAGGCAAGTAGAGAATGTGTCTGGCTTAGATCAATAAGTCAACATATTCAATCAAGTAGTAGAATCCACGTATGTACAAAACTAACCATTTTATATGAAGATAATGTTGCATGTGTTGCTCAGACAAAAAAAGGAAAAATCAAAAGCGATAAAACTAAACATATTCCACCAAAGTTTTTCTCATACACTCAAGAGCTTGAGAAGAATAAAGAGATTGAAGTGAAATATGTTCAATCATTAGATAATTTTGCATATATTTTTACAAAGTCACTACCTACTTCAGTGTTCCAAAAACATGTACACAATATTGTAATGCGCTATCAACAAAACATATTCTAATCATTCGAATGAGAGCTTGGATAATTGCACTCTTTTATCTTATTATGGTTTTTTTCTATAGATTTTTTTTAAAAAATATTCTTAACGAGGCAACTGGAAAATCATCACGATGACAGTAAAATCCAAAGTGAAATCCAAAGTGGAATGTTGTATGATTTGGGGCATGTCCGCATGTGGGTTCGTATACAGGGGCGGACGCAGCTTACGACGAACGGGGTCACGTGCCCCCGACTATATTTTAATTTTCTCTAAGTAATTCTATGATAATGTCTTCCGGCAAATTCAAATATCATAGAAATGTCCCGACTAACTCAAATTCTATAATAGTACCTCCGGTTAAAAACTTTCTTAGATCCGCCACTGTTCGTATACTCTTTCCAACAAACCTCGATCATGTGACCTTTTAGATCATCTCAAAGATCTCTCACCAATCAAAATATTGATTTTTGGCCTAGAAGCTTTCGTTCGATATGAATATTTTGTTATTTATCGGGTTTTTTTGTTTGTACTTGCATGTTTTATTTCAGGTGTAAGTAGATTTATTTCAGGTGTTGAACATATTATGATATTTACATGTTTGACATTTTATTAATGGTATATTTTATCTTCTAGCTCATATGTCTGTTTGCTGTTACTAAAATAATAGTTTAATAAATCAAAAATGATTTGCGATGTGTAAAAGCCATAATGGAATGAAAATGACAGAAAGATGCAAGAGGATTGAATCTCAAAGGATCCATGACATTGCACTGTTTATTAATAGACGTAAGGCAGGATTCTATAAGGGACCAGTCTAAGATACTCAGCCCAAATCTCCTTGTACTTCTCTGCACATCGAACCTCGTCTCTTCGTTCTCTCCATATCAATAGTATCAGGAGGTACATCGGGTAGAAATATGGAACCGGAGAACTGAGAGACAATACACAAGAATAACATCATATAAACAACACAGATTAGTTTTGTCTAAGTGATCAAACAGTGAACTTACAAGCTTTGGAAAGTTCAAATGGTTCCACTTCCACCGTTCAAATTCTCAGGTTTCAACATCTAAATCTTAGCCAAACCGATATTTGGGACTCTTGACTTCAATTTTTTGATATTGGACGTATCCTAACATGAATTTGGTAGTTGTAAGATGCACTCAGACAGAACAAGTTACCTTATTCCACAGGGCAAACTGAAGGACAGAGCAAGCATCAAGTCCCCAAGGTAATTACAGTGCCTTGCGATTCCCCTGTCATAAGTTATGGAAATGTAGCATTGTTCACCATTCCCAACATGACAGACAATCAAAGACAGAGACTGTGAAACCAAGCAAAGAAACTATGAATGAGAAAAACGACCATACCAATAGCCTGAAGCAAGCAACTTTCCACCAACCACCACTGGAGGCTTACCCCATATAGGTGTTTTAGGGTTCTTCTTAAAGATATGTTTTTGTTTGTTAGCCCCTCTAAATACCATGTACCTGCCACAAAAAGAATATGTGGGTTTCTTAGTTTAGTTTCTAAGAATGTAAAATAACCAAATGACACAGAACTTACCCTATCAAGAACACAAAGCAATTGGCTACAATAGCAGGAACTGTGAGTTCTACTTTGTTGTGCAAAAGCCACCAGCCCTGTACCAAATAGAAGACAATCCAATCACAGAGTGATCAAGCATTCAAGAATGATATTGTTTCCGAGAACAACTGTTTACATGCCAACAAGACACTGTCAATAAGATTAAATTAATGTATGTCCTGTTTGTTTTCAAGCACGTGGTTACATGCCTGGATGCTAAAAGTGAAAGGAATCCACAGGAGATCTCCAAACACCAGCATGAAGCCCAACCTCTCTGCAATAATGTCACACCTGGAGAAATGTAAAACCAAAATCAACAAAGAGTACTTAGAAAGACCAAAATAAATGAGATAATGGAAATTGTCATATTTTGGTAAGACAAGATATGTTTGCTCAAGATGCCATGAACTTACGTAGAGGTCATGTATTCTTCATGAACAAAGTAGTCCAATATATATAACTGCAATTACAAAGTTAATCAAAACTAACAAAACAAGGATGATCAGAGAACTTCAAGAAGCAAGAGTTGAAAGTAAAACCAATACCGCACAGAAAATCTGGTAAAGAATCATGGACTGGCTCAAGGAACCATCCTGGACACTTTTTGCCAGAATAGAGAGATTGATAAGCAGCCATCCCATCATCCCGGCTCTGACAAATAAAAACCTACACAAGTAATAACTCCTATCATCATAAACATGTGTAACTGAAGAAGAGATCCTGCCTGGGCATATAAATAAAAGAAAAAAAGGGAAAGACGAATTACTTGAGATCAATGCTCATAAATTGAGGATTAAGCTGTATTCCAAACCACCTACCACATGAAACAAACAAGATGAGAGAAAAAAAATCAAAGCAGCTGTTTGGAAGAAGCAAGTGAAAGACATAAACCGGAAATTTCGTTTCAATGACTAAGTGCAAAAGCTAAGTCACTACTAGTTGATAAGATTAAAGATCTATCTTCAGTCTTTCTAGGAGAAACGACTGGACACTCTTCATGCTTCTACACAATCATATCGTCCAACTCACTGTTTCATACTTCATAATGTACCAGACTATGGATTATTCCTTAGTTTTGCTCTTGCCGGAGTAAGAAATATATAAATCTAACAAGGGGTTTGCGGGATAAGAAAAGAGTATATCTACAAATGTAATATGCCAGTACCAGTCATGTACAAGATTTCCTGAGATATGAGGCTTTAGTGAAGAACTCTTATCCGATGAACTGCGCCCAGTAACATACAATACTAATGTCACCTGAGAATATTAAGAGAAACCATGGAGCTTAAAACACTACACCACTAGAAGCAAATCAACAAACTAAGAGGCACAAATCTGATACAGTGGTATAAGAATATAATAAGATAAAATAGAAGCACAATTAGGATTTAATCAACTTACCAAAACACAGAAGACAAAAGTAGCTGAGAGCAACTCAAGTCCTCTATCAGCAACCACCTAATCAAAGACATGTTGATGCTATGAGTATGAGAGAAAGCAATTACAATCTTAAACAGATAATCAGATTCATAGAAACACAATTGCATATCTTAACATTGATCAGATACACTTACAAGAGGTGATACAATGCCGAGTTTTGCAGAGATTCCCAAAATAGCGACCAGCAATGTTAGTGCGAATAGACCTGCAATGTTTTGAGGGAAATTAAATTTTCGAGCTCAGATAATCTCTTAGGAATTTTATAAAGAGACTAGAATCATATCAAATAACCATTGCATCGGTAACGAAGCTGAGAGCCATCTGATAAAAGGACGCCGCAAATAACTTTTCCGGGGAGAAGTTCTCCAGCAATGGCCAAGTAGACGAAGTAAAACACCAGCACGTAAACCTAAGAGAAACCCAGAAAACGAATTGATCAGAAGAGGACTAAAAATCGCAAGAACAATAGCGGCATTGAATCAAAACAACAAAAGAGATAGCTCACAGATTGTGATGAGGGAATGAGAGATGGTAGCAGAAGACGGAGATCCATATCTAGCATTAAGGATTCAAAGTAGAAGACGAAGCATTCAAAATCGAGTTTCTCGCCTCTCTCTCGCTTGTTAATTCAGTCGATTTCTTAAGTGGGAAGCTCATGGACTGATGAGTTTCACTTGTTTAATTAGGAAACATTTGCAAAACAATCCTTAAAACTCTTAATTATGTTTGTGTTGATCTAAACCCTGAATTGCTAAATGAATTCTGTCAAGCGCCAGTTGACTAGAAGCATTCAAAATCGAGCCAGACACCGTGGGGCCAGTTGACCAGCTAATTAAAAAAGAAAAGATTATTTTATATAACTTTTTTTATTTGAAGGATACTTATAAATAACTTTTTTATATAAGTTTTTTTTTATTTGAAGGATACTTATAACATTTTTTTTATTTGAAGGATATTTATAAATTATAAATTATACCTATAAATACGATACTTATAATAAACATTAAACAAAATCAAATCATATATTAGCCAAATAAATTATATAAGTATCCGTCAAATAAAAAAAGTTATATAAAAAGTTATATAAATCAAAGAAAAGTTATTTAAAATTTATTTATAAGTATCCTTCAAATAAAAAAAGTTATATAAAACAATCTTTTATTTTTCAAAGTTATCTTTAAAATCGTATTTTCTTAATTATTATAATGATTACCATTTAAATTATTAATTGCAATTAGCATTTTAATTTAAAAACACACTCGGTATAAGTTAAATAACATTATTATTTACTTATATCCGAAGAGAGCTTGGTGGCTCAGTGGCAAGTTAAAGTCTATTTTAAGCTAAGGATCTTAGGTTCGAGTCCTCCCAACGTCATTTTTTTTTTCTTTTTTTATAACCTTGCACCAAAACGACGTATTTAAAACGGCCAGTCAACGATAAGTTTGTATTTAATTTAGAAAGTCAAATTTTGTTCATGCTTTTTTTGGTGCGTTTTAAAGTTCGTGTATATTTTGGCTTTGACCGAAAAGTTCGTGATTTGAATGACCATTTTCTTGTAATATAACACTTGCATTATTGTCAATATATATATATATATAATTAGGTGTAGTATAATACTTGCATTATTGTCAATATATATATATATATATATATATACTTTGTTCAACAAATATCTCTTTTTATTCAAATAAATTGAGACATTGATTCAAACTCGTATAAAACTTGCTTAGCTAAAAAGTGCGCTACAAAATTAGTTGCTCTTGGAACAAAACATTAATTTAATTAAATCGAAATCACAAACAATAATGTAAATATTCACTAGATTACAAGATATATCAATTTTTTCTTCTCTTGCATAATTAAGATCAGTGTTTGAGAATCAGAAAAGAATCAAACCTCCATAAAACCTCTAGTCATTGCTTCATTCATTCCTCTTATCATTGCCCATGCTTCTGCTTTTAAAGTTGATCAAACATATTTTCTCGAATCTATAACACTCAAGAGAAATCCATATGTATTAACACGTAACGATACACCTAGGGATGTTAATAAGGGCTACCCGGGCCCGTGTAAGCCCTGTCCGTTTAGAGCCCGTCCGTTTAGAGCTCATTTAATCGGAGCCCGTTTGGAGCTCATTTAGTCTGAGCCGTTTAACACGAAGCCCGTTTAAAGAGCAGCCCGTTTAAAAAACCCGTTTACAATATACAACTAATTTGGGAATAACTTCAAGCTTTCGTTTGGTTTGCAGATATTTATGATGGTGAAATCGGTAATAATAATAACAAAAGCAAGGCTTCGTTTTGTTTGCAATCTAAGAATACTCTTTTATTTACCATTCAATCATGTATTCATGTGTAAGAAGATTATTTTGGTTTAGAGAATTTAACCTGCGAGGCTGCGACTATGATTGAAGTATTGAACCATGTAAACAGTGTTGAACCAAGCATGCATTATAATTTATAAACATCACAAAATGAAAACAACATTCCTCAATGTTTTGATTTCTTCGTCAAAGAGAAGCACCTGTAATTTATTATGAAAAGAGTGCTAAAGTGCAAGAAGAAGAAAATATATAAACTTCAAACTCTTCAAACTCAAACTCTTCAAACTTCAAACTCTTTAAACTTCAAAGTCTACTGTAAAGATTCACAAACCAAATACAACAAAAGTCAAAACCTTTTAAGCAAAACTAGAGAAGCAAAGAAGCATACAACAATCACAGAATCTTACAAAGTCATTCTCTTGATTTCACACACATGAATCTCCTGATCTAGAAGACTCTACTCCTGAGGTACTAGCTTTATTTTTAGCTTCTTCATCGCCATCTTGTATTGTACCTTCATAGTCCGCAAACCGCGTAGCCAGTTCCGAGTACAGAGCAAATCTTGTACATTCTTGGGAAGTAAACGGTTTCTATATGGAGTTAAGACCCGAGATCCTATACTAAAAGCAGACTCTGAAGCTACAATAGTGATTGGAATACTTAGAAATTCACGAGCCATATAAGCTATACCACTGAATGAATTTTCTTTCCTCCAAGAAGCATCGACATAACATTGAACACATTGCGGTTCATGTGTCGTACCAACTTCTTTACTAGCTCGCTTTGGGCTTTCCCTATCTTGAGCGTTCAATGATTCCAAGGCGTTTTTAATGGCCTTAGTGATTAACTCTTCCTCCTTTATAGCACGATCTTCAAACAATAGAACATTGCGATATTTCCATAACTCCCAGCACAACCAAGTGTACAGATGTGTTCAGCAGATTCCTAAAGGAGGTAGACTAACTGATTTCTCTGCTTCGCAGAGAAAGCTATCCATAGTAGGGAGCTGTCAAAATATTGGTAATGTAATAAGTGCTTGATCCCAGACCTTTTGCGCAAATACACATTCAAATAGGAATGTTCTACAGATTCTTGGACACCACAACTTTTACAAGTAACTCCATTGATTCTCGTTTAGCTAGCTCTGTCCCCACTGGTAAAGCTTTAATCATGACCTTCCTTAAGAACATTTTTATTTTCAATGAAGTTTTAAGCTACCAGATATTACCTTGCCAGTCAAAATTGGGCAAAGATTGGGAAGGATGTAGCATAGAAGTAAGTTATACCCAATCTTCACCGAATACACCTCCTTCTTTGATGGTAACCATATTAACTTGTCTTCTCTACGTGATGTACTTCTAGGTATAAACCAGGTCTGGTCCTCATTATGAGGAATATGCTCACGGATTAAGTCTCATATCCACTCTTCTATTTTCTCATCATTTATATTTGCAAATGTTTGAAGAGGTGAATCTTGTGGAGCTGATCCCATTGGACATACCAGACTCTCTAAAGAGAGCCATGGCTCAGAGCATAAGCTGATATTGTTACCCAATCCCACAACCCATCTAAGTCCATTCCTTATAACGTCTCTGCCTAGCCCTGGGCATATGAACCGGAACCGAAATATTGAACCAGAACAAACCCGAAGAATCTGGTTCGGTTCCAGTTATATGCTAAATACCCATTGGGTAATGAAATTTAGGAACCGCGGGTATCGGTTCGTTTTGGGTATTAACCGGGAACTGATAAGAAGAACCAAAAAACTGATATCTAAAAGTCTTGGGTTAAGTTTAATTAGACATACCTGTTTTTTTTCTTGTTTATGAATCAAAGACAGAGATGATTGCACTCCCCGATTTTGTCTGTCTCGCATGTGATTCGAAAATTGATTTCAGATAACAATTTTCGAGATCCTCTTATAAACTCATCTCTTTTCATTCTTAGTTGCAAAGCTGGAATCTAACACTCTCATAAACCGTCGTTGACTGACTTTGCCGGCTGTGTCATCTGCTGCGTCGAGGATTCAATCGAAGTTTTGTTTTTGTTAATCGATTTAGCAATGTAGGGGTTCCGTTTAATTGATTTAGGGGTTGTTTCAATTCAATTTAGGGTTTCTGTTTGATTGATTTAGGGTTTGTTCAATTCGGGTTAGGGTTTCGTTTAATTAATTTAGTGTTTGTTCAATTCGATTTTGCGTTTCTGTTTAATTGATTTAGGGTTTGTTACCTTGTTTCAATTCGATTATTGTTTATGGCTATTTGTTCAGAATTATCTAGTTCGAGTAAGGATATAATGCTATTGTTGGGAATCCGAGCCAATTCTAACAGATTCAGAATTCTCGCGAGTTCCCGATAGCCTAGGATCTAGGGTCTAGTTAATTGAATCATGGATCTCACCTCGTGATTACCTGGTGTTTAGCAGCGGAAGATTGATCAGGTAGCACGAGATCTACTGCGCCTCAGATGCTGCGCCTCTATCGTAGTCCACACGCACACAAGCTGGAATCCGTCGGGTTGCTAGCACCGGGACTCGGATCTCCCTGGGAACTGAGTTTCTCTGAGGTTTCTGTGTTTTCTCTCCGAGAAAACACTCTGGGCGGCGCTCACAAACACTTGCTCGGTCGAGAAACAAAAAACGAGTTTATATATTGACCTCGCGGTGAACCGAAACATCAGTCTCGGTTTCGCCCTTGTGTCGACCGACACACTTAGTGGTGTCGATCGACACACGCCCTGTATCGACCGACGCACCCAATGGTGTCGATCGATACACCTCTTAGAAACTCAACTCGATGTGTATCTAATACACATCGATCAGACCATATGCCAATGATCAATCCCATGCAGAGTATATCCAACTTGCTTAGGTGTGTGACCCTGTAGGTTCACACGATACCAGAAATGAGCTACAACTCATTTGTCATAAGTGGTTTCTAGCAAAACATTATGACTACCTAGTATCACATGAATTGTCCGATCTCGACAATACAACTATCTCTAGAGTTTGTACAATGTGATTTCAGGACATAATCCCAACAATCTCCCACTTGTACTGGAATCACCTATTCCTATAATCCCTTCGTCTCTATATCTCGATATGGCATAAGGCAAGAGACTGTGTCATCCTTATTATAGCCAACATCATGTTCATCGAACTTCGATTCATACTGATAAAACAAACGACTGACAATCACCTCGTTTGAGCACGGCCATGCATTTTCTCAGTATCAAATCTTCGATGGGCCCTGAGATATTTATCTCCCGTTATACAGGAGGGACAAATCCCATTTTGTTCCATTCCTGTTTCTATACATACTTCATGATACGTCGAAACAATGCCGTTATAGCCGCCAGTTACTGAACGAAGTTTGACAAGGTCAAAGCGCACCAATTCATATGCTAGAAAGCATGATGAACTCAGGTCTAAGGACTATACTCTATAGTCGTAATGAGAAC
Source organism: Orychophragmus violaceus (assembly GCA_030180135.1). Taxonomy (NCBI): domain Eukaryota; kingdom Viridiplantae; phylum Streptophyta; class Magnoliopsida; order Brassicales; family Brassicaceae; genus Orychophragmus; species Orychophragmus violaceus. The sequence goes on along the minus strand of CM058234.1, from coordinate 14,828,041 downwards.
CTCCCATGACACTTATATATAACTATCCTGTGGAGTTCTCATTAAGCGGGTCATGTCCGATCATATGTTCTTCAACATATATCTATGTGACTGACTATGATAATCATATCATTGACTCCATGAAACTCAGTCCAACAGTCACCTCACACACTAGTCTGCGCGGTTGTTAGTGTCCCATTTTAACAACCTTGACTAGGGACAATCATAATTTATGTCATCTTTTACTTATAGGGTTTCATGATCAAGTCTTCAACTTGATGACCTATAAGATGACCATAAAGTACTTTGGGACTATTATTTAATTATCCAATAATTAAATAATACTGATGTCAGTTTTAACTTACACAAACACTGCCAAAGCATGTCTATGTAAAGTTTACAACATAACTAAAATAACTCCCACTAGAATCAAGATCATCTTTTCAGATATCTTACATCTACAACAACAGAATAAATTCCGTGCTTAGGTTGTGGGAGAGAGTGCGATGCCATTGCTTGAAACAATTTCAACAAATTACACCGCCATTCAGATAAAAGCACTATTCTACGGTCTACTGCTTGGAGCCTTTCCAACAGATAGCACCGCTATTCAGACAAGTAGACATAACCAGGTGGGAACCGGGAATCGTCTTTGTCCGTCTAACTACTTTCAACTGGTTCGTCACTTTATCAGTTCACCACGAACCTATCCTCAGTGTTTCTCAACACTTGGGATATTTCTGGTAACTATTCAGTGACTATTACCGGAGTGCATTGGTATTTTCTCGTCATGCTTTATCCTTAAGCTGCACCTAGACGAGCGCAAAATATGGCATTCATGATGGATTCTATTGCATCAGCATAAGTAATCACACTCATTAATACTAGTTCAGACAGTGTTCAAAACACTTCTTCTTGCTAATATTGTTAACAGCTCAGCCAGTGTCCAAGACACTTCATCTTGCTTAGATTATTGCCATAAGACCTTTGGTATGAAGCCATTCTTGGAATCAAGCACTTTTGAACTGTCCAATACCTTATTAACATAAGGATTTTGACACAATCCAATTAGCCTACTTAATCTATATTAATAGATTCTTATTCCAAGAATTCACGCGGCTACTCCCATGTCTATCGTTTAAGTTTGACTTCCGACCCAAATCTTGACAAGACTTTAGCGTCGGAACGTCGTTTGTGAGATTCAAATATGTTATATACATACTGTGTGAGAATTGCCAATACGCTCCCACTAGTCTTCTTGTAGACCCATGGTTTCTTTTCTTTCTGATCAAGTCAAAACTTTTGACCACATTATCAGAATGTTGATTCCAACTCCAAGATGTTTGCTTCAATCCAGAAATGGATCGGTGAAGCCAACATGCATACCCAGCCAATTTTCGGAGTTGGGCCTCACCATCGCTTCTTCGAATTTCGCATGTTCGTCACTTTTCAATGATCAGCAGATCACGACAATAGGTTACGAGATATCACTCTCGAGTTAGTGACGGATCCTTTCGGATCTGCGAATTTCAGGCTCCACAGGTGCAGATCCTACAGCACTTTGTAGATCTCACCGCTGCTCTTCCTTATCAGGTCGAGCAGCTTACTGTGTTTATCGAATTTCTTCGATGTGTACTTTTACTCCCACTGTTCCTTTTGAAAGTATCACCTTTCTTAAAAGACACATTTCTGGGCAACAAAAGCACTAAGCCTTGGTTTCCTCAGGATAACCAGCGAGGTAGAACTTATCAGATATGGATTCAAGTTTGTTTGTTGATTACTGTCTTACACAAACTTTGCAATCCCAATTAATCAGAAAAACAGATTTGGAAATCACCTAGTCCACATCCAATGTGGTGTTTTTCACTGATTCTGATAGAAACCTTTTAGCGTAAACATAGACATTTCAGAACGTATTCTTAAATGGTTATGGAAGATTCATGTGATTCATCATTAATTGAATCATATCTCATAAGATCTGATTCATTCTTTCAGATGATCACTCAATTCTTGACTCTAGTATTTTCTTCCGCGATTCAATCGAGGATCTCAATACTTCTGTCAAATTGGTTCTACACTTCATCTTGGAACTCCTCAAGGGATTCCTTCTCGTGTCTCATCAAATGAACACATCCATACTCATTGATGCCATCAATAAGGTAATGAAGTACAGAAGATTTCCTTTGGCACTAACGCTCATCGGGCCGCATACATCAGTATGTGTAAGGCCCAATAAGCCTCTGGCCCGTTTCTTTTAGCTCTGCTAAAAGGGCCTTAATCATTTGGTCCAGTGAACATGATTCATACTTTCAATTGATTTACAATCAAATGAGTCCAAAACCTATGGATTTACTGAATCCGCTTCACTCTTGTGGTTAAATGACTATACCAAAGAAAATCGAGTTTGAGTCATCAGACTTAAACCTTTAGTATTTGTGTTATATTTAACTTCTGCTGGTTTAAGATATAAAACCCATTCTAAACGGGGTGCTACCACATAATATTTCATTAAGATCCAAAGAACTTGTCTTTTATCAAAATGAAAAACATTCAAATTCTTTACAAGAAATTGAAAGACATTTTGCATATAGCAAGTACATGGTGGCAATTACTTAATTTCAAAACCAAGTAGGAAAGGCTCCTACAAGTGGAGAATCACTACGGCTCGTGCATCAACCATTGCTTCAACCAGACACACAGTTCCACTTGTCCTTTCTTTAACGTTCTACTGTCGCTTAGGTCCTGCATATTTCAAAAATATCAGTACCACAACAAGTTGTTGGGAATGTCCTGAAATCTACCGTACTATCTCTAGAAAGTATGATAAGTGTCGAGATCAGACATAAGTCATAAATACTGGGTGATCATGATGACTTGCTAGAGCCCGCTCATGATCTATAAGTTTAGGACTTATTACCAGTATTGTATGATCCCTAAGGGTCACACACCATAGCTAACGGGAAAGTTAAATGGAATAAATACGGTAAGATGCAGTGGCATTTACTGTATTGGATCAGAGAATTGGGCCAGACAAAATGCAGGCTTTTGCCTGATTTGTGTCTTGGGCCCAAATGATTAATGAGCCATTAGTCAAATGACTTGGGCCCATTAATGAGAGATTAAGGATTTGAAAAACCTAAGGGATTAAAAATCCCCTGCGATTTTTCTTCTCCCTGAGCCGCATTTTTCATCTCTCTCACAAACCTCTCTCTCTGATCATCCAACTCTTTGGTCTAGCAGCCGTCCCGTGCTTGTAAGAGTGTGGATACTCGAGGTGGAGCCGATTCTCATCAGTTCTAATCTGATCTCGTCATTACCCCAAATTCCGCTGCAAAGGTAATGTCCAGGTTTGTTTTATGATTCGTTTTGCAAGAACCTAGATCTGTTTAAGGATTTGTGTTAGGTTGTAATTGAGAATTAAACCTTGGAAAACACCCATAATCCTTCAGTGGTATCTGAGCCCAGGTCATTAGTTTCTTGTAATTTGGATCATAGGGCTGTTTGATTGTTTAGAGAATCAATTATGCTAAAATTGGTTAAAACTTTTAATGCCCTAAATCGGCTAGCAATTTTGGTCTCGGATCATTTGTTTGCTAGCGATATCTTGCTAACAAGATGTTTGCCCTAATCGTTTGTTGTGGGCTCAGCTTGTTTTATTAATTATGTGATATTGTCGAGTGATCGCTTTCGATCATGTTTATCACACGTGAGGCGTGTGTTCATGTGTGAGCCATTAATTATAAAACCCTAATGTTGTTGTTGCCGAGTGTGAGGATCCCATTAATTATGTGTGAGCCTCTTATGTGCGCATGTGCTGAATTGCCGAGTGTTATTGATAATTGAATTGGAAATTGTTGTGAATGTCATAAGCGAATATCGATTATTGATAATTGAATTGGAATGAAGACAAAACGAGTTTTGTCTTTATGTGATTGTCTTTGCTTTTTATAATGAATCGTAATATCGCATGTTATTGATCGATAATTAATTGGGCATGTGAGCCGATCATTGATAATGTTGCCGATACATCGCGTGTGATCCATGAGCCGAGATCGATCACAATGATCGTGAGGCAAAAGGATCGAACGCAAGCATGCGTGATGTGTGTGCCGTGTGCCGAGGTAGATCCGTTGCAATGATCGATCGCAAACGATCGTGAGCAACCGTGTTGGATCATTGGGCCTTAGTTGGATCATGGCCCACAATTGCGTTAATGGGCCGAGTTGGATCTTGGATCCGATTGTTTGGCCCATTAAAATTTTACGTCCCGCGAATAGTCAATCGGTTAAACCGAGCTTCGCGGTTCGTTGCCCAAAACCACACCGATTTAACCGGTCCATTTAATTGGCGGTTAATTGTGTGTTTAAAGCCTTAAACCGCAAGTTAAATCAAATTGGCTAAAACACTAGGTGTTTCTTCCCGGTTTTGGATTTAACTGAACCGATCCAATTTAATTGGTGGTTCAAGCGGTTAACCCGAATCGCGGTTTGCTGGAAATAATTTAATACATGGTATTATTTAATTTCTGGTTAAACCGGATTGAAATTCAAAAAATTGAATTTTAACCTAAACCGAAGGCTGGTCTAAGTTTGATTTGGTTGGACCAAATAATTTAGAGCTGGTCTGGTTTAGTAAATAACCGATGGTTTTGATAGTTAATTTGGTCTTGGACTAGAATTAATAAACCGGATCGGTTATGTCAAATTATTGGGCCAGCTGGAATTCTATGGTCTTGGGCCAAGAATTGGGCCTATAATTTGTGACCCAACCCAAAATATTTAATGAAATATTTAAATTAGAAATTTCTATTTTTAGTAAGTTACTAAATTTAGAAAGTTTCTAAAATAAGAAAGTTTCCCAAAATAGTAATCTTCTATTTTTGGAAATAAAACTTAAAAATCCTCAAAACAATATCAAGCTTGGATGTCTTTCCAATCTTGTCAGCTACTTAACGCTTATTTGATTACATATATGGCTTACAGTGTGAGGTGTCTGTTTTCGCATAAGTAAAGTAGTATATATTCACTAATTTCATTGGGAGTCCCAGACTTTAGTGATTATTTGGCTGTAAGAGATTGGTTTCCTTGACTGGGCCATCGGGAGTCCCGGGCCTTGAGACATCTGGTGAATTTGGGCCTCGGGCCCAATTCACAACCGAGAGTTATTGGTTATAACTAGCTGTGTGTATGCTTACCAAGTAAAGCTAATTCTGGGTGACGGCCAGTGGCCCATTTTGGATTTAGCTAAACATGGGTCTCGGAATCATTGTATTCTTATGAGGTTAAACAAAGAAATTTTGAATACAATGCAAGTTTTCTTATAAGTTGTTAAGATTGCTCTTTTAATGAACTAAATAACTAAAACTCTATTTATCTCTAAATTTCAGCTAAGAATAGCACAAACAATCAAAACACTTTCTCGATCCGGTATGTCCTTGAGATGGACAAACTGAACGGATCAAATTTCTTGACTTGGTCACGGAACCTGAGGCTGGTTCTCAGGCATGAGAGAAAGGACTATGTCCTTGAGAAAGCTCTCCCCGAGAGGATCGGATCCAAAGCCAGTCATGCAGTATATGATGCTTGGAATAAGCATTATAATGATGCGGTAGATGTGCGTGGTCTGATATTGGCTACCATGGACTCAGATTTGCTGAAGCAATATGAGAACATGGAGTCGCCAATAGAGATGATCAGCAGCCTGAAATTGAAATTTCAGGAGCAGGTAAGAGTGGAGAGATACCAGTTGGTTAAATCTCTCACTAGCTGCAAGCTACCAAATGATCATCCAGTAAGTCCTCATGTCAGTAAAATGATGGGTTACATTGATAACCTGAGGAAACTGGATTATCCAGTTAGCCAGGAATTGGCAACTGAGATCATTCTGCAGTCACTGCCGTCAAGCTATGATAAGTTCGTAAGGAACTATATCAAGAAAGGCTTAACGAAGACGTTGACTGAACTGCATGATATGCTCAAGACAGTTGAGCCAAACGTGAAGAGTACCCTGTACAATCTCATGAATGAGAAGGGTAGGTTTACTAAACCTAATGCTGACAAGGGTGAAGACAAAGTTGTCCAGATTTTAAATCATGGCAAGCGTGTGTCTTCTGAGCCCGAGTCAGATACCTCTTACGTTGGTAAGTGCTGCTACTGTAAAGAGACTGGGCATTGGAAAAGAGATTGCATTAAATTCATGGAAGATTATGAGGAGTTGAAGTTGATGTATGAGACTACTTCCTCAGGTATTCATGTTATTACTTCAAGTTATACCTTATAGGTATTGGATACTGGTTGTGGCACTGATATTTGTTATAATATGCAGAGCCTGAACAACAGTAGAACGTTGAAGGAAGGGCAAGTGGAACTGCGTGTCTGGAAGGAGTTTGGTATGCTGCCTCAGCCGTAGGGTTTTCACTTGTAGATGCCTTTGAGGCTTGGTTTTTGTATTAAGTAATTGCTACAATATACCTGCTTTAAGCAGAGTTGTCTTTCATTTTCTTGTAAGAATTTGAATGTTTTTCATTTGATAAAAGACAAGTTTTGTTCTTTTGATCTTAATGAAATATTAATTGTAGCACCCTATTCAAGGAATGGGTTTTATATCTTAAACCATAGAGTGCCTAAAATGTAACATAAATACCGCAATTGGTTTAAATCTGATGAATTAAACCTGATTTTTCTTGGCATAAATGTTTTGGTCACATAAAGTAAGTCAGATTCAGAAACCCCATAGTTATGGACTTTTGGGCTCATTTGATCGGATATCTTATGAGACTTGAATTCTGCTTACTGGACCAAAAGACAAAGGGCCCATCTTAGCCGAGCTAGAGAAAGGCCCAAAGGCTTATTGGAGATTGAACATACTCATGTATGTGGTTCGATGAGCAATAATGCCAGAGAAAATTTCCTGTACTTCATTGTCTCTACTGATTACTTCAGTGAGTGTGATTGTGTTCATTTGATGAGACACAAGTCGGAATTCTTTGACATGGTCGAAAGAGTTCCAGAATGAAGTATAGAATCTGAATGACAGAAGTATTAAGACTCTGGATAAGATCACGAGTGAGAATACTTAAGTCATTGATTGTGTGATCATCTGAATGAGTGTGAAGTCGTTTCACAGCTCATTTCTCCTGAAAACCTAGAAGTGTTTCTGTGAGAATGAATCAGATCTTATTAGAAATGATTAAAGATGAGTCACACGAATCTTCCATGATATTCTCTAAGAATAACGCTCTAGAAATATCTAAGTTTACGCTGAAATAGTTCCACCAATATCAGTTGAAAGACACCACGTCAATGTGGATTGGAATCGATCCAAATTCGTCTTTACTGAGTATTTGTAGTTGTGCTAATTCGCTGGTTGTCCTAGGGATACCAAGGCTTGTTACTTTTACGTCCATTCTGTTTTCTAAGAAGGGAAGTTACTTTCCAAGAAGAACAGTGGGAGTAAAAGTATAACTCGAAGAAATTCGAGAATTACAGGAGGCTGCTCAACCTGTTGAGGGAAAGCAACGGATGGATTTACAGATTTCTGTAGAATCTACACCTGTAAAGCCTGAAGTTCGCAGATCTGAATGAATCAGTTACTAATCCGAGAGTGATTTCTCGTCATTAGTTGAACCTGATGATCATTGAAAGTTCGCATGATCTGATGATCATTGAAAGCGACGAACCTGCGAAATTCAAAGAAGCGATAGTAAGCCCGGACTCCGAAAATTACACTATGTGTAAGTTAGCTTCATTGATCCATTCATGGATGGAAGCAAACATATCGGAGTTGGAATCTTCGTTCTGTTAAAGTAGTCAATGTTTTGACTTGAACAGGAACGAAGTGGAACTGTGCGTTTACTAAAAGATAAGTGGGAGCGATATTGCATTTCTCATAGTGTATGTCGATGACATACTGATTCTCGGAAATAACGTTCCAATACTGCAGTCGGTAAAGGACTGGCTTGGGAGTTATTGTATGATTGACATGGGTAAAGCCACGTAGTTCTTGGATTTTGGATCTAAAGATAAAGATCCAAAAGAGCTGGTAGGACAAAGTCAGGATTCTTAAATTGACAAAGTCCTACACGTAATCAGCAATCCAAGAAGGGTTTTATGCCAATGTCACATGGCAATTCATTAAGCAAGATACAGTGTCCTGCGATATCTGCTGAGCTTGAATGCATGGATAGGATTCCATATGCGACGGCAATTGGATCTATCATGTATGCCATGACACGTACTTGTTTTGATGTTGCTTTAATGCTAAGCAAGACAAGTAAAGACCAGTCAAATCCAGCAAAGAATCACTGGATTGCCGTAAAGAATATTCTGAAGTATTTGAGGAATACTTAGGATAAGTTCTTGATTTACGGAGAAAGTGAGGTGCTACAAGTCGATAGAGTCTGAAAGGCAAGTTTCCAATAGACAAAGATAATTCCTGGTCACAGTCCGGCTATATCTTGTGTCTAAATGGCGGTGCAAGGCACTGTTGCTGACTCCATGACTTAAGCTGAACATTTCGCAGCTTGAGAAGCGGCGAAAGAGGTTGTTTGGAAAGAAGAGTTCATCACTGAACTTGATGTGATTCCCAGCATAGATGAGACTAGCTGCACATCATAGGTCCAAACACCTTGAGGATAGGTATAACCTATTCCGTGAGATAAATGACAGAGGTGTTAAGTAGATAAGCAAGTTTCATCGAATGAGAACGTTGCTAATCTATTAACGAAGCCACTCCTTATGCCTAAGCACGAGTCGCGGACTGTAGCTGTAGGACGAGTGAAATTAAGATGTAGTCTTAATTTCAGTGGGAGTTTGTAAAGGGCTTTACTTAGTTGTTTTGAATGGTTCATGTAAACATAATATTTTATGTTTATGAAATCTAATGATTTCTGGATTATTTTAACTGTGATATAAATAATCGTTCCAAAATGATTCATGTCATTATATATGGGCCATCGAAGTACATGAGTAGACTTGGTCCTGAAACCCCATATTTAACGAAGTGACATAAATCATAGTGTCCATAGTCGAAGGTTGTTGAAATTGGAACACCAACAACCTGTTGAGACTAGATTGTGTTGAGACTTATGACCAAGTTTCGAGGGGTCATAGATGCGCGGCATCAAAGTCGACACATAGGTATATGTAGGGGAGCATATGACCGGACATGGCCCGCTAATGAGAACTCTACAAGATATTAATATCTGTGTCATAAGAAGTTCTCATATACGACTATAGAGTATAGTCCTTAGACCTGAGTTCGCATGCATGTGGCTGCACATGTAGTAATGCGCTTTGATCATTGTCTAACGCTGTTTCGTAACTGGGAGCTATACGGACCTTGGTTGGGTGTATTATGAATTGTGTAGTTCATAGTGATGGAACAAGATGGGATTTGTCCCTGCCGTTTAACGGAGGTAATATCTCTAGGCCAATCGGAGATTTGATAGCTGGTAAGAGAATGGCCATTCCCAAACGGACTTGCCCAAGTCGTTTGCATTGTCAGTATCAAATCTGGTCCAATAAACATGGTCTGGCTATATAAGGATGACACGCATCTTGCCTTATGCCAGATCGAGATATTGAGACAAAAGGACTAGGGAATGTAGGATTCCAGTACAATCGGAAGATTGTTGGGAATGTCCTTTGTAGAATTCCAGTACAAGTGGGAGATTGTTGGGAATGTCCTGAAATCTACCGTACTATCTCTAGAAAGTATGATAAGTGTCGAGATCAGACATAAGTCATAAATACTGGGTGATCATGATGACTTGCTAGAGCCCGCTCATGATCTATAAGTTTAGGACTTATTACCAGTATTGTATGATCCCTAAGGGTCACACACCATAGCTAACGGGAAAGTTAAATGGAATAAATACGGTAAGATGCAGTGGCATTTACTGTATTGGATCAGAGAATTGGGCCAGACAAAATGCAGGCTTTTGCCTGATTTGTGTCTTGGGCCCAAATGATTAATGAGCCATTAGTCAAATGACTTGGGCCCATTAATGAGAGATTAAGGATTTGAAAAACCTAAGGGATTAAAAATCCCCTGCGATTTTTCTTCTCCCTGAGCCGCATTTTTCATCTCTCTCACAAACCTCTCTCTCTGATCATCCAACTCTTTGGTCTAGCAGCCGTCCCGTGCTTGTAAGAGTGTGGATACTCGAGGAGGAGCCGATTCTCATCAGTTCTAATCTGATCTCGTCATTACCCCAAATTCCGCTGCAAAGGTAATGTCCAGGTTTGTTTTATGATTCGTTTTGCAAAAACCTAGATCTGTTTAAGGATTTGTGTTAGGTTGTAATTGAGAATTAAACCTTGGAAAACACCCATAATCCTTCACAAGTATCCAATACTTATGTAGAACTTGAATTGATAACACAATACCTGAAGAAGAAGTACCATACATCTTCTCCATTTCTTGTGAATCTTCCAAGAATTTTATGCAATCTCTCTTCCAATGCCCTGACTCATTGCAGTAGAAGCATTTACTAACACCAGATGGGCTTGACTTGGGCTTAAAAGATGACACAGGCTTATCCTGATTCCAAATCTGGACGGCCTTGCCTTCACCCTTGTCTATAAAAGATTTCTCAAATCGTTTTCCCCTTTTGATGTTTTGATCTGCTGTCTTGAGCATGCCATGCAGCTCAGTCAACGTCTTCGTCAAGCCTTTCTTGATATAGTTCTTAATGAACCTATCATAGCTTGACGGCAATGACTGCAGAATGATGTTAGTAGCCAACTCTAAGCTGACAGGACATCCCAGTCTCCCCAGGTTATCAACGTAACCCATCAGTTTAATGACATGAGGACTGACTGGAGCATCTTCTGGTAGTTTGCACCCAGTGAGAGACTTCACCATCTGGAATCTCTCAACTCGTGCCAGATCCTGAAACTTCAGTTTCAGGCTGGTGATCATCTCTATTGGCGACTCCATGTCCTCATAATGACTCTTCAAGTCTGAGTTCATGGTAGCCAACATCAGACCACGCACATCTACCACATCAGTATAATGCTTATCCCAAGCATTATACACTGCATGCGAGCGATTGGTCCCAAGCCTTTCTGGAAGAGCCTTTTCAAGGACATAGTCCTTGCTCTCCTGCTTGAGAATGAATCTCAGATTCCGATACCAATCCAGGAAGTTGGATCCATTTAACTTGTCCTTCTCAAGGACAGATCGCAACGAGAAAGTAGTCATAGACATAAGCTGAAATCCAAGAAAAACAAAGATTTAGTTATGCATATGATGAGAAATCTTATCAAATAAGAAAACTCGCATTATATTCAAACAATGTTTCCTCTATGAACATAATGATCCAAGATCCATACTTCACCAAAATGTGAGTGGGCGACTCGCCATTACCCAAACTTTAGTTATCTAGGTAAGCAAATTATTGCTAATTGCACTCATTACAACTCTTGGTTGTGGATGAGACAAACTATGTCTAATCCACTCTGATGTCTCTGGGCCCAGAACTTCCGATATCCCAGTCAAGTAAACCAATCTCTTTAGTCTTGTGATCATTGACAGTTGCACTGCAAGTCTGTCAATGAGCACCTGCCTTACCCATGCAGCAGTGGATACCAAGGACTCCAAGACTATCCAACAAATGACACGAGTTTTGACAGTAGGCAAGATTGGGCAAGACATCAATGTTACTTGATATTTAGTTGAGAAAACTAGACCCAAAAGTTTAGCAAATCAATTTCTTAGGTCATGTAATTGTTGATGTTAATGCACTGCAAGTCCATCAATGTTATTACCTGCCTTACTCACGTAATTGTGGACACCAAGCTCTTGGCTAGACATCACACAACGAAATGAGTCTTGACAGTTGACCATATTGAAGCTAAGCTTTAATCAAGGTTTTGGTCGAGTTTGGTTTCTGCAAATTCAAGATTCAATAACCAGAATTTCGAGCACTGTGTCGATCGACGCAGACTCTGTCTGTCGATCGACACAACCAAACAAAACCGGATTTCAATGACCGGTTAATTCAATTAACCCGGTTCATCGAACCAGTTATGTCGATCGACGCAGCCCATGTGTGACGATCGACATAGACCCAAACGCAGATAGTTCTTGATAACCGGTCCAATTCAATTGAACCGACTTATCTGATCAAACTGATCTTAACCAATCGGTTTATACTAATTGGGATGATCAGTTCAATCCAATTGAACCAATTCATCCAATTTAAACCGTTTAAACCAGTTTCAACTGATTGCGATAACCAGTCCAATTCAATTGAACCGACTTATCCAATCAAACTGATTTATCCCATCGGTTCATGCTAATTGAGATAATCAGTTCAATCCAATTGAACTAATTCATCCAATTTAAACCGATCTATTCGGACTTAACCAAGCATGATAACCGGTCCAATCCAATTGAACCGATTAACCATTCGCTCGGCCTGTGTCGATCGGCACTCAACCTGTGTCGATCGACGCAGTAGGCCTTTTAGGTTTTCTTCGAGAAAACCCTAGCCGCCGAATATTGGTCTGTGTCGACCGACACTCAAACTGTGTCGATCGACACTCGACCGTGTCTGCTCTGTGTCGACCGATACACCCAGTGTGTCGATCGACACAGAAGGCTTTCGGTTTTTCTTCGCGAAAAACCCTAGCCGCCGATTCTGTCGAATTCGCAACTCTGTGTCGACCGACACACTCAGTGTGTCGATCGACACCATGCGAAAACACAGAATCGGACTTCTGTTTCAATCGATCTAACATGCTATTGTTCATAAACTTATATGAGCGAAATCAATTCATTAGATTCAATTAAACAGACTGATTCAATGGAAAAACCCTAAGGCTCTGATACCACTGTTGGGAATCCGAGCCAATTCTAACAGATTCAGAATTCTCGCGAGTTCCCGATAGCCTAGGATCTAGGGTCTAGTTAATTGAATCATGGATCTCACCTCGTGATTACCTGGTGTTTAGCAGCGGAAGATTGATCAGGTAGCACGAGATCTACTGCGCCTCAGATGCTGCGCCTCTATCGTAGTCCACACGCACACAAGCTGGAATCCGTCGGGTTGCTAGCACCGGGACTCGGATCTCCCTGGGAACTGAGTTTCTCTGAGGTTTCTGTGTTTTCTCTCCGAGAAAACACTCTGGGCGGCGCTCACAAACACTTGCTCGGTCGAGATACAAAAAACGAGTTTATATATTGACCTCGCGGTGAACCGAAACATCAGTCTCGGTTTCGCCCTTGTGTCGACCGACACACTTAGTGGTGTCGATCGACACACGCCCTGTATCGACCGACGCACCCAATGGTGTCGATCGATACACCTCTTAGAAACTCAACTCGATGTGTATCTAATACACATCGATCAGACCATATGCCAATGATCAATCCCATGCAGAGTATATCCAACTTGCTTAGGTGTGTGACCCTGTAGGTTCACACGATACCAGAAATGAGCTACAACTCATTTGTCATAAGTGGTTTCTAGCAAAACATTATGACTACCTAGTATCACATGAATTGTCCGATCTCGACAATACAACTATCTCTAGAGTTTGTACAATGTGATTTCAGGACATAATCCCAACAGCTATATCGTGAAAGGGTTAGTAACTTAGTTTGTATTCAACTGATGCAATGTAGATGGGTTTAAATGATATTGGAACGACTATGGACCTACAAGAAGACGTTAATGTTGAAGATATGATGGAAGAGGGGTGACAAGAGACAGATGGTGAAGCAGAGACTCCAACTCCAACTTCAGCTGCTCGTAAAGGGAAAAAGAAGGCTTTTCAGAAAGTTTCTAAGAAGGTTAAGGTGAATTGGAGAACAGAAGGCTGATCCAAATAAAGCAAGCTGTCATTACTGTGGAAAGATCATGGTGTGTGCTTCTTCTTCTGGAACTTCAAATATGAGGAAGCATCTGATAACTTTGCAAGCAACATATATCATGGAAAGCAGCTCGTCAGGCAAGTCAGAAAGTTATTAATGAAGAAGGAGATGGTATACAGTTGGGAAGAGTCTTTGAGGAAGTGTTCAGAGAAGCTTGAAACGAGATGCTGGTCATAGGCGAGCTTCCATTAGCATTTGTAGATGGTCTTGATTTTAGGCATTTCTGCAACAAAGTGAAGCTGTACAAGCTTCATTCTAGAAGAACATGTACCAAAGACATCGTGGAGATGTATGTGAGAAAAAAACATTGATGAAGAAAGTTTTTGGAGGGAAGAATCAGAGATTGTCATTAACAACTGATATTTGGACTGCTCCAAATACTGGATCAAGATATATGGTGGTGACTGCACACTTCATTGATACCAATTGGCAGATGAAGAAATTGATTATTGGTTTCAGGAATATAAGTGACCATAAGGGTGCAACTATATCAGCTGTTCTTCAGGAGATTTTAGACGCATGGAACATCAAGAAGGTATTTTGTATTACTGTGGACAATGCAACAGCAAACAACAATGCCTTGAGGACGTTTAAGGAAGAATTTAGTTTACTTGGAGGTAATTCACTAGTTATGAATGGAGAGTTTGTACACTTGAGATGTGCAATCTCATTGTCAGAGATGGATTACAAAAAGTGGATAAGAGTGTTGCTACAATATGAAATGGGTTTCAGTACGTGCAGTCTTCTACACCAAGATTGAAGTCGTTTCAGCATCGTGTAGACATAGGGAAGATAAGCCGTGGAAGCCTACCACTGGATTGCAAAATGAGGTGGAATTCAACCTTTCTTATGCTAAACAGAGCTATGGACTTCAAGTTGGCTTTTGATAAAATGAAAGAACAATACAAGATGTACTTAGACTACTTCCAAGAGAGAGAGAGAGAGAGAGAGAGAGTTGATGGTAAGAAGAGATATGGACCGCCTAACAAATAAAATTGGGAAGCAATAAACATGTAATTTGTTAGTATTCATGTCTAATAATATTGTGCAATAACTTTCTCGTATTGTTAACTTTGTTTACATTGTTTAACCATCTCACTTCTCACAGGCTCCTTAACTTCCTCGTATTGTTCTACGAGTCGACCCTTGTTCTTTCTGCTTCTACATCATTTTGCTCTTACAAACTATACAACGAGATAGTATGCATACAATCAGCCATCATGGAAATGTGTCAAAGCGACGATATAGAATTGAAGAAGAAATTTGCAGCAATGATGATCAAGTTAAGTAATTATTGGGACCCTTTTGGCGATGAAACTGAGATGAATAGGATGGTGATAGTAGCTAGTGTCTTCGATCCGAGGAACAAGATGAAGTTTGCACAACTTTGTTTTGATCAGTTGTATGGAGAAGATAGTCTGAAATCTATACAGATGCATGATTCAGTCATGGACATTCTGAGGAGGTTTTTTTATGAATGCAACAATAACCCTGAGAACTAAAGACCTGCTGCATCCGCGACCAATTCTTCTCAGTCACAAGCTGGAGCATCATCTTCTTCTCAACTGTCAGATGGTCCAAGAAAGAGAATTTCTAGAATGAATTTGACTGCTCGTCTAGGCTTCCAAAGAATGGATGCAAAGGACAAGGAAATGGTATAAAAAACAGTATTTCAGGAATCAAAAACAGAGCTTGAGATATACTTGGCAGAAAACGTGGAGAGTCCACATATCTTCTCAGGCACCGAGTATGATGTTCTATCATGGTGGAAGGTCAACTCTGCAAAGTTTCCAGTTCTTTCACAAGTGGCTAAGGATGTCTTAGCAATGCAAGTTTTGAGTGTTGCATCTGAGTATGCATTCAGTGTTGGGATTGTGTCCTGAAATCACACTTGTACTCACTCTTGATTATAGTTGTGAGTCGAGATCAAACATTCGTATAATACTGGGCGGTTGCAATGTTTTGTTAGAAGCCTCTTGCAATCTGTAAGCTGTAGACTTACTGCCAGTATTATATGATCCTATAGGGTCACACACCTAAGCAAACTGGAAGCGTAAAATATGGGAATGATCATTATGGTAATGATCATATTGATGTGTATTGGATACACATTAATATTGAGTTTATAGTGGTGTGTCGATCGACACAGTATGTGTGTCGATCGACACTGATCGGGTTTCGAAACTGATGTTTCGATTTTATGACTTAAATGAACTGGTATTAACCAATGCTCAGTTTTAGTCATTCCAGGTCAATATATAAGACTTATAGTTTCGACCTGAAACCCTAGCGGTTCACTTTTTCTTGACAGAGAAAGCAGAAACACCAGAAACTTAGAAATCCCAAGATCCAGCACTAGCATCCCGGCTTTCCAGGTTTGTGTGCGTGTGTATCTGGTAGAGGCGAAGCATCTGAGTCGCTACTGATCTCGTTTCACCAATCATTCCGCTGCCAGTACAAGGTAAGAACGAGGTTAGTGATTCAATATAACGAACCCTAGATCCTAGGCTTTCCTACAGTGGTATCAGAGCTATTAGGGTTTAGTCTATTGAATCTAAGGCATTTAAATCGAATACTGATGAATTTGATTAGTTTAATGCCTGTTAAATCGTGTTTTGAAGATTTTAATCTCGGATTAAGTTTCAGTTGAAAACGATGAACTGCTGTTTTCGCACTGTGTCGATCGACACTAAGCTTGTGTCGGTCGACACGCCGCAAAACGTTTTAAAATTTTTAGGGTTTCGATCAGCGATCGAATATCCGTATCCCTAATGTGTCTATCGATACACTGGGTGTGTCAGTCGACACAGATTATGCGAATGGATAGATCGGTTCAACTGGATTGAACCGGTTATCTCGCGTGGTTAAGTTTATTAACCAATTCGGTTCTGGTTGGGTAATGTCGATCGACACAGAGTTGTGTGACGATCGACATGGACCATTAAACCGGACCGGTTCAATTAGATTGAATCGGTTAAGGAAATTCGATCCGGTTTGACCGGCTATCGAAGTCCGGTTTAAATTGGGTTGTGTCGACCGATGCCAATGGTTGGTATCGATCGACACACCAACCGCAGACTTGATGGTTGGACCTCAAATTTGCGAATGCCGGACCAAATTTACTCCTAAAGTTCTAGATTAAATTGAACTTAATACAACTATATGTTTTAATTAACTTAATAAATTCTTGGATGTATATTGGATATGCATCAAGATTAAATAGTTCTTTTCCTCAACTTAATATCAAGTGATCTTGATGTCTTGCCCGATCTTTTCTACTGTCAAGACTCGTTTCGTTGTTGGATAGCCTTGGAGTCCTTGGTATCCACAACTACATGAGTAAGGCAGGTGATCATTGATAGACTTGCAGTGCGACTGTCAATGATCACAAGACTGAAGAGATTGGTTTACTTGACTGGGCTATCAGAAGTTCTGGGCCCAGAGACATCAGAGTGGATAAGACATGGATTGTCTTATCTGCGACCAAGAGTTGTACTGGGTACAATTAGCAATGATTTGCTTACCTAGATAACTAAAGTTTGGGTGATGGCGAGTCGCCCACTCAAATTCTGGTGATCTGAGGATCTTGGTTTATTGTATTCATCTGAGGAAACATAGTTTTTGAATACAATGCGTGTTTTCTTATTAGATAAGAATTCTCATTTCTTGAGCATCATAACTAAAACCTCTACCTCTTTTAATTACAGCTATGTCTGTCTCAACTCACATTAACACTTTCTCGCTAAGATCCGTCCTTGAGAAGGACAAGCTTAATGGATCAAATTTCTTGGAATGGTATCGGAACCTGAGAATAGTTCTCAGGCAGGAGAACAAGGAATATGTCCTTACAAGAGTTCTCCCCGAGAGGCCATGTTCCAATGCCACGCAGGCAGATAAGAATGCTTGGGATAAGCATTCAGCTGATGTCAAATACGTTAATTGTCTAATGCTGGTGACTATGAACTCTGAGCTGCAGAAGCAATATGAGAACGTGATGTCACCGATTGAGATGATTAACAGCCTGAAAGCTTTGTTTCAGGAGCAAGCTCACACAGAAAGATACCAGACGGTTAAATCTCTCATGGATTGCAAGCTGGCTAAGGACAGTCCAGTGAGTCCTCATGTCCTTAAAATGATGGGTTACATTGATAACCTGGAGAAACTGGACTGTGCCATTAGCCAGGAGCTAGCCACTGACATGATTATGCAGTCTTTGCCGTCGTGTTTTGATCAGTTCATCATGAACTACAACATGCAAAACATGACTAATACATTGACTGAGTTGCACGGCATGCTGAAGACAGCAGAGCCGAATCTCAAGAAGGCAACTCCTAGTGTACTGATGGTACAAGGGAGTAAAAGGTTTAAGAAACCTAGTAAAGATAAGGGAAAAGCTAAAGCTGTCCAGACTGAGAGTCAAGACAAGCCCAAGCCCAAGCCCAAATCCGGGCCTTCTCCTGAGGACAAATGCAACTACTGCAAGCAGCTAGGGCATTGGAAGAGAGACTGCAAGAAGTTCATGGAAGATTACAAGAAGCTGAAGAAGACGTATGATGCGTCTGACTCAGGTATTTATGTTATCGAACTTAATGTTATGTCTTCTAGTTCTACTTCGTGGGTATTGGATACCGGCTGCGGTGCTCATATTTGTACTAATGTGCAGGCACTAAGAAACAGTAGAACACTGAAGCAAGGACAAGTGGAGCTACGAGTCGGGAATGGAGCTAAGGTTGCTGCATTGGCCGTAGGCACTTATGATTTGTCTTTACCTTCGGGCATGGTTTTAGAATTGAATAAATGCTACTTTGTACCTGCGATTAGCAGAAACATAATTTCAGTTTCCGTTTTGGATTTGGAAGGTTTTGATTTTGCTGTTAAGAATAAAGTTTGTTCTTTTAATCGTGATGGTACGTTTTATGGTAGCGCCCCATTAGATAATGGGTTATATGTCTTAAACCAAGAAATGCATGTCTTTAACATAAATACAAAGTGGTTTAAGTCAAATGACGAAAACCCGACTTTCTTATGGCATTGTCGTTTGGGCCATATCAATGAGAAACGCATTCAGAGACTCCATCGAAATGGGCTTCTGGGCTCATTTGATTTTGAATCATGTGAGAAATGCGAATCTTGCTTGATGGGCAAAATGGCTAGGGCCCCTTTCAACAAATCGAATGAAAGGGCCAGTGATTTATTGGGCCTTATTCATACTGATGTATGTGGGCCAATGAGCACTGTTTCCAGAGGAAATTACAAGTACTTCATCAACTTCACTGATGACTTTAGTAGGTATGGCTATGTCTATTTGATGAGACACAAGTCAGAATCCTTTGATAGATTCAAAGAATTCAAGAATGAAGTACAGAACCAACTTGGCAAAAGTATCAAAGTTCTGCGGTCAGATCGCGGAGGAGAATACTTGAGTCAAGAGTTCAGCGACTATCTGAGCGAGTGTGGAATTGTTTCACAACTCACTCCTCCTGGAACACCCCAATGGAATGGAGTGTCAGAGAGGAGGAATCGAACCTTATTGGATATGGTTCGGTCTATGATGAGTCATTCAAATCTTCCATTATCCTTTTGGAGATACGCTCTAGAAACGTCTGCGTTTACACTAAATAGGGTGCCATCTAAATCAGTGGAAAAGACACCACATGAATTGTGGACTGGGAATATTCCAAGTCTGTCTTTCCTGAAGATTTGGGGTTGTGAGGCTTATGTCAAACGTTTAATCTCTGACAAGCTCGCACCCAAATCAGATAAATGTTACTTCGTTGGTTATCCTAGGGAAACCAAGGCTTACTACTTTTACAACCAATCTGAGAACAAAGTTTTTGTTGCTCGGGACTGTTCTTTTCTTGAGAGAGAATTTCTTTCTAAGAAAAACAGTGGGAGTAAAGTACATCTCGAAAAAATTCAAGATGCACAGAAGATTGCTCAACCTGCTGAGGAAGAGCAGCAGTTGGATCCACAAAGTTCTGTGGAACCCGCGCCTGTGGAGCCTGAAGTTCGCAGATCCGGAAGGATCCGTCACGAACCCGAGAGATATTATGGATTTCTCGTGACCAATTGCAATGATCTGATGATCATTGAAAGTGACGAACCAGCGACCTTCGCGGAAGCAATGATGGGCCCGGACTCCGAAAAGTGGCTTGGAGCCTCTAAATACGAAATGGGATCCATGTCAGAAAACCAAGTATGGTCCTTGGTCGATTTACCTAATGGTGCACAAGCCATTGAGTGTAAATGGATCTTCAAGAAGAAGATTGACGTGGATGGCAATGTCCAAATTTACAAAGCTAGGTTGGTGGGGGTTCAAACAGATTCATGGTGTTGACTATGATGAAACCTATTCCCCAGTCGCTATGCTTAAATCCATTCGGATTCTTCTAGCAACTGCCGCTCATTATGACTATGAGATTTGGCAGATGGATGTCAAAACCGCTTTCCTGAATGGTATTCTAGAAGAGGATGTGTATATGACACAACCTGAGGGTTTTGTAGATCCTAAGAATGCTGGGAAGGTATGCAAGCTTCATAAATCCATTTATGGATTGAAGCAAGCATCACGGAGTTGGAATCTTCGTTTTGATGAAGCAGTAAAACAATTTGGTTTCATCAAGAACGAAGAAGAACCATGTGTATACAAGAAGACTAGTGGGAGCGGAATTGCGTTTATAGTACTGTATGTCGATGACATACTCCTTCTCGGTAATGACGTTCTGTTGCTTCAGTCTGTTAAGACTTGGCTCAGAAGTTGTTTTTCCATGAAAGACATGGGAGAAGCCGCGTACATTCTTGGAATCAGAATCTACAGAGATAGAGCGAATATGCTGATTGGATTGTGCCAGGACACTTATATTGATAAGGTGTTGCACAGATTCAAGATGCATGATTCCAAGAATGGCTTCATACCGATGTCTCATGGCATTAGTCTCAGCAAGAAGCAGTGTCCGGCGACACAGACTGAGCGAGAACGCATGGGTAGGATTCCTTATGCTTCTGCAATAGGATCTATCATGTATGCCATGCTCTGCACTCGTCCAGATGTAGCTTATGCGTTAAGCATGACGAGTAGATACCAATCTGATCCAGGTGAAGATCCCTGGACAGCTGTCAAGAATATTCTCAAGTATTTGAGACATACCAAGGATAAGTTCTTGGTATATGGAGGAAGTGAAGAACTTGTGGAGAATGGATTCACTGATGCGAGTTTTCAGACGGACAGAGACGATTTCTGATCACAGTCTGGATATGTCTTCTGTCTAAATGGCGGTGCAGTGAGCTGGAAGAGCTCTAAGCAGAATACCGTAGCTGATTCCACGACGGAAGCTGAATATGTTGCTGCTTCAGAAGCGACGAAGGAAGCTGTTTGGATCAAGAAGTTCATGACTGAACTTGGTGTGGTTCCTGTTGGATCTCCTAGGATCTAGGGTTCGTTATATTGAAATTACCAACCTCGTTCTTACCTAGAACTGGCAGCGGAATGAATTGGTGAACGAGATCAGTGAGCAACGCAGACGCCTTGCCTCTACCAGATACACACGCACACAAGCTGGAAAACGGGATGCTAGTGCCGGATCTATGGGATCTCAGAGTTTCTGGTGTTTCTACTTCTTCTGTCAAGAAAAAGTCGACGGCTAATGTTCTAGGTCGGAAACCATCAGGTTTTATTCGACCTAGAATCACACATAACGGGCCAGACTCGTTTGAGTCATAAAATCGAAAAGCCCTTTCGAAACCCGAACTGTGTCGACCGACACACATGCTGTGTCGATCGACACAACACCATTTTCTCGATATTAATGTGTATCCAATACACATTAACATGATCATTACCATAATGATCTTTCCCATGTTTTAGCTTCCAGTTTGCTTAGGTGTGTGACCCTATAGGATCATATAATATTGGCAGTAAGTCTACAACTTACGGATTGCAAGAGGCTTCTAGCAAAACATTGCAACCGCCCAGTATTATACGAATGTCTGATCTCGACACACAACTATCATCATGAGTAAGTACAAGTATGATTTCAGGACACTATCCCAACAATCTCCCACTTGTACTGGAATCATCAATTCCTATAATCCTTTTGTCTCTATATCTCGATTTGGCATAAGGCAAGATTGGTGTCATCCTTATTAAGCCAACATCGTGTTTATCAAACTCCTGATCTTATACTGAACATTACAAACAACTGAACTACAGTTCGTTTGAGTGCGGCCACACATTTTTTCTCAGTATTAAATCTTCGATAGGCCCTGAGATATTTATCTCCCGTTATTCAGGAGGGACAAATCCCATCTTGTTCCATCCCTATTTCAACGCACACTTCATGATATACTTGAACAGTGTCGTTATAGTCGCCAGTTACGGGTCGACGTTTGACAAGGTCAAAGTGTACCAATTCATATGCAAGAAAGCATGATGAACTCAGGTCTAAGGACTATACTCTATAGTCGTAATGAGAACCTCTTATGACACATATATAACTATCTTGTAGACTTCTCATTAGCGGGTCATGTCCGATCATATGTTCACCAACATATATCTATGTGACTGACTGTGATACTCATATCATTGACTCCATGAAACTTAGTCAACAGTCACCTCACAATCTAGTCTCTCGCGGTTGTTATTGTCCCACTTTAACAACCTCGACTAGGGACACATCATAATTTATGTCATTTGTTACTTATATGGTTTCATGATCAAGTCCTCAACTTGATGGCCTATAATATGACATAAAATTATTTTGGGACCATTATTTAATTATCCAATAGTCAAATAATGTTGATGTCAGTTTTTCATAAACATGACCATATCATATCTATCTGAACATCATAACTAAACTAACTCCCACTAGAATCAAGACCAAGTCTTCAGATATCTAGTACCTACAGCAACAGTATACAACTCGTGCTTAGGTTGTGAGAGATGCTGCGGTGTTCTTGCTTGGAACCATTCCAACAAACCATACTGCTATTCTTTAACAAGCACTATTCTACGGTCCTCTGCTTGGAAACCTTTCCAACAGACAGCACCGCTACTCAGGCAGAAGACATAACCATGTGGGAACCGGGATTCATCTTTGTCCGTCTAACTACTCATAACAGATTCGTCTTTTTCTCAGTTGTACAAGAACCTATCCTTAGTGTTTCTCAAACACTTGGGGATATTCCTTACAACTGTCCAGTGACTCTTACTGGAACAAATTGGTACCTACTCGTCATGCTTTATGCGTCAGCTGCATTTAGACGAGCGCAAAACATGGCATTCATGATGGATTCTATTGCATGAGCAAAAAGGAATCTCACTCATAGACACTAGCTCAGCCAGTGTCCAAGATACTTCATCTTGCTAAGATCATTGCCATAAGACCTTTGGTGTGAAGACATTCTTGGAATCATGCATATTGGAACTGTCCAGTACCTTATAATCATAAGGATTCTGACACGATCCAATTAGTTCTTCTGATCCATTTCAATGGATCCATATTCCAAGAGCTTACGCGGCTTCTCCCATGTCCATCGTTAAGT
Organism: Orychophragmus violaceus; assembly: GCA_030180135.1. NCBI lineage: Eukaryota > Viridiplantae > Streptophyta > Magnoliopsida > Brassicales > Brassicaceae > Orychophragmus > Orychophragmus violaceus. Next base: position 14,804,641 of record CM058234.1, on the reverse strand, counting down.
TTGACTTCCGACCCAAATCTTGACAAGACTTTTAGCATCGGAACGTCGTTTATGAGATTAAGTACGTTCTAAACATACAGTTTGAGAATTGCAACTACGCTCCCACTAGTTTACTTGTAAACGCACAGTTTCTATTCGTTCCTGACCGAGTCAAAACCTTTGACCGTTTTAACAGAACGCAGATTCCAACTCCAAGATGTTTGCTTCAATCTATGAATAGATCGGTGAAGCTAACATGCATACCCAACCTATTTTTCGGAGTTGGGGCTCACCATGGCTTCTTTGAATTTTGCATGCTCGTCACTTTTCAATGATCATCAGATCACGGCAATCGGTCACGAGAAATCACTCTCGGGTTAGTGACGGATCCATTAGGATCAGCGAATTTCAGGCTCCACAGGTGTCGATCCTACAGCACTCTGTAGATCCAACCGCTGCTCTCCCTCAACAGGTTGAACATCCTCCTGTGTTTCTCGAATTTCTTCGAGCTGTACTTTTACTCCCACTGTTCTTCTTGGAAAAACAGAGTTCCGAACAACAAAACTTTGTTCTCGGATTGGCTGCAAAAGTACTAAGCCTCGGTTTCCCTAGGACAACCAGCGAAGCAGCACCTATCAGATTTGGATTCAAGTTTGTTTGTTGACAACTGCCTTACACAAACCTTGCAATCCCAATTAATCAGAAAAACATATTTGGAAATCACCCAGTCCACATCCAATGTGGTGTTTTTCACTGATTCTCATAGAAAACTAATTTGCGTAAACATATTCATTTTAGAGCGTATTTTTAAAAAAGATAATGGAAGATTCATGTGACTCATCATTAATCGGAGCATATCCAATAAGATCCGATTCATTCTCTCAGAAACACCGTTCAAGGTTTTCAGGAGAGATGAGCTGTGAAGTCACTTCACAATCACTTAGATGATCACCCAATTCTTGACTCAAGTATTTTCCTCCGCGATCTAATCAAGGATCTCAATACTTCTGTCAAATCGATTCTATACTTCATTCTGAAACTCCTTTGATCATTCCAAATGATTCTGACTCGTGTCTCATCAAATGAACACAGTCAAACTTACTGAAGCCATCAATAAGTCAATGAAGTATTGAAGTTTTCCTTTGGCACTAATGCTCATCGGGCCGCATACATCAGTATGTGTAAGGCCCAACGAGCCTCTGGCCCGTTTCTTTAGCTCTGCTAAAGAAGCCTTAGTCATTTGGCCCAACAAGCAGAATTCATGTCTCAATTGATTTACAATCAAATGAACCTGAAGCCCATAACTATGGAACTTCTGAAGCCGCTTCACTCTATTTGGTCAATATGACTATGCTAAGGAAAATCGAGTTCAAGTCATCAGACTTAAACCGTTTGGTATTTATGTTATATCCAAGTGTATATTGGTTTGAAATATAAAACCCATTTATCAAAAGGGGTGCTACCATATAATATTTCATTAAGATCAAAAGAGCAACACTTGTCTTTTATCAGAATGAAAAGCATCCAAATTCTCACAAGAAAATGAAAGACATTTCTACATAAAGCAGGTACATAGTAGCAATTACTTAATTCAAAAACCAAGCTTGAAAGGCTCCTACAAGTGGAGAATCTCTACGGCTTATGTAGCAACCATTGCTCCATACCAGACACGCAGTTTCACTTGTCCTTTCCTCAACGTTCTACCGTTGCTTAGGCCCTGCATATTTCCAAAATATCAGTACCACAACTAGTATCCAATACATATGTAGAACTTGAATTAATAACACAATACCTGAAGAAGAAGTACCATACATCTCCTTCATTTCTTTTGAATCTTCCAAGAATTTAATGCAATTTCTCTTCCAATGCCCAAACTCTTTACAGTAGCAGCATCTATCAACATCAGATGGGCATGACTTGGGCTTATAAGATGACACAGGCTTATCCTGATTCCAAATCTGGACGGCCCTGCCTCTACCCTTGTCAACACAAGATTTCTCAAATCTTTTACCCTTTTTTATGTTTTGCTCTGCTGTCTTGAGCATGCCATGCAGCTCAGTCAACTTCTTCGTCAAGTTATTCTTGATATAGTTTTTGACAAACTTATCATAACTAGACGGCAGTGACTGCAGAATGATGTCTGTAGCCAACTCTAAGCTGACAGGACAATCCAGTTTCCCCAGGTTATCAATGTAACCCATCATTTTAATGACATGAGGACTCACTGGAGCATCCTTTGGTAGCTTGCACCCAGTGAGAGACTTCACCATCTGGAATCTCTCAACTCATGCTAGATCCTGAAACTTCAGTTTCAGGCTGGTGATCATCTCTATTGGCGACTCCATGTTCTCGTATTGACTCTTTAAGTCCGATACCATGGTAGCCAACATCAGACCACGCACATCTACCACATCAATATAATGCTTATTCCAAGCATCATATACTGCATTTGAGCGATTGGCCCCAAGCCTTTCTGGGAAAGCTTTCTCTAGGACATAGTCCTTACTCTCCTGCTTGAGTATAAATCTCAAATTTCGATACCAATCCAGGAAGTTTGATCCATTTAACTTGTCCTTTTAAAGGACGGATCGCAACGAGAAGGTAGTTTTAGACATAGGCTGAAAATTTTAATCAAAGAAAATTCTAGTTATGATTTCAGGAAATGAGGAATCTTATCCAATAAGAAAACTCGCATTATATTCAAACAATGTTTCCTCAATGAATATAATGATCCAAGATCCATACATCACTAAGATCTGAGTGGACGACTCGTCATCACCCAGAGTTTAGTAATCTAGGTAAGCAAACCATTGCTAATTGTACTCAGTACAACTCTTGGTCGTAGATGAGACAATCCATGTCTCATCCACTCTGACGTCTCTGGGCCCAGAACTTCTGATAGCCCAGTCAAGTAAACCAATCTCTTCTGTCTTGTGATCATTGACAGTCGCACTGCAAGTCTATGAATGATCACCTGCCTTACTCACGTCACTGTGGATACCAAGGACTCCAAGACTATCCAAAAATGAAACGAGTCTTGACAGTAGACAAGATTGGGCAAGACATCAAGGTCACTTGATATTTAGTTGAGGAAATGGACTCTAAAAGTTTAGTAACTCAATCTCTTAGGTCATGCAATAGTTGATGTCAAGCACTGCAAGACCATCAACACTACTACCTGCCTTACTCATGTAATTGTGGACACCAAGCTCTTGGCAAGACTATCACAACAACGAAATGAGTCTTGACAGTTGACCTTATTGAAACTAAGCTTTCATCTAACACACATCCAATGTGTATTAGATAGGTTTAGAATATATTTAATCTTGATGCATATCCAATATACATCCAAGAAATTATTCAGTTAATCAAAACATTCAGTTTTATTAAGTTTAGGTTCATCTAGAACTTTGGGATTAAATTTGGTCTGGTATCTGCAAATTTGTGGTCCAACCAGCACATTTGCGAATGGTGTGTCGATCGACGCCAACCATTGGCATCGGTCGATACAACACAATTTAAACCGGTCTTCGATAACCGATCAAACCGGATCGAATTTCCTTAACCGATTCAATCTAATTGAACTGGTTCAGTTTAACGGTCCATGTCGATCGTCACACAACTCAGTGTCGATCGACATTACCAAACCAGAACCAATTGGTTAATTAAAATTAACCGAACGAGATAACCGGTTCAATCCAACTGAACCGATCTATCTAATCGCTTTGCCTGTGTCGACCGACACACCCAGTGTGTCGATCGACACAGCAGGAATACGGGTACTCGATCTCAGATCGAAACCCTAGAATTATTTACGAGTTTTCGCTCTATGTCGACCGACACACGCTTTGCGTTGATCGACACTCTGCGACAAACCCTAAAATTTTATTATGCGTTTCGCGGCGTGTCGACCGACACAAGCTTAGTGTCGATCGACACAGTGCGATAACAACAGTTCGACGTTTTCAACAGAGATTCAATCTGAGATTAATTTCTTGAAAACACGATTTAACAGGCAATTAACTAATCAAATTCATCAGTATTCGATTTAAATGCCTCATATTCAGTAGACTAAACCCTACCATGCTCTGATACCACTGTTGGATCTCCTAGGATCTAGGGTTCGTTATATTGAAATTACCAACCTCGTTCTTACCTAGAACTGGCAGCGGAATGAATTGGTGAACGAGATCAGTGAGCAACGCAGACGCCTTGCCTCTACCAGATACACACGCACACAAGCTGGAAAACGGGATGCTAGTGCCGGATCTATGGGATCTCAGAGTTTCTGGTGTTTCTACTTCTTCTGTCAAGAAAAAGTCGACGGCTAATGTTCTAGGTCGAAAACCATCAGGTTTTATTCGACCTAGAATCACACATAACGGGCCAGACTCGTTTGAGTCATAAAATCGAAAAGCCCTTTCGAAACCCGAACTGTGTCAACCGACACACATGCTGTGTCGATCGACACAACACCATTTTCTCGATATTAATGTGTATCCAATACACATTAACATGATCATTACCATAATGATCATTCCCATGTTTTAGCTTCCAGTTTGCTTAGGTGTGTGACCCTATAGGATCATATAATATTGGCAGTAAGTCTACAACTTACGGATTGCAAGAGGTTTCTAGCAAAACATTGCAACCGCCCAGTATTATATGAATGTCTAATCTCGACACACAACTATCATCAGGAGTAAGTATAAGTGTGATTTCAGGACACTATCCCAACAGTTCCTAGTATCTTGGAGCCAGTGGCTTTATTTTGTGACAACAATGGAGCCATTGCTCAGGCGAAAGAACCCAGGTCACACCAGAAGTCCAAACACGTAGAGAGGAGATATCACCTGATTCGTGATATCGTCAATAGAGGTGATGTGAAGATCAGCCGAGTTCCGACGGACGAGAATGTCGTTGATCCTCTGACTAAGCCACTCCCAAGGCCTAAGCATGAGAGTCATACGACTGCTGTAGGCATTAGAGATCTGAAGATGTAATCTTGATTCTAGTGGGAGTTTTGTGGTTTTATTTTAGATGTTCTTGCAAACAATCTTAATGAAATTTGATTTCAGCATTATTTATTGTGATCTAAATAATGGTCCCAAAATAAGTTTATGCCATATTATAGGTCATCAAGTTGAGGACTTGATCATGAAACCCTATAAGTTATAGATGACATAAATTATGATGTGTCCCTAGTCGAGGTTGTCAAAGTGGGACAATGACAACCGCAAGAGACTATATTGTGAGGTGACTGTTGACTAAGTTTCATGGAGTCAATGATATGATTATCAAAGTCAGTCACATAGATATATGTTGATGAACATATGATCGGACGTGACCCGCTAATGAGAAGTCTCCAAAATAGTTATATCTGTGTCATGAGAGATTATCATTACGACTATATAGTATAGTCCTTAGACCTGAGTTCATCATGCTTTCTAGCATATGAATTGGTACACTTTGACCTTTTCAAACGTCGACCCGTAACTGACGGCTATAACGGCATTGCTTAGGTGTATCATGAAGTGTGTGTAGGAACATGGATGGAACAAGATGGGATTTGTCCCTCCTGTATAACGGGAGATAAATATCTCAAGGCCTATCGAAGATTCAATGCTGAGAAAATGTGTGGCCGCACTCAAACGAACTGTAGTTCAGTTGTTTGTCTTGTTAAGTATAGATCAGGAGTTCGATAAACACGATATTGTCATAATAAGGATGACACTAATCTTGCCTTATGCCAAATCGAGATATAGAGACAAAAGGATTATAGGAATTGATGATTCCAGTACAAGTGGGAGATTGTTGGGATTGTGTCCTGAAATCACACTTGTACTCACTCCTGATGATAGTTGTGAGTCGAGATCAAACATTCGTATAATACTGGGCGGTTGGAATGTTTTGCTAGAAGCCTCTTGCAATCTTTAAGCTGTAGACTTACTGCTAGTATTATATGATCCTATAGGGTCACACACCTAAGCAAACTGGAAGCGTAAAATATGGGAATGATCATTATGGTAATGATCATATTGATGTGTATTGGATACACATTAATATTGAGTTTATAGTGGTGTGTCGATCGACACAGTATGTGTGTCGATCGACACAGATCGGGTTTCGAAACTGATGTTTCGATTTTATGACTTAAACGAATTGGTATTAACCAATGCTCGGTTTTAGTCATTCCAGGTCAATATATAAGACTTATAGTTTCGACCTGAAACCCTAGCGGTTCACTTTTTCTTGACAGAGAAAGCAGAAACACCAGAAACTTAGAAATCCCAAGATCCGGCACTAGCATCCCGGCTTTCCAGGTTTGTGTGCGTGTGTATCTGGTAGAGGCGAAGCATCTGAGTCGCTATTGATCTCGTTTCACCAATCATTCCGCTGCCAGTACAAGGTAAGAACGAGGTTAATGATTCAATATAACGAACTCTAGATCCTAGGCTTTCTTACATTCAGCACAAGCGGCCGAGTGTTAGATCCTTCCATAAGTTGTTTAACACACTATACAATTGAAGTATTGATGTGTTTGGAGCAGTGGTTGAAGATTGAGATATGAATGGATAATAAATGATCGATTACCATTGAACAACTACTTGAAGATATTGAAGAACAAAATGATCTTGAGAGTGGTAACAATACTAACTTTGATATTTGTACTTTGTGAATATAATTGCTCACTTTCATGTTCGTAAATTCTAACTTCTAAGTATCTTCTTAATTATCTAACTACAAAATTTGGAGACTGCAATTTGGAGGAAGTGCACATGGAATGAGAAATGCTTAAGGTCAAGTTGATGAAAGGCAATGAAATAAATAAAATCAAAATTTACTTTTAAAATATAGTAAACATATAAATATTATATGATATAAGATTTAAATGAATCATTTCATATTTGTTTGTGTGATTTAATATATATTAATTAACACAAACAATTAAATTGTAATACAAGTGAAAAGACCAAACAAAGTTAGACTATTATTTTAATTTTTGTTTTTTGAACAATTGAAAAACAAACTCAAGAGCTAAAAATTTAAACACAAAATAGTTAATAAATAATTTAAATGTTAAGTATCAAATGAAAATATGATAGAAAAGAGAAAAAATAAAATCAAATAAATATACAAAATCTGAAAATATGAAAAATAAATGAAATATATGTGATAATTAACAAAATGATAAAAAGTTATGGTAATACATTTAAATATTTATAAAATGACGTATATAAAATATTAGAAAGATATATAAAAAATCACAAGAAATAAAAATTCATAAAAAACGCAAGAAAAGATTTATAATAAAATAAATATATAAAATCATATTATTTATTAATACGAACTAAAACAAAATATGCATGCTAGTGAATGTTTTCCCTTCTAAATTATTAGGATCATCGAAAAGGAAACAAAAATTATAAAGAAAAACCTAATAAAATATTAATAATCAAAATAAAAATCTAAAAATATATTGAATACCCGTAAAATAAAACAAAACTCGCACATTGGTACATGTTTTCTCTTAATCTTTATATTAATTGAGAAGTGCTTTTGGCCTTATATTCACTTTCAAAACGGTTGATTACTTGATTGACCTTAATGAAATTAGATTTTTTACATTGTTAACCTTAGTTATTATATTAGTTTTAAAATTATTTTATTTTAGAGATAAGTACAAGCTCATATAAAAAACAAAATGATAAATACGAAACTAAATTTAAAATAAAAGATTTAAATATTTATAAATATGATTGTTGTAGATAATAAGATTTTATATAATAAATTCGTATTATTTATATGAATTTTGAATTTAGAAAATATAAATGATAATATATATATATATATATTATGTTCATATATAATTATAATTTATTATAACTAATATAAAAATATGTTTACAAAGTAGATTTAGATATATAGATATATTATTTTAGATAATATTTTTGTTATATTAGTTAAGTATAAAATTTTACTAATAGGTTAAATATAATTATAATTAATATGATATAGATTTTTTAATAATATTATTATTGCTAAATTAAATTGATGATTTTTTTTTTTAAAAATAGTTATTAATGGTTGATTTTGGCCTTATATTCATTCTCAAAATGGTTTATTACCATTTTAACCTTAATTTATATTTATAATTTTAAAATTTATTATATTAGTTTTAAATTTATTTTTATTTTATTTTAGAGATATACACCTTCTGAATAAAAAATAAACTAAAAATAAGACTATAAATACGAAAAATATTTTTGAATTATGAGTTTTTAGTATTGATAACTATGATTTTATCGATACTACAAATTTATATTGTAAATTCGTATTAAATATATAAATTTTAAATTTAGAAAATATAAATGATAAAATATTTAATAAAAAGTTATAATATTTATAAATATATAATTGTATTTTATTTAAATTTGTTTATGATATACATAGATACAAAATAAAAACTAAGACGAAAATAATTGTGAAGATCTTTAAATATTAATAAATATTGTTGTGATAGATAATATATTTTTTAATTTGTTTTATTTATATAAGTTTTGAGTTTATATATAAACGAGAAAATATTTTTAATAAAAATATATTAATGTTAATACATATAAATATAAATTTATAATTATAATTTATTTTGTTACTTTTAATATTATTTTAGAATAAACTATAAAATATAGATTTTTGGAAAATACTTAGGTTCACCCCTAGAGGTGAACCCATTTGTCCACCAGCTCTTTTTGAACCAATAAGAATATGCCATGTGGTATTATTTTTAAATAAAATTACAAAACTAAAATTAAAGAACTAAAAACATTCAAATATTTTATAAAAATAGATAATAATATATATATCAATATTTATATATTTTTAGAGTTAACAAATTGGAGTTTAGGGTCTTGGAATTATTGTTTAGGGTTTAAGCCTTTTAGGGTTTAGAGTTTAAGGATTAGGGTTTAAATTATTTGGGGTTTAGGGTTTAGGATTATGGACCCTTTGGATCTAAACATTTTGGGGTTCAGGGATTAGGGACCCTTTGAATCTAAACCCTTTGGGGTTTAGGGTTTAAGGATTGGAGATTAGGGTTTAGGGTATAGGGTTTAAGCTCTTTGGGTTTAGGGTTTAAGGATTATGGTTTAAGCTCTTTGGATTTAGGGTTTGGGTTTAGGGTTTAGAGTTTAGGGATTAGGGTTTAGTTTTTTATTTTTTAAAATTTGCATATTGGGTTTAGGGATTACGGTTTAGTTTTACTTTTAATATTTTAGGTTCAAACTATTGTTTAAGGTTTAGGGTTTAAAATTTAAGGTTTAGAGATTGAGATTTAGGTTTTAGAATTTTTTATATAAAAATTATTTTTAATTATTTTTAAAATAAAATATATTTTCTTTTCTTTTATTTTCGTTTTTATTTTCTTATTTTTAAAAAAAATTAATTTTTAATTATTTTTAATACTAGATTATGTGGAATTATTTAATTGGTTAAAAAAGTGGAGCGTGAACAAAAGGGTTCACCTCTAGGGGTGAACCCCCTGTTCAAAAACTCGCCGATTTGGGCCGCGTACTCGCCGGATAAATCCTGGTCGGTGGGATACCGCCGCGATTTGGCCTTCGACGGCCTAAAAATCGCTGCTTTGTATTTTTTTATTTTTTTTACGTTTTAGCTCAAAATCTCAAATTTTATGGCAGATCTGTTATATTAGAGTAATAGCAAGAATAAAAGCAAGGTAAATCTGCGAAAATCGGGCGAAATAATGAGAATCGAAGAGTTTTATAAAAAATCAATGGCTGCCACTCGTTTTAGTGTTGCAGTATTCTAAGGAGGAAGACGATTGGAAATTTACCGTTTTACCCTTAATTAAAAAAAAATAAGAAAAGAGTTAAAATGTTGTTTCTGCTGCTCGAACCTGGGTGCTCTACCGAATTAGGTGGGCTTTTGCCAAAGTGTAAATCATTGTTTTATGTATGCAAGAATAATATTTATAGATATACATGAATTAAAGTCCTAAAATTCCGCCCCGATTAATCTCCGCTTAGTCTCCGATTTTTCTATTAGGCGCTAGGCCCAGCCTCGCCGCCCGACTAGCGCCTAACGATTTTTCGAACATTGGGTGAACCCAAGTATTACTCTAGATTTTTTAAAAGTTTAAATATAATAATTTTTATATCTTATATTAATTGGAAATTGTATTTGGCCTTATATTTTAATATTGTTTTTTACTTTATTAACCTTAGTTTATATTGATAATTTTATTATTTACTATATTATTTTTTAAAATTATTTTATTTTGTTTTATTTTACAGATAAATACAAGCTTATATGAAAAAATAAAAACCAAGATGATAATTACAAAACTATTTTTGAAATAAGAAATTTAAATATAGATAAATATGATTATGGTAAATAATAAATTTTATATTGTAAATTTTATTTTATTTATATGAAGTTTAAATTTAGATAAATATAAATGATAATTAATATGTATATTAATGATTTACATATAATTACAATTTATTATATCTAATATGAAAATATTTTTACAAAGTAGATATATATATATATTATAAATATTATTTTTTTGTTTTATTAGTTAAGTATAAAATTTTACTAATAGTTTAAATATAATTATAATTAATATGATATAAATATTTTTAATAATATTAATATTGCTTAATTAAATTGATGGTTTTAAATTTTTTTTATTTATTAATGGTTGTGCTCGCACATGGTGCGAGCAAATCATACTAGTATATATAAAATAGAAAAGAAAACACGGTGATTTCATATCATGAAGGTTTAGGAAAAAATTGGGCATAAGATGTCTTTTCATCACCAAGTAGCTCTTGGTTGGTTTCCCTTAACAAAGGAGCCAGTAATGGATATAAATACGGGCAAAGCAGAGGAAGGAAAAGTTAGGATTGGTCCTGTGCAAGATAACTCCATTCTGGTGATTGAAGATCTGATGACAGGAATCAACACATAGGAAGAGGGGGAGGTGAAAGAGGACATGGATTGTGATACCCCGTATCCAAAAATATGGTCAACGGGCATAAGAAAAGCCAACAAGGGCAAAATTGTAATTTTGCCAAACCCAGGGGCAAAATGGTAATTTTGCCAAAGTTCGAGACGGAAGACGTGACGGGCCAAATGTTCTCTTTTTAACTCATAAAGAACATTTACAAGATCAGATTTTGAAGAAACGGAGCAGAAACACATTTTTCGGAGTATCGGCCGGAAAACCGACTAAACCGAGAAAACTTCGGAAAATCATAACGGGAGCTAGGAAACTCCAAACGAGGTGATTCAAATTGCTAAATTCATCTACAAGCGAGGATAATCAGTTTATTGAAGTTTTGAGACTTATGGGAATTGTTTGGTATTTACTAAAATATTTATCGGGAAAACAAGCAAACCGAGCATGAGTGATTAAGGGGATTAAGGGGAAGATTAAGGGATTAAGAAGTGGATTACCTGGCTCAGATGCACACCAGAATGACAAGTGTTTCTCCCCTGCAGGCGCCACCTATCCCCTGTGCATTCTTTGCATGAAAAGGGATTCATGCACCAAAAGAGTACATTGTATCACATCAAACGTTTGGTGCAAAGAATCTCTCTCTCTCTCTCTCCTCATTCTCGAGCTCTCTCTTCTCTCTACCAGAATCATCAGATTCATCTCTCAGATCCAGAATTTCATCAAGTTCTTGAATCTTCAAGAGTTTTCTTCAAAAGTTCTATGGTGTTCTTCATTACTTGGTGTACAAGAAAGAGCATAACTTCTCCATCATAAACTCAAATCCTCTGCTTCCAAGTCCAGGAGCTTCATCTCATCCTCCTCTTCATTATCCAGCCAGCCACTGTCGCCGCCATCGCTGGAGCTCGCCGGAATTCGGCCAAGAAGCAGCCGCGGTTAGGGTTTCTAGGGTTAACTCTCTCTCTTCAACATATTTCAAGGATTCAAGGCTATGGATGGGTAGATATAGTCAAGAGGAGCAGATTGGTGGGTGGAAGAGCTTCTGATTCACCGGAGAAAGCCACCGCCGCCGCGGTCAACGCCGGAGCCGCCACGGTCAACGCCGGAGGAGTCGCCGGAAAACCTCCTTTCGCCGTCAAATCTTCAAGCGGTTCTTCAGGGGGTGAAATGGGGATCCATTGGAGTTGGTTTGGTCTTGTTTCAGTGGGAGAATCGGTTTAGTCAAACCGGTTAAGCCTCGGTCAACGCCGGTCAACGGTTTGACCTAACCGGTTTAACTAAACCGGTTGGTTTGGAGTTGGTTCGGTTCGATTTGGTGGTTCAGCGGGTCAAAGGGGTCAACCAGAGTGGTCAACGGTCAACCGGAGTCAAAGTCAACGGTCGGTCAACGCCGTGGTCAACGCGTTGACTCCGGCCGGTTTGTGTGTGCGGTTTGTGTTCGGGTGTTCGGGAAGCCTCGAAGTTCGTGTTCGTGTGTTCGGGAGGTTCGGGTTTAGTTCGGGGTCTCGGGGAGTCGTATCCACATCCGTGCCGTTCATTCCGACCTAAATCACTGTGAGTCGGCTCAAACACCGTAGGCGCATATAGAACGTTAAATGGGGAAAACCGTAGAGATAGGAATGCATACCCGATCGTATTGAATTGAATTGTGAATTGATTGATTGAATTAAAGTTAAACCGGCTAGGGTTAAAGAAGCATGTTAGACTTAAAGCGGATTAAACCTGTTGTGTGCCGTTAGGTTGTTAGATCATTGTGTGATGCATTCATATAGTCGTGGCATGAGTAGGACTGTATATGCATATATACGTAAGTAAAGAATGGTATTAAATGAATCTATTTACGGGAATTAAGACGAGTTAAAATACGGTTTTAAAACGTATAGAATATGGAACGGTGTCGGGGTTTCCCGAGGGTAATTGAATTAAGTTATTGAAAGATGAGACGTCGGGGAGTGTAGTAAGCTACTAGCTCTAAACCGATGGATCGGGGATTGTTAAAAGATACTTAGGATGATTAAGATTGAGAAGTGTTGTGATTGGTGAACCGTCTACGGGTTAGCAAGCGGCTAACTCAAGGTAGCGGGCGTAAATCGGTTAAAAGAGGTTAGCAACCCTAATAGGCCTGTTGTGTGTTGATTGCGTGGTTGTATTTGTTGTGTGATTGATCTTTTGTGCAGGCCTTTAGATCGTCTCGGTGTTGGGCCGAGCGATCCATGTTGATACTTAACCTTGTCATGGGACCGGTTAAGTCGTAACCGCTGACTCGGTACGGTGCTGAGTCAGGGGGTGGTGTGGTGTGTGTGAGTAGACTTGCGGGAAGCGGTGTTGAGTTGATTGTTGTTATTGATTGAGATTGATTGCTAGAGTCCAAGCGAGTCTGCATGTTTACATTTCTGTACTAGGACTCTAAGGTGCGTTAGATCCCGCAAGTATAGGTATTGATTACGTTCTGGTACTTCCGACCCGATTGGATCCTTGGGTATTTGCCTAATCGGATCATGGTGATTCCGGTTATGGCGTTAACCTACTGAGTGACGCCGGTAGGTGTGTGGTCCGGAGAACACGGGGTCGCGTCCTAGGGCCGGACTGCATGGAAGCTTGGGTTATCTAGGGGTAGCATGAGTCACCGCGTATCGATGGACAGAGAACGGTGTCCTAGTCGTTGGACCTTGTGTGGACGGCTAGGAGTCGTGGGTTAGTTACCATGTCGGTAACAGTGGAAACCCGTGGAAGTTACCAAGATCGTAGGGGCCCAGCGTGGTGTTTTGGTGTAGTTGGTGTTGCACGATAGATAGATCGAGTCCCAATCGGGAACATGTGCCGCAGTGCTCCTGATTTCCTCTAATCACCTTCTCTTTCTTTTGGAAATTGATTGTGTGTGGGCTCGACACGACGTGGTAGTGCGTGATCAGCTATTTTGTTATGATTGATTGTTATTTTGGGGTTTCGGGCGGGAATCTATAGATGATAGATATATTAGAAGCCTTAGTGGGGAGCCGATTCACTGGGTGATCTTAGATCGCTCATTAGACTCTTTTGTGTTTTCAGGTTCAGCAGCGACGGACGCGGGAGGTCCTCGGTGTAGTTTCGGGATGGCTTGTGGCGGGGTTTTTGATTCGATGATTTTGGGGTTTTTCTCTCGGTTCGGCTTGGCGCCACTCTTGTATTGATTTGCGTGTTGATTGTTTATTGATGAAAACGATTTGTAAAGTGATGGTTAAACGTTGTGCTGAACGTTTAATTTACTCAGAAATGAATATGCTTTCCTGATATTGTGTTTCGTCCAAACCGACACAACTCGCAGAAGTAGTGCAAGGCGGTCGACTTGTACTATGGAAGTGAGGATAGCAGAGTCAAGGATGGGTTAGTGCGAGCCTTTGTCTCAAACCGATCTGTCTCTGGCTTCGTCCTGTGACGAACTTTTCCTGTTTGACTTGCTCGGGTTCGATCGGTCATGTTCTTGTTGTTGGAAAGCCTAGGATCTAGGGTTTGATAATTGAATCAATCGATCTCGTGTTTACCTCAGATGGCAGCGGAAAGAATGGTAATCGAGATCAACAGCGACTCAGATGCTTCGCCTCTACCAGATACACACGCACACAAAGCTGGAAAAGCCGGGATGCTAGTGTCGGGTCTTGGGATCACTGAGTTTAGGTGATTCTGCTTTCTCTGCAACAGGAAAGTCAACGGCCAGGGTTCCAGGTCGATCATATAAGCCTTTATATATGACCTGGAATGACTAAACCGAAATCAAAATTAATTCCAATTCGTTTAAGTCATGAAATCGAAACGTCAGTTTCGAAACCCGATCTGTGTCGATCGACACACTCACTGTGTCGATCGACACACCACTATAAAACTCAATATCAATGTGTATCCAATACACATCAACATGATCATTACCATAATGATCGTTCCCATATTTTGTTGGGAATGTCCTGAAATCTACTGTGCTATCTCTAGAAAGTATGATAAGTGTCGAGATCAGACATAAGTCATAAATACTGGGAGGTCATGATGACTTGCTAGAGCCCGCTCTTGATCTATAAGTTAAGTACTTATTACCAGTATTGTATGATCCCAAAGGGTCACACACCATAGCTAACGGGAAAGTTAAAAAGGAACTAATACAGTAAGATGCAAGACATTTACTGTATTTGTACAGAGAATTGGGCCAGACAAAATACAGTCTTTTGTCTGATTTGGGTCTTGGGCCCAAAAGCCTAATAGGCCATTAGTTTAATTACTTGGGCCCATATAAGGGAAGAGGAGGCGCCACTTAGCCTGTAAGTCTGCGATTTCTAGGTCTGGCCGTCCTCCTCTCTCTCTGTTGTTCCAGCTTGGTCTAGCAGCCTGATCCAATAGCTTGTAAGCGTGTGGATACCTAGGAGGAGCCGGTAATCATCAGCTCTTGCAGATCTCGATATTCCTTTGATCAATCCGCTGCAATCACAAGGTAATGATCCTGATCTGTTTATGATTCAACTGCAAATCACCTAGATCCTAGTTGATGAATATGCTGGCGAGGCATACGTTCCGCGAGTAGCCAATCGGTTTAGCCGAGCTTCGCGGTTCGTTCTTCCCAAACCCGCGACAATGAACCGATCAAACCGATTGTGGTTCATTGTCAGCTTTAGCATAAACCGCAAGTTAGGTCAAAATTGGCTAAAACACAAGGTGTTTCTTCCCGGTTTTGGACTTAACCGAACCGATCCAATTTAATTGGTGGTTCAAGCGGTTAACCCAAATCGCGGTTTGCTGGAAATTATTTAATACAATTGGTATTATTTAATTCCTGGTTAAACCGGATTTAAATTCAAAAATTGAATTTTAACCTAAACCGAAGGCTGGTCTAAGTTTGATTTGGTTGGACCAAATAATTTAGAGCTCGTCTGGTTTAGTAAATAACCAGTTGGATTTAGTAGTTAATTTGGTCTTGGACCAGAATTAATGAACCGACTCGGTTATGTCAAATTATTGGGCCAATTGGAATTCTGTGGTCTTGGGCCAAGAATTGGGCCTATAATTTGTGACCCAACCGAAAACTTTAATAAAATATTAAATTAGAAATTTCTATTTTTAGCATGTTTCTAGATTTAGAAAGTTTCTAAAATAAGTAAGTTTCCCAAAATAGTAATCTTCTATTTTTGGAAAGAAAACCTAAAATCCTCAAAACCAATATCAAGCTTGGATGTCTTGCCCAATCTTGTCAGCTACTTAACGCTTATTCAATTACATATATGGCTTACAGTGTGAGGTGTCTGTTTTTGCGTAAGTAAAGTAGTATATAGTCACTAATTTCATTGGGAGTCCCAGACTTTAGTGATTATTTGGCTGTAAGAGATTGGTTTCCTTGACTGGGCCATCGGGAGTCCCGGGCCTTGAGACATCTGGTGAATTGGGCCTTGGGCCCAATCCACAACCGAGAGTTATATGGATATAACTAGCTGTGTGTATGCTTACCAAGTAAAGCTAATTCTGGGTGACGGCCAGTGGCCCACTTTGGTTTTAGTTGAACATGGGTCTCGGAATCATTGCATTCATATGAGGTTAAACAAAGAAATTTTGAATGCAATGCGAGTTTTCTTATAAGTTTTTAAGATTACTCTTTTATGAACTAAATAACTAAAACTCTATTGTCTCATAATTTCAGCTATGTCAAGCACAACAACACAAAACACTTTCTCGATCCGGTCTGCCCTTGAGAAGGACAAACTGAACGGATCAAACTTCCTGAACTGGTCCAGGAACCTGAGACTTGTGCTCAGGCAGGAGAAGAAGGCTTATGTCCTTGAAAGAGTTCTCCCCCCTAGACCTGCGAATAATGCCGCACAAGCTGTGAAGAATGCTTGGGATACGCATTCTTCAGATGCTAATGACGTGGTTTGCCTAATGTTGGCGACAATGGCTCCCGAACTGCAGATTCAGTGGGAAGGCCTGACTTGTCCCATGGAACTGATGGCAAACCTGAAAGCGTTGTTTCAGGAGCAGGCTCGTACAGAGAGATTCCACACTGTAAAGAATCTCTTGGACTGTAAAATGACTAAGGATGCAGCAGTGAGTCCGCATGTTCTGAAAATGATGGGTTATCTCGATCATTTGACTAGACTCGACTGTCCTATAAGCCAAGAGCTTGCTTGTGATATCGTTCTGCAGTCTCTTACTCCTGCATATGACCAGTTCATCTTGAACTATAATATGCATGGGTTGACAAAGACTTTGCCTGAGCTACATGGTATGCTCAAGACTGCAGAACCTAATCTGAAGAAGGCCAAGGAGCCGTCTGTACTCATGGTGCAGAAGGGCAAGGGTTTCAAGAAATCCGCAGCAGACAAGGGAAAGGGCAAGGCAGTCCACAACGAAAAGGCCAAGCCCAAGCCCGTGTCTAAAGCTGGGCCTTCTGATATCTGCCACTTTTGTAAAGAGGCAGGGCATTATCGCAAGGACTATAAGAAATACCAGGAAAGTCTGAAGGAGAAGAAGAAGTCCTTCGCGACAACTTCTTCAGGTATTTTTGTTATTGAAGTAAATACTACTACTTCTGATAATACCACTTGGGTATTAGATACTGGATGTGGGGCTCATATTTGTACTAATGTGCAGGCGCTCAGCAACAGTAGAAGGTTGAAGCAAGGGCAAGTAGAGTTGCGGGTTGGCAATGGAGCGAAGGTTCCAGCACTGGCCGTTGGCACTTACTTGTTGTCTTTACCTTCTGGATTGATTTTAGAACTTGAGAATTGTTATTTTGTACCTGCTATAAGCAGAAATATCATTTCAGTTTCATTATTGGATTTACAAGGATTTGATTTTTCTATTAAGAATAAATTGTGTTCCTTTAATCTCAATGATATGTTCTATGGCTGTGCCCCTCTTATTAATGGGCTGTACATGCTGGATCAATCTACTCCAGTATATAACATTAATACAAAACGGTTCAAATCTAACGAAGAAAATGAAACGTTTCTCTGGCATTGTCGTTTGGGGCACATTAGTGAGAAACGCGTCAAGAGGCTCCATTCAAATGGACTCTTGGGCTCATTTGACTTTGAGTCTTGTGAGCAATGCGAATCTTTCCTAATGGGCAAAATGACACGGGCCCCTTTTAATAAACCCACAGAAAGGGCCAGTGAACTATTGGGCCTGATACATACTGACGTGTGTGGCCCAATGTCCACAAATGCTAGAGGAAACTATCAGTACTTCATTACATTCACTGATGATTTCAGTAGATATGGATATGTCTACTTGATGAAACATAAGTCGGAAACCTTTGAGAAGTTCAAAGAATTCCAGAATGAAGTACAGAACCAGCTTGGTAAAAGTATTAAGGCTCTTCGGTCGGACCGAGGAGGAGAATACTTGAGCCAGGAATTCCGTGATCATCTGAGTGAGTGTGGAATTATCTCCCAACTCACACCTCCTGGAACACCTCAGTGGAATGGTGTGTCTGAGAGAAGGAATCAGACATTGTTAGATATGGTCCGATCCATGATGAGTCACACAGACCTTCCTATATCCCTTTGGGGATATGCTTTGCTGACCGCAACGTTCACACTGAACAGAGTGCCATCAAAAGCAGTAGCAAAGACACCATATGAGTTATGGACTGGAAAGTCTCCAGCAATGTCTTTTCTCAGAATTTGGGGTTGTGAAGCCTATGTCAAAAGATTAATCTCAGACAAGCTTACACCAAAATCTGACAAATGCTACTTCATTGGTTATCCTAGGGATACCAAGGCTTATTACTTCTATCTGCGATCCGAGAACAAGATCTTTGTTGCTCGGGATTGTACTTTTCTTGAGAGGGAATTTCTCTCTAAGAAAGATAGTGGGAGTAAGGTACAACTTGATGAAATTCAAGAAGGACAGGAACCTGTTCAACCTAATGAGGAGGAACAGCATGATGAATTACATGAAGTTGTAATAGAACCTGAACCTGAAGTACCTGAAGTTCGAAGATCCGGAAGGATCCGTCACGAACCCGATAGATATCAGGGATTCCTCGTGACTAATTGCCATGATCTTTTGATCATTGACGGTGATGAACCCTCGAACTTTGCAGAATCCATGATAGGCCCTGACTCCTCAAAGTGGCGTGAAGCCACTGAATCCGAGATGGACTCCATGTCTGTCAACCGAGTGTTTTCACTGGTTGACTTACCCGCTGGTGCTAAAGCCATCGAGTGTAAATGGATCTTCAAGAAGAAGATTGACATGGATGGAAATGTCCAGATTTACAAGGCCAGGTTGGTGGCAAAAGGTTTCAAACAAATTCATGGTATAGACTATGATGAAACCTATTCACCAGTGGCCATGATGAAATCAATTCGGATTCTCCTAGCAACTGCCGCTTATTATGATTATGAGATTTGGCAGATGGATGTGAAAACCGCCTTCCTGAATGGAATCTTGGAGGAGGATGTGTATATGACACAGCCTGACGGTTACATTGATCCTAAGAATGCTGGGAAAGTATGCAAACTTCATAAATCAAGATATGGATTGAAGCAAGCATCCAGGAGTTGGAATCTTCGTTTTGATGAGGCAATAAAGAATTTTGACTTCATCAGAAACAAGGAAGAACAATGTGTGTATAAGAAAACTAGTGGGAGCAAGGTGGCGTTTCTTATCCTATATGTCGATGACATATTGCTTCTTGGAAATGATATTCCAATGCTGAAGTCTGTTAAAGACTGGCTGGGAAGTTGTTTTTCCATGAAGGACATGGGTGAAGCCGCGTATGTTCTTGGAATCCGAATCTTTAGAGACAGATCTAAAAGGCTGGTTTGACTTTGTCAAGATTCTTATATAGACAAAGTCCTGCATCGATTCGGAATGGATAAATCCAAGAAGGGATTCACGCCAATGATACATGGTGCTACACTAAGCAAGGATCAGTGTCCTAAAACACCTAATGAGCTTAAGCGCATGAGTAGGATTCCTTATGCTTCGGCTATAGGATCTATCATGTATGCCATGATCTGTACTCGTCCTGATGTTGCTTATGCACTAAGCATGACGAGTAGGTACCAGTCTAATCCAGGTGAGAGTCACTGGATTGCCGTAAAGAATATCCTGAAGTATTTGAGGAATACTAAGGATAAGTTCTTGGTTTACGGAGGAAGTGAAGTGCTTGAAATGAGTGGATTCACGGATGCAAGTTTTCAGACAAATAAAGATGATTTCCGGTCACAGTCTGGTTACATCTTCTGTCTGAATGGCGGTGCAGTAAGTTGGAAGAGCTCCAAGCAGAGCACCATGGCAGATTCCACAACTGAAGCTGAATACATCGCTGCTTCAGAAGCTGCGAAAGAAGGAGTTTGGATAAGGAACTTCTTGATTGAACTCGGTGTATTCCCAAATGCCACTGAGCCTCTAACACTGTATTGTGACAACAATGGTGCAATTGCTCAAGCTAAGGAACCGAGACATCATCAGAAATCAAAACATATTATGAGAAGGTATCACCTGATTCGTGATATAGTGAATATAGGTGAAGTGATGGTCAGCAGAGTTCCCACTGATGAGAACGTGGCTGACCCGTTGACAAAGCCACTCCCGAGACCTAAGCACGAGTTGCATACTGCTGCTGTAGGAATTAGAGATATTCAAATGTAATCTCTTTTTGAGTGGGAGTTGTGAGGGCTTTATTTTAGTTATTTTGATTGGTTCATGTAAACATTTTTAAATGTTAATGAAATTTTATTTCTGGATTATTTTTAACTGTGATATAAAATAATCGTTCCAAAATGATTCATGTCATTATATATGGGCCATCGAAGTACATGAGTAGACTTGATCCTGAAACCCCATATTTAACGAAATGACATAAATCATAGTGTCCATGGTCGAAGGTTGTTGAAATTGGAACACCAACAACCACTTGAGACTAGAGTGTGTTGAGACTTATGACCAAGTTTCGAGGGGTCATAGATGCGCGGCATCAAAGTCGACACATAGGTATATGCAGGGGAGCATATGACCGGACATGGCCCGCTGATGAGAACTCTACAAGATATTAATATCTGTGTCATGAGAGGTTCTCATATACGACTATAGAGTATAGTCCTTAGACCTGAGTTCGCATGCATGTGGCTGCACATGGATTGATGCGCTTTGATCATTGTCTAACGCTGTTTCGTAACTGGGAGCTATAAGGACCTTGGTTGGGTGTATTATGAAGTATGTAGTTCATATTGATGGAACAAGATGGGATTTGTCCCTGCCGTTTAACGGAGGTAATATCTCTAGGCCAATCGGAGACTTGATAGCTGGTAAGAGAGTGGCCACTCCCAAACGGACTTGCCCAAGTCGTTTGAATTGTCAGTATCAAATCTGGTCCGATGAACATGGTCTGGCTATAAAAGGATGACACGCATCTTGCCTTATGCCAGATCGAGATATTGAAACAAAAGGATTAGGGAATGTAGGATTCCAGTACAAGTGGGAGATTGTTGGGAATGTCCTGAAATCTACTGTGCTATCTCTAGAAAGTATGATAAGTGTCGAGATCAGACATAAGTCATAAATACTGGGAGGTCATGATGACTTGCTAGAGCCCGCTCTTGATCTATAAGTTAAGTACTTATTACCAGTATTGTATGATCCCAAAGGGTCACAAACCATAGCTAACGGGAAAGTTAAAAAGGAACTAATACAGTAAGATGCAAGACATTTACTGTATTTGTACAGAGAATTGGGCCAGACAAAATACAGTCTTTTGTCTGATTTGGGTCTTGGACCCAAAAGCCTAATAGGCCATTAGTTTAATTACTTGGGCCCATATAAGGGAAGAGGAGGCGCCACTTAGCCTGTAAGTCTGCGATTTCTAGGTCTGGCCGTCCTCCTCTCTCTCTGTTGTTCCAGCTTGGTCTAGCAGCCTGATCCAATAGCTTGTAAGCGTGTGGATACCTAGGAGGAGCCGGTAATCATCAGCTCTTGCAGATCTCGATATTCCTTTGATCAATCCGCTGCAATCACAAGGTAATGATCCTGATCTGTTTATGATTCAACTGCAAATCACCTAGATCCTAGTTGATTATGTTAGGTTGTAATTTGATAATTACACCAATGAATCAACATAATCCTACATATTTATGCTCCCAGTTTGCTTAGGTGTGTGACCCTATAGGATCAGATAATACTGGCAGTAAGTCCACTACTTACAGATTACAAGAGGCTTCTAGCAAAGCATTGCAACCACCCAGTATTACACGAAATGTCTGATCACGACAACTAACTATCATCAGGAGCGAGTACGAGTGTGATTTCAGGACACAATCCCAACAATCTCCCACTTGTACTGGAATCATCAATTCCTATAATCCTTTTGTCTCTATATCTCGATTTGGCATAAGGCAAGATTAGTGTCATCCTTATTAAGCCAATATCGTGTTTATCGAACTCCTGATCTATACTGAACAAGACAAACAACTGAACTACAGTTCGTTTTAGTGCGGCCACACATTTTCTCAGTATTGAATCTTCGATAGGCCCTGAGATATTTATCTCCCGTTATACAGGAGGGACAAATCCCGTCTTGTTCCATCCTTTTTCCTTTACACACTTCATGATACACCTAAGCAATGCCTTTATAGCTGCCAGTTACGGGTCGACGTTTGACAAGGTCAAAGTGCACCAATTCATATGCAAGAAAGCATGATGAACTCAGGTCTAAGGACTATACTCTATAGTCGTAATGAGAACCTCTCATGACACAAATATAACTATCCTGGAGACTTGTCATTTGCGGGTCATGTCCGATCATATGTTCATCAACATATATCTATGTGACTGACTGTGATACTCATATCGCTGACTCCATGAAACTTAGTCAACAGTCACCTCACAAGCTAGTCTTTCGCGGTTGTCAGTGTCCCACTTTGACAACCTCGACTAGGGACACATCATAATTTATGTCATCTTTAATTTATAGGGTTTCATGATCAAGTCCTCAACTTGATGACCTATAATATGGCATAAACTTATTTTAGGACCATTATTTAGATCACAATAAATAATGCCGAAATCAAATTTCATTAAACATATCCAAAAGTATGTTTACAAGAACATCTTAATATAACTAAAATAAAAACAACCAGAACTCCCACTAGAATCAAGATTACATCTTAAGATCTCTAATGCCTACAACAGTTGTATGACTCTCATGCTTAGGCCTTGGGAGTGTCTTAGTCAGAGGATCAGCGACGTTCTCGTCCGTCGGAACTCGGCTGATCTTCACTTCTCCTCTATTGACGATATCACGAATCAGGTGATATCTCCTCTCTATGTGTTTGGACTTCTGGTGTGACCTAGGTTCTTTCGCCTGAGCAATGGCTCCATTGTTGTCACAAAACAAAGCCACTGGCTCCAAGATACTAGGAACCACACCAACTTCAGTCATGAACTTCTTGATCCAAACATCTTCCTTTGCCGCTTCTGAAGCAGCAACATATTCAGCTTCCGTCGTGGAATCAGCTACGGTATTCTGCTTAGAGCTCTTCCAGCTCACTGCACCGCCATTTAGACAGAAGACGTATCCTGACTGTGATCGGAAATCGTCTCTGTCTGTCTGAAAACTCGCATCAGTGAATCCATTCACCACAAGCTCTTCACTTCCTCCATATACCAAGAACTTATCCTTGGTATTTCTCAAATATTTGAGAATATTCTTGACTGCTGTCCAGTGATCTTCACCTGGATCAAATTGGTATCTGCTCGTCATGCTTAACGCGTAAGCTACATCTGGACGAGTGCAGAGCATGGCATACATGATAGATCCTATTGCAGAAGCATAAGGAATCCTATTCATGCGTTCTCGCTCAGCATGCGTCGCCGGACACTGCTTCTTGCTGAGACTAATGCCATGAGACATCGGAATGAAGCCCTTCTTGGAATCATGCATCTTGAATCTGTGCAACACCTTATCAATATAAGTGTCCTGGCACAATCCAATCAGCCTATTCGCTCTATCTCTGTAGATTCTGATTCCAAGGATGTACGCGGCTTCTCCCATGTCTTTCATGGAAAAACAACTTCCGAGCCAAGTCTTAACATACTGAAGCAACAGAACGTCATTACCGAGAATAAGTATGTCATCGACATACAGTACGAGAAACGCAATTCCGCTCCCACTAGTCTTCTTGTATACACATGGTTCTTCTTCGTTCTTGATGAAACCAAATTGTTTTACTGTTTCATCAAAACGAAGATTCCAACTCCGTGATGCTTGCTTCAATCCATAAATGGATTTATGAAGCTTGCATACCTTCCCAACATTCTTAGGATCTATAAAACCCTCAGGCTGTGTCATATACACATCCTCTTCCCGAATTTCATTCAAGAAGGCGGTTTTGACATCCATCTGCCAAATCTCATAATCATAATAAGCAGCAGTTGCTAGAAGAATCCGAATGGATTTAAGCATAGCGACTGGGGAATAGGTTTCATCATAGTCAATACCATGAATCTGTTTGAAACCTTTAGCCACCAACCTAGCTTTATAAATTTGGACATTACCATCCACATCAATCTTCTTCTTGAAGATCCATTTACACTCAATGGCTTTTGCACCATTAGGTAAATCGACCAAGGACCATACTTGGTTTTCTGACATGGATCCCATTTCGGATTTAGAGGCTCCAAGCCATTTTTCGGAGTTCGGGCCCATCATTGCTTCCACGAAGGTCGCTGGTTCGTCACTTTCAATGATCATCAGATCATTGCAGTTGGTCACGAGAAATCCATAATATCTCTCGGGTTCGTGACGGATCCTTCTGGATCTGCGAACTTCAGGCTCCACAGGTGTAGGCTCCACAGAACTTTGTGGATCCAACTGCTGCTCTTCCTCAGCAGGTTGAGCAGTCTCTTGTGCATCTTGAATTTCTTCGAGATGTACTTTACTCCCACTGTTCTTCTTAGAAAGAAATTCTCTCTCAAGAAAAGAACAGTCCCGAGCAACAAAGACTTTGTTCTCAGATCGGTTGTAAAAGTAGTATGCCTTGGTTTCCCTAGGATAACCAACGAAGTAGCATTTATCTGATTTGGGTGCGAGCTTGTCAGAGATTAAACGTTTGACATAAGCCTCACAATCCCAAATCTTCAGGAAAGACAGACTTGGAATATTCCCAGTCCACAATTCATATGGTGTCCTTTCCACTGATTTAGACGACACCCTATTTAGTGTAAACGCAGACGTTTCTAGAGCGTATCCCCAAAAGGATAATGGAAGATCTGAATGACTCATCATAGACCGAACCATATCCAATAAAGTTCGATTCCTCCTCTCTGACACTCCATTCCATTGGGGTATTCCAGGAGGAGTGAGTTGTGAAACAATTCCACACTCGCTCAGATAGTCACTGAATTCTTGACTCAAGTATTCTCCTCCGCGATCCGACCGCAGAACTTTAATACTTTTGCCAAGTTGGTTCTGTAGGAATAGTCCTAGGATCTAGGGTTTGATATATTGAATCACCAACCTCGTTCTTACCTTGTTACTGGCAGCGGAATGAATGGTGAACGAGATCAGTAGCGACACAGGTGCCTCGCCTCTACCACGTACACACGCACACAAGCTGGAAAACGGGATGCTAGTGCCGAATCTGTGGAATCTGTGAGTTTCTCGTGTTTCTGCTTTTCTGTCAAAGAGAAGAGAAGACGGCTAGGGTTCAGGTCGACCATATAAGCCTATATATATTGACCTGGAAATGACATCATCAACCTTCGGACAAACCCGACTCGGTTACGTCATTAATCCGTAACTTCAGTTTCGAAACCCGATATGCAACGATCGACACACTTAAAGCGTCGATCGTTACACCTCCACGAAAAGCTTGCATCGATCGACACACTCATGCATCGATCGACACACATCATAAAACTCTATGTCAATGTGTATCCAATACACATCAACATGATCATTACCATAATGATCATTTCCACATTCATGCTTCCAGCTTGCTTAGGTGTGTGACCCTATAGGATCATATAATACTGGCAGTAAGTCTACAACTTACAGACTGCAAGAGGCTTCTAGCAAAACATTGCAACCACCCAGTATTATACGAATGTCTGATCTCGACACACAACTATCATCAGGAGTGAGTACAAGTGTGATTTCAGGACACTATCCCAACAATCTCCCACTTGTACTGGAATCATCAATTCCTATAATCCTTTTGTCTCTATATCTCGATTTGGCATAAGGCAAGATTGGTGTCATCCTTATTAAGCCAACATCGTGTTTATCGAACTCCTGATCTCATACTGAACGTTACAAACAACTGAACTACAGTTCGTTTGAGTGCGGCCACACATTTTCTCAGTATTAAATCTTCGATAGGCCCTGAGATATTTATCTCCCGTTATTCAGGAGGGACAAATTCCATCTTGTTCCATCCCTGTTTCAACGCACACTTCATGATATACCTGAACAGTGCCGTTATAGCCGCCAGTTACGGGTCGACGTTTGACAAGGTCAAAGTGTACCAATTCATATGCAAGAAAACATGATGAACTCAGGTCTAAGGACTATACTCTATAGTCGTAATGAGAAACTCTTATGACACAGATATAACTATCTTGTAGACTTCTCATTAGCGGGTCATGTCCGATCATATGTTCACCAACATATACCTATGTGACTGACTGCGATAATCATATCATTGGCTCCATGAAACTTAGCCAACAGTCACCTCACAATCTAGTCTCTCGCGGTTGTCATCGTCCCACTTTGACGACCTCGACTAGGGACACATTATAATTTATGTCATCTATACTTATAGGGTTTCATGATCAAGTCCTCAACTTGATGACCTATAATATAACATAAACTTATTTTGGAACCATTATTTAGATCACAATAAATAATGCTGAAATCAAATTTCATTTACACATATCCAAAAGAATGTTTACAAGAACATCTTATTATAACTAAAATAAAACTAAAAACTCCCACTAGAATCAAGATTACATCTTTAGATCTCTAATGCCTACAACAGTCGTATGACTTTCATGCTTAGGCCTTGGGAGTGACTTAGTCAGAGAATCAGCGACATTCTCATCTGTTAGAACTCTGCTGATCTTTACATCACCTCTATTGACGATATCACGAATTAGGTGATATCTCCTCTCAACGTGTTTGGATTTCTGGTGTGACCTGGGTTCTTTCGCCTGAGCAATGGCTCCATTGTTATCGCAAAACAAAGCCACTGGCTCCAAGATACTAGGATCCACACCAAGTTCAGTCATGAACTTCTTGACCCAAACAGCTTCCTTTGCCGCTTCTGCAGCAGCAACATATTCAGCTTCCGTCGTGGAATCAGCTACGGTATTCTGCTTAGAGCTCTTCCAGCTCACTGCACCGCCATTTAGACAGAAGACATATCCTGATTGTGATCGGAAATCGTCTATGTCGGTCTGAAAACTCGCATCAGTGAATCCATTCACTACCAGCTCTTCACTTCCTCCATACACCAGGAATTTATCCTTAGTATGTCTCAAATACTTGAGAATATTCTTGGCGGCTGTCCAGTGATCTTCACCTGGATCAGATTGGTATGTACTCGTCATGCTTAACGCGTAAGCTACATCTGGACGAGTGCAGAGCATGGCATACATAATAGATCCTATTGCAGAAGCATAAGGAATCCTATTCATGCGCTCTCGCTCAGCATGTGTCTTCGGACACTGCTTCTTGCTGAGACTAATGCCATGAGACATTGGTATGAAGCCCTTCTTGGAATCATGCATCTTGAATCTGTGTAACACCTTATCAATATAAGTGTCCTGGCACAGCCCAATCAGCCTGTTCATTATATCTCTGTAGATTCTGATTCCAAGAATATACGCGGCTTCTCCCATGTCTTTCATGGAAAAACAACTTCCGAGCCAAGTCTTAACAGACTGAAGCAACGGAACGTCATTACCGAGGAGGAGTATGTCATCGACATACAGTACGAGAAACGCAATTTTGCTCCCACTAGTCTTCTTGTAAACACATGGTTCTTCTTCGTTCTTGATGAAACCAAATTGTTTTACTGCTTCATCAAAACGAAGATTCCAACTCCGTGATGCTTGCTTCAACCCATAAATGGATTTATGAAGCTTGCATACCTTCCCAGCGTCTTTAGGATCAACAAAACCTTCAGGCAGTGTCATATACACATCCTCTTCCAGAATACCATTCAGGAATGCGGTTTTGACATCCATTTGCCAAATCTCATAATCATAATGAGCAGTAATTGCTAGAAGAATCCGAATGGATTTAAGCATAGCGACTGGGGAATAGGTTTCATCATAGTCAATACCATGAATTTGCTTGAAACCTTTAGCCACCAACCTCGCTTTGTAAATCTGTACATTGCCATCCACGTCAATCTTCTTCTTGAAGATCCATTTACACTCAATGGCCTTTGCACCATTAGGTAAATTGACCAAGGACCATACTTGGTTTTCTGACATGGATTCCATTTCGGACTTAGAGGCTCCAAGCCACTTTTCGGAGTCCGGGCCCATCATTGCTTCCGCGAATGTCGCTGGTTCGTCACTTTCAATGATCATCAGATTATTGCAATTGGTCACGAGAAATCCATAGTATCTCTCGGGTTCGTGACGTATCCTTCCGGATCTGCGAACTTCAGGCTCCACAGGCGCCGGTTCCACAGAACTTTGTGGATCCAACTTATGCTCTTCCTCAACAGGTTGAACATTTTCCTGTGCATCTTGAATTTCTTCGAGATGTACTTTACTCCCACTGTTTTTCTTAGAAAGAAATTCTCTCTCAAGAAAAGAACAGTCCCGAGCAACAAAAACTTTGTTCTCTGATTGGTTGTAAAAGTAGTATGCCTTGGTATCTCTAGGATAACCAGCGAAGTAGCATTTGTCTGATTTGGGTGCGAGCTTGTCAGAGATTAAACGTTTGACATAAGCCTCACAACCCCAAATCTTCAGGAAAGACAGACTAGGGATTTTCCCAGTCCACAATTCATGTGGTGTCTTATCCACTGATTTAGATGGCACCCTATTTAGTGTAAACGCAGACGTTTCTAGAGCGTATCCCCAAAAGGATAATGGAAGATTAGAATGACTCATCATAGACCGAACCATATCCAATAAGGTTCGATTCCTCCTCTCTGACACTCCATTCCATTGAGGTGTTCCGGGAGGAGTGAGTTGTGAAACAATTCCACACTCGCTCAGATAGTCGTTGAACTCCTGGCTTAAGTATTCTCCTCCGCGATCCGATCGCAGAACTTTGATACTTTTGCCAAGTTGGTTCTGTACTTCATTCTTGAATTCCTTGAATCTCTCAAAGGATTCTGACTTATGTCTCATCAAATAGACATAGCCATACCTACTGAAATCATCAGTGAAGGTAATGAAGTACTTGTAATTTCCTCTGGCAACAGTGCTCATTGGCCCACATACATCAGTATGAATAAGGGCCAATAACTCACTGGCCCTTTCATTTGGTTTGTTGAAAGGGGCCCTAGCCATTTTGCCCATCAAGCAAGATTCGCATTTCTCACATGATTCAAAATCAAATGAGCCCAGAAGCCCATTTCGATGGAGCCTTTGGATGCGTTTCTCATTGATATGGCCCAAACGACAATGCCATAAGAAAGTTGGGTTTTCGTCATTGGACTTAAACCGCTTCGTATTTATGTTAAAGACAGGCATTTCTTGGTTTAAAACATATAACCCATTATCTAATGGGGCGCTACCATAAAATGTACCATCACGATTAAAAGAACAAACTTTATTCTTAACTGCAAAATCAAAACCTTCCAAATCCAAAACGGAAACTGAAATTATGTTTCTGCTAATCGCAGGTACAAAATAGCAATTATTCAAAGCTAAAATCATGCCCGAAGGTAAAGACAACTCATAGGTGCCTACGGCCAGTGCAGCAACCTTAGCTCCATTCCCGACTCGCAGCTCCACTTGTCCTTTCTTCAGCGTTCTACTGTTTCTTAGTGCCTGCATATTAGTACAAATATGAGCACCGCAGTGTTGGAACGTTTAGATGAATCCTGATTCAATTCCAGATTCAGATTATCCTAAACATGCGATCTAGGTTCTTCTCAGAATAGAAACAAATGATGATCTCACCTTATACCTGTTATTGCAGCGGAAATGGATGGTATGTCTGAGATCAGAGAAACACCGAGGGATGAATCCTCCAAAGGTTCACACACGCTTTCACAGGAAACAGCTGCTAGACCACAAGGGGAACTCGGCGCAGAGAGAAAGAGTTTACGGCTCAAGTGTTAGGGTTAATCAGTCTGAAACTCGAGTTTTATGACACAAAACTCGTCCTGTTCCGTTTGGGCCATTTGGCCCAAATACCAATTAACTCGTCGGTGTTTGCGCACTGCATCGATCGTTGCACCTTATGCATCGATCGATGCACAGTGGCTAAACCTTTTATTCTCTCTAAGTACAGTAAATGCCTAGCACTTTTACTGTACTTCTGCTAAACCGTTCCTACACATTTTCCTGTTAGCTTAGGCGTGTGACCCATATGGGATCATATAATAAAGGCAATAAGTCCAAGACTTATAGATCATGAGCGGACTCTAGCAAGCCATCATGACCCCCAGTATTATATGACTTATGTCTGATCATTGACATACTCTTACTTTCTAGAGACAGTACCGAGATTACTGGACACAATTCCAACAATCTCCCACTTGTACTGGAATCTCTGTATTCATAATCCTTTTGTCTCAATATCTCGATTAGTCATAAGGCAAGATTAGTGTCATCCTTATAAAGCCTAATCTTGTTCATCGGACTCTGATTTGATACTGACAATCCAAACGACTCGGGAAAGTCCGTTTGAGCATGGCCATGCATTTTCCAGTATTCAAATCTTCCGATTGGCCTAGAGATATTCACTCCATATATATTGGAGGGACAAATCCCGTCTTGTTCCATCACTATGAACTACTCATTTCTTAATGTACCCAAACAAGGTCCTTATAACTATCGCAGAACGATAGCGTTAGACAATGATCAAAGTGCATCAGTCCATGTGCAGTCACATGCATGCGAACTCAGGTCTAAGGACTATACTCTATAGTCGTAGTAAGAATCTCTTATGACACAGATATAAATATCCTGAAGAGTTCTTATAATCGGGTCTTGTCCGGTCGTATGTTCCCAACATACACCTATGTACTGACTTTGATGCCGCGCATCTATGACACATGAAACTTGGTCATAAGTCACATAACAATCTAGTCTCACACGGTTGTTGGTGTTCCAATTTCAACAACCTTCGACTAGGGACAGGATGATATAAAACATTTATCAAATATAGGGTCTCATGATCAAGCTAAATGACTTCGATGACTCAAGATCAAGTCATTTACTTCGATGACCTATAAAATGGTTCATATCATTTTGGAACGATTATTTCATCACAGTTAAAATAATCTTGAAATAATAATTTCATTAAACATAAAATAATGTTTTACAAGAACATATCAAATAACTAAAATAAAGCCCACAAAACTCCCACTCAAATTTAGATTACATTTCAATGTTTCTAATGCCTACAGCTTCAGTCAGGAACTCGAGCTTAGGCCTTAGGAGTGGCTTTGTCAACGGATCAGCGACATTATCATCTGTCGGAACTCGGCTGATCTTGACTTCCTTTCTATTAACGATGTCACGTATCAAGTGATATCTTCTTTGAACATGCTTGGATTTCTGGTGTGATCTTGGTTCCTTTGCCTGAGCTATAGCACCATTGTTGTCACAAAATAGCGCCAGAGGCTCAGCCGCATCTGGTATCACACCTAGTTCCATAATGAACTTTCGTATCCAAACAGCTTCCTTCGCTGCTTCTGAGGCGGCAATATATTCAGCTTCTGTAGTGGAATCAGCAACGGTGTCCTGCTTGGAGCTTCTCCAACTTACTGCACCGCCATTCAGACAAAAGACATAACCGGACTGTGACCGGAAATCATCTGTGTCTGTCTGGAAACTTGCGTCCGTGAATCCACTGACTTTAAGCACATCACTTCCACCGTACACCAAGAATTTATCCTTAGTATGTCTTAGATACTTCAAGATATTCTTTACGGCAATCCAATGGTTTTCACCTGGATTTGACTGGTATCTACTCGTCATGCTCAATGCATAAGCAACATCAGGACGAGTACAGATCATGGCATACATGACAGATCCTATTGCAGATGCATAAGGAATATTCTTCATGCGCTCAAGCTCAGCAGCCGACGTAGGGCTCTGCTTCTTGCTTAGCGTTGTGCCATGTACCATTGGCGTGAAGCCCTTCTTGGAATCTTTCATGCTGAATCTTTGTAGGACTTTGTCAATGTATGAGTCTTGACACAAGCCTATCAGCCTCTTAGGTCTATCCCGATAGATCCTAATTCCAAGAACGTATGCGGCTTCACCCATGTCTTTCATGGAAAAACAACTTCCAAGCCAGTCCTTTACAGACTTCAGCATTGGAACGTCGTTTCCGAGAAGCAGTATGTCATCGACATACAGAATAAGAAATACTATCTTGCTCCCACTAGATTTCTTATACACGCATTGTTCTTCTTCGTTTCTAATGAAGTCAAATTGCTTGATCGCTTCATCAAAACGAAGATTCCAGCTCCTCGATGCTTGCTTCAATCCATAAATGGATTTATGAAGCTTGCATACTTTCCCAGCATTCTTCGGATCTATGTAACCGTCAGGTTGTGTCATATACACATCCTCTTCCAGAATACCATTCAGGAAGGCGGTTTTCACGTCCATCTGCCAAATTTCATAATCATGAAAAGCTGCAGTTGCTAGTAGAATCCGAATAGATTTCATCATAGCCACTGGTGAATAGGTTTCATCGTAGTCCACACCGTGAACTTGTCTGAAACCTTTTGCCACCAACCTGGCTTTATAAATCTGGACATTTCCATCCACGTCAATCTTCTTCTTGAAGATCCATTTGCACTCGATGGCTTTTACACCAGCGGGTAAGTCAACCAACGAAAACACTTGGTTGACCGACATGGAGTCCATTTCGGAATCAGTGGCCTTGCGCCACTTAGAGGAATCTGGGCCCATCATGGCTTGATTGAAGTTCGATGGTTCATCACCATCAATGATCAGAAGATCATGACAGTCAGTCACGAGGAATCCTTGATATCTCTCGGGTTCGTGACGGATCCTCCCGGATCTTCGAACTTCAGGTACCACAGGTTCAGGCTCTACAATTTCTTGTAGGGCCTCCTCCTGCTCTTCCTCATTAGGTTGAGCAGTATCCTGTTCCTCTTGAATTTCTTCAAGTAGTACCTTACTCCCACTGTCTTTCTTAGAGAGAAACTCCCTCTCAAGAAAGTTACAATCCCGGGCAACAAAAATCTTGTTCTCGGAACGTAGATAGAAGTAATAAGCCTTGGTTTCCCGTGGATAACCAATGAAATAGCATTTATCAGATTTTGGTGTAAGCTTGTCTGAGATTAATCTCTTGACATAAGCTTCACAACCCCAAATTCTGAGATAAGACAGCACTGGAGCTTCTCCAGTCCATAATTCATATGGTGTCTTTGCTACTGCTTTTGATGGCGCTCTATTTAGAGTGAACATTGCTGTTAGCAGAGCATATCCCCAAAGGGATATTGGAAGGTCTGTGTGACTCATCATAGATCGAACCATATCCAATAAGGTCCGATTTCTCCTCTCAGACACACCATTCCATTGAGGTGTTCCAGGAGGAGTGAGTTGGGATACAATCCCACACTCTCTCAGATGATCACTGAATTCCTGGCTTAAGTATTCTCCTCCTCGGTCAGACCGAAGAGCCTTAATGCTTTTGCCAAGTTGGTTCTGTACTTCATTTTTGGAATTCTCTGAACTTTTCAAAAGATTCAGACTTATGTTTCATCAAATAAACATATCCATACCTACTGAAATCATCAGTGAAGGTAATGAAGTACTGATAGTTTCCTCTTGCATTTGTGGACATTTGGCCACACACATCAGTGTGTATCAGGCCCAATAAGTCACTGGCCCTCTCGTTAGGTTTATTAAAGGGGGCCCGTGTCATTTTGCCCATCATGCATGATTCGCATTTCTCACATGACTCAAAGTCAAATGAGCCAAGAAGTCCATTCGAATGGAGCCTCTTGATGCGTTTCTCGCTGATGTGCCCTAAACGACAATGCCATAGAAACGTTCGGTTTTCCTCATTAGGTTTAAACCGTTTTGTATTAATGTTATAAATTGGCGCAGATTGATCGAGTATGTAAAGCCCATTCGAAAGAGGGGCAGAACCATAGAACAAATTGTTGCGATTGAAGGAACATAATTTATTCTTAACTGAAAAATCATAACCTTCCAAATCCAACAAAGAAATTGAAATAATATTTCTGCTTATAGCAGGTACAAAATAACAATTATTCAGTTCTAAAATCAATCCCGAAGGTAAAGATAACAAGTATGTGCCTACAGCTAGTGCTGAAACTTTCGCTCCATTCCCAACTCGTAGCTCCACTTGTCCTTGCTTCAGCCTTCTACTGTTGCTGAGTGCCTGCATATTAGTACAAATATGAGCCCCACAACCAGTATCCATGACCCATGAGGTATTATCAGAAGTAGTTGTATTAACTTCTATAACAAAAATACCTGATGAAGAAGTCTCGAAAGTCTTCTTTTTCAATTCCTTTAGACCTTCCTGGAATTTCTTACAATCTCTTCTCCAATGCCCCAGTTCTTTGCAGAACCTGCACATGTCAGTAGGCCCAGCCTTGGACTTGGGCTTGGGCTTTGGCGTGTCCTTGTCCGTGACTTGGACAGCCTTGGCTTTTCCCT
The DNA here is from genome assembly GCA_030180135.1 of Orychophragmus violaceus. NCBI lineage: Eukaryota > Viridiplantae > Streptophyta > Magnoliopsida > Brassicales > Brassicaceae > Orychophragmus > Orychophragmus violaceus. The sequence goes on along the minus strand of CM058234.1, from coordinate 14,769,849 downwards.
TATCCTTAGCAGAGGATTTCTTAAACCCCTTGCCCTTCTGCACCATAAGCACATTGGGGTCCTTGGCGGTTTTCCTCAAGTTGGGCTCTGCAGTCTTGAGCATTCCGTGAAGCTCAGGTAGTGTCTTACTCAAGCCATGCATGTTAAAGTTCAGAATGAACTGATCATAGCTTGCAGGTAAAGACTGCAGAATGATGTCGCAGGCAAGTTCCTGGCTGATTGGGCAGTCGAGTTTCTGAAGATGATCGAGATAACCCATCATCTTCAAGACATGAGGACTCACTGCCGCATTCGCAGCCAACTTGCAGTCCAAGAGGTTCTTAACTGTTTGAAACCTCTCAGTCCTAGCCTGCTCCAGAAAAAGCGATTTCAGGCTTGCCATTATCTCGATGGGAGACAATACACTTTCGAACTGTTTTTTCAGCTCAGGAGTCATTGTCACCAACATCAGGCAATAGACATCATTTTCATCTGACGAATGCTTTTCCCAAGCATTGTGCAGAGTCCTGGCGGCATTGGCAAGAGGCCTCTCGGGGAGGGGATCACGAAGGACATAGTCCTTCTTCTCCTGCTTGAGGACCAGCCTCAAGTTCCTTGACCACGTCAGGAAGTTCGTTCCAGTCAGCTTCTCCTTCTCGAGAACAGACCGGATCGAGAATGTGTTTTGTGTGCTTGTAGTAGTCATATCTGAAATATATAAATAAAAAGGTTATTAGTTAAATGTTCAAAATGATTAATCTCGTATTAAAATTAATATGATTAATCATGCATTATATTCAATAACATCAGTTACCCTCAATAGAATATAATGATTCCAAGATCCACATATAACTAAGATTAAAGTGGGCCACTGGCCGTCACCCAACCTTAGCTTATATCGGTAAGCCCTATATCGGCTAATTATATCCGTGATATAACTCTTGGTTGTGAATCTGGGCCCGAGGCCCAATCCACTCTGATGTCTCAAGGCCCGGGACTCCCGATGGCCTAGTCAAGAAAACAAGACTATACAGTCATGTAATCATTAATGTCTGGGACTCCCAATGACATTTATGAATCACAAACCGTCTTACCCACGCAAAAGCAGACACCCTCACACTGTAAGGCCATGAATACAATTGAATGGGCTTTGACAGCTGACATAGCCTGGACAAGACATCCAACGCTTGATATTATTTGAGGTTCGTAGGTTTATTAAAATTTCATTCCCAAAATAGAAGATTACTATTTCGGGAAACTTTCTATTTTTGGAAACCTACTATTTTCGGAAACTTTCTAAAATTGGAAACTTTCTAAAACCGGAAACTTTCTAACTTTAGAAATTTCTTAAAATCCAAAACCCGCAAATTCAGAAACTTCTATTTTAAGAAACTTTCTAATTTCAAAATTTCTGAAACTTTAATTTAAAATCGACTTTATAATTTTATAAAATAAATTTTAAATTGATCTGAAGAAAGACTCAAATAATTGGCCCAATTGTTTTAACTTCTTGGCCCGAGGCCCAAGAATTTGTCCATGTCCAAGACATGACCCAATTGTCCAATTATTTGACATAACCGGTCTGGTTCATTAAAACTGGTCTAACCAAGTTTTAATTACTACGATGACCACAATTGTCAACCGGTTATTTACTAAACCGGATTTTCTCAATTTATTTGGTCCAACCAAATCAAATTAGAAATTCCTGGTTTAGGCACTAAATCCAATAATTCTTTCGACATTGGATTTCTTATCCCGGTTTAACCAGACTTAATAAAATTATTAAATCTGTTTATTAAACCGAGACGTTTAATTTTAATTAAATTAAACCGAGCCGAAACCCTAACCGCATCGATCGATGCTCACAGCATCGATCCTGCAACGATCGTTCATCGATCCTGCAACGATCGATGCTCTCACGCGTGCACGAACGGTTATCAGGTTTGGCCGAGAGATTCTCGCGAGATCCATGCGATCGTTTGAACGATCCATGCGATCGCGGTCAATCTCTCGCGACTGCAACGATCGATCCTTGCATTGCATCGATCGATGCAATGCGATCTCAGTCGATGCAAAATCAGTTTAGATCACATACCAAATCAATATTGTTTGGTCATGCGATTTTTAAACAGTTTGTTTAGGATTCAATTCTTGTTTCTTAAGTGATTTATCTTATCAGTAGTTGATTCAAAACACTTTTAAACAAGAAAACAGTCCTAAACATGAATCTAAACAAGAAAAACCAGAACCTAAAGCTCTGATACCACTGTTGGAACGTTTAGATGAATCCTGATTCAATTCCAGATTCAGATTATCCTAAACATGCGATCTAGGTTCTTCTCAGAATAGAAACAAATGATGATCTCACCTTATACCTGTTATTGCAGCGGAAATGGATGGTATGTCTGAGATCAGAGAAACACCGAGGGATGAATCCTCCAAAGGTTCACACACGCTTTCACAGGAAACAGCTGCTAGACCACAAGGGGAACTCGGCGCAGAGAGAAAGAGTTTACGGCTCAAGTGTTAGGGTTAATCAGTCTGAAACTCGAGTTTTATGACACAAAACTCGTCCTGTTCCGTTTGGGCCATTTGGCCCAAATACCAATTAACTCGTCGGTGTTTGCGCACTGCATCGATCGTTGCACCTTATGCATCGATCGATGCACAGTGGCTAAACCTTTTATTCTCTCTAAGTACAGTAAATGCCTAGCACTTTTACTGTACTTCTGCTAAACCGTTCCTACACATTTTCCTGTTAGCTTAGGCGTGTGACCCATATGGGATCATATAATAAAGGCAATAAGTCCAAGACTTATAGATCATGAGCGGACTCTAGCAAGCCATCATGACCCCCAGTATTATATGACTTATGTCTGATCATTGACATACTCTTACTTTCTAGAGACAGTACCGAGATTACTGGACACAATTCCAACACGCAGCCGGTATCCAATACCCACGAAGTAGAACTAGAAGACATTACATTGAGTTCGATAACATAAATACCTGAGTCAGACGCATCATACGTCTTCTTCAGCTTCTTGTAATCTTCCTTGAACTTCTTGCAGTCTCTCTTCCAATGCCCCAACTGCTTGCAGTAGTTGCACTTATCCTCAGGAGAAGGCCCAGATTTGGGCTTGGGCTTGGGCTTGTCTTGACTCTCAGTCTCGACAACCTGGGCCTTTCCCTTATCCTTCTTAGGTTTCTTAAACCTTTTACCCCCTTGTACCATCAGGACACTGGGAGTAGCCTTCTTGAGATTCGGCTCTGCTGTCTTCAGCATACCGTGCAACTCAGTCAATGTCTTAGTCATGTTTTGCATGTTGTAGTTCATGATGAACTGATCAAAACACGACGGCAAAGACTGCAGAATCATGTCAGTGGCTAACTCCTGGCTAATGGCACAGTCCAGTTTCCCCAGGTTATCAATGTAACCCATCATTTTAAGGACATGAGGACTTACTGGACTGTCCTTAGCCAGCTTGCAATCCATGAGAGATTTAACCGTCTGGTATCTCTCTGTGCGAGCTTGCTCCTGAAACAAAGCTTTCAGGCTGTTAATCATCTCAATGGGTGACATCACGTTCTCATATTGCTTCTGCAGCTCAGAGTTCATAGTCACCAGCATTAGACAATTAACATCTTTGACATCAGCTGAATGCTTATCCCAAGCATTCTTTTCTGTCTGCGGGGCATTGGAACGTGGCCTCTCGGTGAGAACTCTTTCAAGGACATATTCCTTGTTCTCTTGCCTGAGAACTATTCTCAGGTTCCGATACCATTCCAAGAAATTAGATCCATTTAATTTGTCCTTCTCAAGGACGGATCTCAGTGAGAAAGTGTTGATGTGATTTGAGACAGACATAGCTGTAATTAAAAGAGATAGAGGTTTTAGTTATAATGCTCAAGGAAATGAGAAATCTTATCTAATAAGAAAACTCGCATTGTATTCAAAACTATGTTTCCTCATATGAATACAATGAACCAAGATCCTCGGATCACCAAAATTCGAGTGGGCGACTCGCCATCACCCAAACTTTAGTCATCCAGGTAAGCAAATCATTGCTAATTGTACCCAGTACAACTCTTGGTCGCAGATAAGACAATCCATGTCTTATCCACTCTGATGTCTCTGGGCCCAGAACTTCTGATGGCCCAGTCAAGTAAACCAATCTTTTCCTGTCTTGCGATCATTGACAGTCGCACTGCAAGTCTATCAATGACCACCTGCCTTACTCATGTTGCTGTGGATACCAAGGACTCCAAGACTATCCAAAGAACGACACGAGTCTTGACAGTAGACAAGATCGGGCAAGACATCAAGATCACTTGATATTTAGTTGAGGAAAGGAACTATTTAATCTTGATGCATATCCAATATACATCCAAGAAGTTATTAATTAAATTAAAACATTCAGTTTTATCAAGTTTAGGTTTTTATTTGATTTGGTAATCGCAACTAGAGGTCCAACCCTTGAGTCTGCGAGTTGTGTGACGATCGACGCATCCTTGCATCGATCGACACATCCTAACCACAATCAAAATTGGTTTCTGGTTCAATCCAATTCAACCGAAACCAACCAACTGAATCGATCGTTGCACCCAGTGCGTCGATCGATACAGTGCGAGTTTTCGCGGTGCATCGATCGACACAATCTTAGTGTCGATCGACACTGTGCGACAAACCCTAAAATTATCTGCGAGTTTTCGCTCTGTGTCGATCGATGCACGCTTTGCACCGATCGACACGCTGCGATAAACCCTAAAAGGTTTACGTGTTTTCGCTCTGCATCGATCGACACACGCTTTGTGTCGATCGACACACTGCGAAAAACACAGGTATCGATTTTCCAACAGAAGCTTTTAATCCGAGATTAACACTTGAAAATACGATTTCAGCAGGCAATAATCAATTCAACAAACCCAGTTTTCGAATTAATTGCATCAGATTCAATAGTCTAAACCCTAACATGCTCTGATACCACTGTAGGAATAGTCCTAGGATCTAGGGTTTGATACATTGAATCACCAACCTCGTTCTTACCTTGTTACTGGCAGCGGAATGAATGGTGAACGAGATCAGTAGCGACACAGGTGCCTCGCCTCTACCACGTACACACGCACACAAGCTGGAAAACGGGATGCTAGTGCCGAATATGTGGAATCTGTGAGTTTCTCGTGTTTCTGCTTTTCTGTCAAAGAGAAGAGAAGACGGCTAGGGTTCAGGTCGACCATATAAGCCTATATATATTGACCTGGAAATGACATCATCAACCTTCGGACAAACCCGACTCGGTTACGTCATTAATCCGAAACTTCAGTTTCGAAATCCGATATGCAACGATCGACACACTTAAAGCGTCGATCGTTACACCTCCACGAAAAGCTTGCATCGATCGACACACTCATGCATCGATCGACACATATCATAAAACTCTATGTCAATGTGTATCCAATACACATCAACATGATCATTACCATAATGATCATTTCCACATTCATGCTTCCAGTTTGCTTAGGTGTGTGACCCTATAGGATCATATAATACTGGCAGTAAGTCTACAACTTACAGACTGCAAGAGGCTTCTAGCAAAACATTGCAACCACCCAGTATTATACGAATGTCTGATCTCGACACACAACTATCATCAGGAGTGAGTACAAGTGTGATTTCAGGACACTATCCCAACAGGTTCTGTACTTCACTCTTGAACTCCTTGAATCTATCAAAGGATTCAGACTTATGTCTCATCAAATAAACATAGCCATACCTACTGAAGTCATCAGTAAAGGTAATGAAGTACTTGTAATTTCCTCTAGCAACAGTGCTCATTGGCCCACATACATCAGTATGAATAAGGCCCAATAAATCACTGGCCCTTTCAGTCGGTTTGTTGAAAGGGGCGCTAGCCATTTTGCCCATCAAGCAAGATTCGCATTTCTCACATGATTCAAAATCAAATGAGCCCAGAAGCCCATTTCGATGGAGCCTCTGAATGTGTTTCTCATTGATGTGGCCCAAACGACAATGCCATAAGAAAGTCGGGTTTTCGTCATTTGACTTAAACCGCTTTGTATTTATGTTAAAGACAGACATTTCTTGGTTTAAGACATATAACCCATTATCTAATGGGGCGCTACCATAAAATGTACCATTACGATAAAAAGAACAAACTTTATTCTTAATAGCAAAATCAAAATCCTCCAAATCCAAAACGGAAACTGAAATTATGTTTCTGCTAATCGCAGGTACAAAGTAGCAATTATTCAATTTTAAAACCATGCCAGAAGGTAAAGACAAATCATAAGTGCCTACGGCCAGTGCAGCAACCTTAGCTCCATTCCCGACCCGTAGCTCCACTTGTCCTTTCTTCAGCGTTCTATTGTTTCTTAGTGCCTGCATATTAGTACAAATATGAGCACCGCAGCCGGTATCCAATACCCACGAAGCAGAACTAGAAGTCATAACATTAAGTTCGATAACATAAATACTTGAATCAGACGCATCATACGTCTTCTTCAGCTTCTTGTAATCTTCCATGAATTTCTTGCAGTCTCTCTTCCAATGCCCTAGCTGCTTGCAGTAGTTGCATTTGTCCTCAGGAGAAAGCCCGGATTTGGGCTTGGGCTTGGGCTTGTCTTGTCTCTCAGTCTGGACAGCTTTAGCATTTCCCTTATCCTTGCTAGGTTTCTTAAACCTTTTACCCCCTTGTACCATCAGTACATTAGGAGTTGCCTTCTTGAGATTCGGCTCTGCTGTATTTAGCATGCCGTGCAACTCAGTCAATGTCTTAGTCATGTTTTGCATGTTGTAGTTCATGATGAACTGATCAAAACACGACGGCAAAAACTGCAGAATCATGTCAGTGGCCAGCTCCTGGCTAATGGCACAGTCCAGTTTCCCCAGGTTATCAATGTAACCCATCATTTTAAGGACATGAGGACTCACTGGACTGTCCTTAGCCAGCTTGCAATCCATGAGAGATTTGACCGTCTGGTATCTCTCTGTGCGAGCTTGCTCCTGAAACAAGGCTTTCAGGCTGTTAATCATCTCAATCGGTGACATCACGTTCTCATATTGCTTCTGCAGCTCAGACTTCATAGTCACCAGCATTAGACAATTAACGTCTTTGACATCAGCATAATGCTTATCCCAAGCATTCTTATCTGCAAGCGTGGCATTGGAACGTGGCTTCTCGGGGAGAACTCTTGTAAGGACATATTCCTTTTTCTAGCCTGAGAACTATTCTCAGGTTCCGATACAATTCCAAGAAATTTGATCCATTAAGCTTGTCCTTCTCAAGGACGGATCTTAGCGAGAAAGTGTTGATGTGATTTGGGACAGACATAGCTGTAATTAAAAGAGGTAGAGGTTTTAGTTATGATGTTCAAGGAAATGAGAATTCTTATCCAATAAGAAAACTCGTATTGTATTCAAAACTATGTTTCCTCAGATGAATACAATGAACCAAGTTCCTTACTTCACCAAAATTTGAGTGGGCGACTCGCCATCACCCAAGCTTTAGTTATCTAGGTAAGCAAATCATTGCTAATTGTACCCAGTACAATTCTTGGTCGCAGATAAGACAATCCATGTCTTACCCACTCTGATGTCTCTGGGCCCAGAACTTCTGATAGCCCAGTCAAGTAAACCAATCTCTTCAGTCTTGTGATTATTGACATTTGCACTGCAAGTCTATCAATGATCACCTGCCTTACTCATGTAGTTGTGGATACCAAGGACTCCAAGGCTATCCAACAACGAAACGAGTCTTGACAGTAGACAAGATCGGGCAAGACATCAAGATCACTTGATATTAAGTTGAGGAAAAGAACTATTTAATCTTGATACATATCCAATATGCATCCAAGAAGTTTTTAAGTTGTTCAAAATATCTAGATTTATTAAGTTTAGGTTAATCTAGAACATTGGATTAAATTTGGTTTGGTATTCGCAATTTGAGGTTCAACCACCAAATCTGCGAGTGCTGTGTCGATCGACACCAACCATTGGTGTCGGTCGACACAACCTAATTTAAACCGGACTTCGATAACCGGTCAAACCGGATCGAATTTCCTTAACCGGCTCAATCTAATTGAACCGGTCCGGTTTAATGATCCATGTCAATCGACACACATCACTGTGTCGTTCGACATGACCTAACCAAAACCAAATTAGCTTTTCCGGTTCAATCCAATTGAACCGGGTTGATAACCGGTAAATCTAATTTAACCGAAATCAATCAATTATAACTGTGTCGACCGACACATTAGGGTAACAGGAAATCCGATCTCTAAGATCGGAACCCAAAAATTTATACGCGTTTTTGCGGCGTGTCGACCGACACAAGATTAGTGTCGATCGACACCATGCGAAAATACAAGTTCATCGTTTTAAATCACAGACTAAAACCGAGTTTTTCTTGATCAAAACATGAAACAGCAAGCATAAATCTATTCAAATACATCAGTTTTCGAATTACAAGCCTTAGATTAAATGGATTAAACCCTAATAGCTCTGATACCACTGTTGGAAAGTCTAGGATCTAGGGTTTGATAATTGAATCAATCGATCTCGTGTTTACCTCAGATGGCAGCGGAAGGAATGGTAATCGATATCAACAGCGACTCAGATGCTTCGCCTCTACCAGATACACACGCACACAAAGCTGGAAAAGCCGGGATGCTAGTGCCGGGTCTTGGGATCACTGAGTTTAGGTGATTCTGCTTTCTCTGCAACAGGAAAGTCAATGGACAAGGTTCCAGGTCGATCATATAAGCCTTTATATATGACCTGGAATGACTAAACCGAAATCAGAATTAATTCCAATTCGTTTAAGTCATGAAATCGAAACGTCAGTTTCGAAACCCGATCTGTGTCGATCGACACACTCACTGTGTCGATCGACACACCACTATAAAACTCAATATCAATGTGTATCCAATACACACCAACATGATCATTACCATAATGATCGTTCCCATATTTATGCTCCCAGTTTGCTTAGGTGTGTGACCCTATAGGATCAGATAATACTGGCAGTAAGTCCACTACTTACAGATTACAAGAGGCTTCTAGCAAAGCATTGCAACCACCCAGTATTACACGAAATGTCTGATCACGACAACTAACTATCATCAGGAGCGAGTACGAGTGTGATTTCAGGACACAATCCCAACAATCTCCCACTTGTACTGGAATCATCAATTCCTATAATCCTTTTGTCTCTATATCTCGATTTGGCATAAGGCAAGATTAGTGTCATCCTTATTAAGCCAATATCGTGTTTATCGAACTCCTGATCTATACTGAACAAGACAAACAACTGAACTACAGTTCGTTTGAGTGCGGCCACACATTTTCTCAGTATTGAATCTTCGATAGGCCCTGAGATATTTATCTCCCGTTATACAGGAGGGACAAATCCCGTCTTGTTCCATCCCTGTTCCTTTACACACTTCATGATACACCTAAGCAATGCCTTTATAGCTGCCAGTTACGGGTCGACGTTTGACAAGGTCAAAGTGCACCAATTCATATACAAGAAAGCATGATGAACTCAGGTCTAAGGACTATACTCTATAGTCGTAATGAGAACCTCTCATGACACAGATATAACTATCCTGGAGACTTCTCATTTGCGGGTCATGTCCGATCATATGTTCATCAACATATATCTATGTGACTGACTGCGATACTCATATCACTGACTCCATGAAACTTAGTCAACAGTCACCTCACAAGCTAGTCTTTCGCGGTTGTCAGTGTCCCACTTTGACAACCTCGACTAGGGACACATCATAATTTATGTCATCTTTAATTTATATGTGACCCTATAGGATCATATAATACTGGCAGTAAGTCCACTACTTACAGATTACAAGAGGCTTCTAGCAAAGCATTGCAACCACCCAGTATTACACGAAATGTATGATCTCGACAACCAACTATCATCAGAAGCGAGTACGAGTGTGATTTCAGGACACAATCCCAACACTTGTTTGATTGTTGACCGGTCAGCTCGACGGTCAGCGGAGAATGGGAAAGGGGCGTTACATGGAGGATGATCTTTTAATGGATGAAGAGGAGGATAATGCCAAGGATGCACAGGCAGAGAGCACTGAAGAAGGTGATGTGACCAACCAAGTTGTTACTGAGACAAAGGTTGAGTCGCCCCAGATGAACAAGAAGAAACCAGTCAAGAATGGAGGTGTTTTGGTGGGTGGTGGGAACACTAAAAAGCGTTTGGTTCAGGGATTGCTCTCACCAAGGAAGATAAATTTGGCTAAAACAAATGGTAAGAATGGAGAGAAAGGTACCTTGGCTGGAGAAAATGGGACAGTACCAGCTAAGAAACCACCTAAAGCTAATATTCCAGAATGAGAGGCAGCTACAACAGTTTCAGAAGAGCCCTTCCTTTAGTTTGTTTTCTCGGTTTGAATAAGCAGAGAGCTGGGTGGGAGGAAGACGACAGACAACCAACCATTTCAAGCTTCCCGTTTGTCTTTCTTTATCTTTATTGTTGGTTTCCTATTGCTGATGCCAATAGATTAGTTTTCAAATTCCAGTTATTAAGCATGTGTAATGCTCGGTTTTTATTCATGAATAAAGGGCCTCTACTTTACGGTTATGGCAGAGTAGTGCTGGGAAAAATATCGGAGAATCCTTTGTGGCTGAATAGGGATGACATAATTCTTGGATATACCATTACAATGCATAGAGTTCGGTTTTATTCTCGGATATTGTTACATAAACTGTGTAGGATTAATAGAATTGCATGTTATATGTGGTTAATGATGAGGTTTCTTTATACAGGCGATATTGATAGGCAGAGGGGATTTGTGTACGAATGTAATATAAAGAGGATACAAATGCAGGTAAATTCTCTTTGTATATGTTATGGGATCGTAAAACAGGCACCAGTTTCAATAGTCATAGCATTGAGGAGGAATAACTGCTTTAGTGGTGATAGGGGGACTGGTATGTTATGGTGTCAAAGGGATTTACAGGGTAAAGGGGTAGAGAGTTATCAGATCAAGGTTAACATCATTGGTGAGGAATTGATATTAAATTCGAAAATGGGAAAGGTGTTTTTATTGTGCGTAGGGACAAGGACTACTAAAATTGGCCTTATGGTTGAGAGAGCCTCGGTGACGACAAAGGTTAAGCGTGAAATGGATACATTGGTCTATCTTCTCGGTTTTTTTGAGACGGAATGTGTGGATATAAACGGTGGGCATAATTCTTCATATGAATGGTGGCAGGGAGCAAAACAATGCTTGATTAACATTATTGTTGGATATAAGCACTCATATATGAAAAGATGGTTGCAATGACAGTGATACAAGGACCGAGCTACTCAGAGGTATTGGGGATGTGTCTTACGGTGATGAAACGGTTGTGAAAGGTGGTGAAATGAGGTGTATATGTAAAAACGGTTGTAGTTACAAAGTATTTGCTTTGTATATAAATTTGGAGTTCTGTATAGTGGAATTAACTTTATTAAGTAAACGAAATTTGGGTATTTATGCTCAAGTCGGGGAGACATGTAGAATGGTTAAGGTTTTATATTTGGCATTTATGAGTACGTATGGGCCTTCGTATCAATATAAAGAGTTTGATATGGGACATATTGGAATCATGGTCTCCAGTGTGTATTCGGCCTTTATTATGGGATTGGATCTAATGGTACAGGGGAATCGGAATGAAACAAATAAAAAATATATAATAGGAGGTAACAGGTCAATATTGATGGACAAAGATTTAAACTGTTTATCAGAAAGGATGTCTTCAAATCCTGTCTGCATATATATCCAAAGTAGTTCCATAATTTGATGCGCATTTTAAGTTGGAATTGCCAAGGGTTAGGCAGCAGATGGACCATTAGCTATTTACGGGAATCATGTTTCAAATATAAACCGGAGTTTTTATTTCTATCAGAGACAAAACAACAGCGGCCCTTTGTGGAAATGTTCCAGGGTCATTTTGGATATGATAATTTATATACGGTTGAACCTCAAGGTCTAAGTGGTGGTCTGGCTTTGTATTATAAGAACATATACAAAGTGAATATTATTTTTGCAAACAATAGGTTAATCGATATTGAGGCGGAGATGCAAAATCAGAAGGTCTATTTAACCTTTGTATACGGAGAACCAAACCAGAAATATCGAAATCAAGTTTGGGAACGAATAACAAGGATAGGTATTTGTCGTAAGGAACCATGGTTTATCATCGGGGATCTAAATGAGATCACAGGAAATCATGAGAAAAAGGGTGGAGCTATACGGAGTGCAGCTAGTTTCCTAGACTTCAATAATATGATTAGGAATTGTGGGCTGTTGGAATTCCCATTTTTAGGAAATTCCTTATCATGGAGAGGCCGGAGAGGGGGACAAATGGTAAGATGCCGTTTAGATAGAGCTTTGGCAAATGAAGAATGGCATTCTTTATTCCCACAATCCTTTGTGGAATATTTAGGTATGATCGGGTCGGATCATCGACAAATAGTCGCAACATTAGAAGACAAGATTCAGCGGAAAAGATCCCAATTTAGGTTTGATAAACGGTGGATTGGCCAAGAGGGTTTAATGGACTCAATAGTAAATGGGTGGCAATCGAATGAATCGGGAAATAATCCTAATATTGTATCTAAAATACGGAATTGTAGGCATGAGATCTCGAAGTGGAGAAAGAATAACCAACCATATGGAAAGGAGAAAATAAATGATTTGAAAAAGGCATTAGAAGAGGTACAAAATGATGATAGTAGATCACAGGAGGAGGTTCTAGAACTTTCTAGGAAGTTAAAGGAAGCATATCTGGACGAGGAACTATACTGGCAACAGAAGAGCAGAAATATGTGGTATACATCGGGTGATAGGAACACAAAATTCTATCAAGCATTAACAAAACAAAGAAGGGCAAGGAATAGGATTGTAGGCCTTCATAATGAGGCTGGGGATTGGGTAACGAAGGAAGAGGAGGTAGAAAAGGTGGCAGTGGACTATTTTGACACATTATTCACATCATCCAATCCATCAGACATGGATGACTTTCTTCAAGAGTTACCAGAATTAATAACGGAACAAATGAACATCAGATTAACAGCAGTTGCATCCGAAGAGGAAATTCGTAAAGCTTTATTTATGATGCATCCGGAAAAGGCCCCTGGACCGGATGGTATGACAACATTATTCTTCCAACAATCGTGGCCTATCATCAAACATGATATTATCCGGTTCATAAATGAGTTTATTCAGACCGGAATCTTTGATTCTAGACTGAATATCACGAACATTTGTTTGATACCAAAGACGGAAAGACCAAGTCGGATGACTGAACTTAGACCCATTAGTTTATGTAATGTGGGATACAAATTGCTATCTAAGGTATTATGTCAGCGATTGAAACCTTTATTACCGAATCTCATATCGGAAACACAGTCGGCCTTTGTAGCTGGGAGATTAATTTCGGATAATATTTTAATTGCTCAAGAAATGTTCCACGGTCTACGAACGAATCCTTCGTGTAAAAGAAAATTTATGGCAATCAAAACGGACATGAGTAAAGCATATGATAGAGTGGAATGGATATTCATTGACAAACTATTGCGGAAACTGGGATTCGGAGACCAATGGATAACCCTTATGATGACCTGCATTACATCAGTACAATATAAAATATTATTAAATGGACAGCCGAAAGGGTTAATCAAGCCAAATAGGGGATTACGTCAAGGGGATCCGTTATCCCCATACCTATTTATTCTATGTACGGAAGCATTAGTTGCCAATATTAAAAAGGCGGAGCGAGAAAAGGTTTGGACGGGTTTGAAGGTTGCACGAGCATGCCCTCCGATCTCACATATGTTATTCGCGGATGATAGTCTATTTTCTGTAAAGCAACAACAGAGGAATGTAAAGCCATAATTAACATCCTGAAAGGGTATGAATCGGCCTCAGGACAGCAAATAAATTTTGATAAGTCATCAATACAGTTTGGGCACAAGGTTAATCATATCATCCATGGGGAAATAAAGGCAACCTCAGGTATTATGAAAGAAGGAGGAATGTGGACCTATCTGGGAATCCCGGAGAGTCTTGGGGGATCGAAAACAAAGATATTTAGCTTCCTTCATGACAGACTCCATACCAGAGTCAATGGATGGACGGTTAAATATCTAACAAGAGGAGGAAAAGAAGTTTTGATTAAATCGGTGGCTACGGCATTACCCAATCATGTAATGTCATGTTTTAGATTACCAAAAACGGTAACGAAAAAGCTGACCAGTGTTACGGCACAATTCTGGTGGAGCACGAACGGCAATCAAAAAGGGATGCATTGGATGTCTTGGGATAAGTTATGTCGGGACAAATGTGAAGGGGGAATAGGCTTCAGGGATCTGGAGAGCGTTAATACAGCTTTTTTAGGAAAACAACTATGGAGATTGATAGAAAAACCAGAATCCTTATTTGCGATGGTTTTCAAAGGCCGATATTATAGGAATGGGGGTCCTTTAGACCCATTTAAGTCATACTCCGCATCTTATGGATGGAGAAGTATCACTTCTGCTAGAGCTTTGGTTAACAAAGGACTAATCAAAAGGGTTGGAACAGGAGAGACCATATCTGTATGGAATGACTCCTGGATTCCAGGCCACCGCCCGAGACCAGCAACCAGTAAAACAATTTCTTTTGATCCCTCACTAAAAGTGAGCCAATTGATTGATCATACAAATCATATTTGGGATGAGCAGCTTATTAATAGCCTTATCGACCCAGAAGATACGGCACTCATTATTGGTTTACCAATTAGTAAAATCTCTAGGCCGGATAACATCGGCTGGCATTACACAAAGAGCGGAAAGTATTCGGTAAAATCAGGTTACTTTTTAGAAAGGAAATTCCCGGATAAAGGATGCATAAATACGGTGTATGGACCAGATGTAAAACGACTTCAGGAACAGTGTTGGAAGTTAAGGTGCCCGCCAAAAATTGAACATTTTATTTGGCAGGCAATCTCGGGTTTTCTATCGGTTACAAAGAATTTAAAAGCCCGGAGAATTAATTGTGACACCCGGTGTGGAAAAGTGTGGGACAGAAGAGGAATCAATAAATCATGTTTTGTTCGAATGCCCGCCGGCTTTGCAAACTTGGGCCCTCTCAAGTATACCATCAAATCATGGAAGTTTTCCATTACCCTCTTTGTTTACCAATATGGATTATTTGTTCTGGCGAGTGTCATCAGATGTTGATATTAGTTATTTCCCTTGGATTATTTGGTATAATTGGAAGAGTAGAAATGATAAACTATACAGTAATATTGATTGGGATCCACGTGAAATTTTACGCCTGGCGGAAAGTGAATCCATAGCATGGAGAGAGGCACAAACTTTGGTATTATTGGGTAACACAGGAGCACAAAGGAATCATGACGTTATCGTTACAATACCGACACAGGTGGAGATTAAAGGAAGATGGTGCTTCCTAGATGGTTCTTGGAAGGAAGGAGATAGGTTTTCAGGACAGGGATGGTATAACATTTACGAAGGCGACAGATATATCATGATGGGAGCAAGGAATATCAGATGCAGCTTATCTCCACTTCATGCAGAGTTCGAAGCACTTATTTGGGCTATGGAATGTATGAAGCGGTGAAATCAAAATGATGTAACCTTCGCAACAGACTGTTTGGAGCTGGTGAAGATAGTGTCTACACCCACAGAATGGCCTGCTTTCACGATATATTTAGATGAGTATGAGAGTCGCAAGAGTTTCTTCACAAGGTTCGTTATCACTCACACTCCTCGAGCACACAACACAAAGGCGGACAAACTAGCACGTGGTGCAAGGATCCAGCCTTCTTATTTTGTTTATGTAGATCATGTTTCACCGTCTTGGCTAGCTGAGAATTGGTAGAATCGTTTGTTGTTGACAAAAAAAAAAGGAGATCACTAGTTCAAGTTCACTTAAAAGGAGTGATTTATGCTTTAAATGTAGTATTATCAACGGTTGGTTCCAGGCACCAGGATAGATTATAGGTCAAAGACCTGAAACTTCCAAGATATATAAAAAATGTTTTTCATCGTATGCAGATAATTATCAAATTCTGTTTTATAATTAAATATTTATCGAAGTAACTTTTTGTAGTCAAAAACATGATTTTGTGACTCCAGTCAAAAATATTAAATCACATATTTTTTTTAAAAAAGGGCTTTCAATTTGATTTCTTACTTTTTTAAAATACATAAAACTAAGCAGAAAATTTAAAAGATAAAACATAAAAAGCAAAAGACAGTCCAAATCTTCAAAAAACTCTAATGAGTTTAGTGTATTTAACAAAATCGAAACAACCCAATTTAACCCTAACCCTAGCGAAACATACGCCGCCGCCAAACCGCTGTCGCCGAAAAGAAACGAAATCCGAGACCACCATGGACACCGACAAGGAGGAGCAGCCAGAAGGAAATAAAGTGAAAGAGAAGCGGAGACTCGGAACAAACGGACATGCCTAGGAGAGGGCATAAATGGAGGCGACCATCGGCCCACGCTATTTTCGGTTCACCATTTACAAGACGATGCCTAAACGAGAGGAGGAAGCCACCCACGTCGCTAAAACTATTGTCGGTCCACGCCCCCGCCGCGAAATCTCCAACTCCACAACGCCGCCGTCCTCTAGTGGGCATGAGAGAGAAGGAGAGAAACCCAGAGACATGCAGCTGAGACCACATCAAACCCCACAAGACAGATAAACCGGAGGACCCTAGAACCAATGACGCCGAAGCCTTAGCCGCCTTGAAACCCTGAGAGCGTGAACAAGAAACCCATCAGAAAACACCGCATGGGGGACCCTGTCCACAGATCCGGTCTCCACATAGCGAGGACGGCGGAGCAGTGTCACCGAGAAGCCACCAAAAGACCAAAATACGGCAGAATGGGGAGGCGAATACCACCAGGTACAGTCACAAAGTAAATCCACCATGGTTAAAGCACGAGAAGAAGGCTAAAAAGAGAAAGAAGGGTGTTCTCTCACGGCGAGAGGCGCCGAAGAAGCAATCGGAAAAAATAGAATTAGTGTTTGCAAGTAGGAAGTGAAAAGTTAACTACAAATGTTTTGTTAAATCACATATTTTACCAACATAAAATCATGTTTGCAAGGAAAACACAAAACTGTGTTTTTCTCCCTTTTAATCAAAAACACAATTATATGCTTTCTTCTTTGATTCTGTTTCTATCAAAAAACGGTAAAATCCAAATTTTCGTTTGTGAAATCAAGATTTTTTCTTAAACACAAAGATGCATTTTCTTGTTTTCCGCCAAAATACGCCAAAATATAACTGTTTTTTTTATCAAAAATATATATTTTATTGCGAAAAACATAAATTTTTATTTGCCATGTGAAGACGTAAAATCATATTTTCTACTAAAACATAAATTCATATTTTTGACAAAATATAAATTCACATTTTCTGCTAAAAATCATATTTCATCAAAAGCACAAGCACATTTTTCTCAGTAGAAAAATGTAAAATCTAATTTTTCTTTTTCTTTTGAAATGTAAAATTATATTTTCCGTCTAAACGTAAAAATCCTACTTTCCGCCAAAATATAAAATTATAGTTTCCTGTGATAAACTTAAATTAACGTAAATCAAGGTTTAATTTTCTGATGGAAACGCAAAATCACATTTTCAAAGTCAAAAACACAAAAGTTTATTTTCATTAAAATTGTGTTTCTCTGTTTTTAGTTTTTAAGAAAAATGTGATTTCATGTTTTCCATTGAAAGTTATCATAAACATAAAAATTAATTGCAATAAAGTATAAACAAAAAATCTTTAAAAACAACAAGGATAGCGTGAATAATGCTGAAACCTCATATTTTTTTTTTTGGGGTGGGGGTGTTATATTTTGGATTTTTCAAAACATATTTTTTGATAAAAAATAAGGTAAAAAAATCTAATTTTTTATGGACATGTTTTTTTATGAATACTAGACTATGACCCGTGCTTAGCACGTGTGTTTTTTTATTATTAAGATAAGATTTGTAAATATTTTGAACAACAGTTTTTTTTCTTTGTAAAAGTTTTGGACAATAATTGTCAATTCTAACAAACATTTCAGTGTTTTTGTAGCAAGTTAATATTTTGTTTAGGTTTTTTAATTTATATTTGTTTAAGCTTATTTTTTTTAACCGTAGTTTATTTGTATTACATATTTATAAAATTATTTTTTAAATACATCAATTTGTTTTTCTTTATTTTTAATAATATTATTTTATTGAAAAAGATTTTCGTTAGATATGATTAGCATAGAAAAAGGAAAACAAAAGATATTATAAGATATTATGAATAAATCAAATATAAATTGTTTTACAGTTTTACCCTTGATGAAAAATATAATTCCTAATAAAATCAAGAGCAAATTTCGGAAACAACATTTATGTACCATGGTCAATATCCTATTTTAATAGGTAAGATGATAAGATAATATTTTTTTATCCACCACAACATTTCTAGCTATAGCTATGTAGGAAAAAGAATAATAAAAAATATATACACAAAATATTTGCCTGAAAATCTTCGCCTTCAATTTCTTTTGAATCTTTAGGCAAAAGAGTAAAATACTACTATATGTACAATTAATAACAAAGTTGACAAAAATATACAATTAATAAATCAATGGTATTTTTATTAATTATATACTAGTACTTATATGTTATATTATCCAGCCCATCTACCTCTTCGAATTCCATCCAGTCACTCATTATGTATGCATGCAGAATCCCTCGGAAATAGGAGCATTTAATTATGACAAAACTGTTTCTTCTACTTATATGTGTAGTGTAGACGACTAATAAACTTCATTCTATTACTTATTCCAATTCCATTTGGTGTTGTGAATATCGGTATGGAGTGTGCTCACCATCGCGGAGCGTATGTTATTCTCTGTTCGTTGCCTTTTTCATCACTTGCAAAAAAAGCAACGAACAAAGGATAACATACGATAGGCTATGGTGAATTTGATGTTCTTGATTGTCCTATTTGTTCCCAGCCACTCACTATCCCTATATTCCAGGTTAGTTTTCTTGGGTAATATTTGAAATTGTGTTGAGTTTGATAAATGTGACATCTGAGTTTTAGTTATAATTTTTTTCTAAGTCTCCATATTCTTGTTCTTCTGATGGTTGGTTGATATAATAAGTGAAAAATTATTTATTAGTTTTTCTCGAATGTATCTTTGATTGTTTAATCACTGGTTTTGCATTTCATAGTGATAATGGACATTTGGCTTGCTCTTCTTGCTGTTCCAAACTGAGAAACAAATGCCCTTTTTGTGATTCGCCTATCGGCCACAATAGCTGCATAGCAATGGAGACTGTGCTCAAATCCGTCTTTGTCTCATGCCAAAACGCCAAGCATGGATGCACTGATAAGGTCTCTTTTGGGAAAGAATCAATCCATAAGAAGGAATGTAACTTCTCTCCTTGCTCTTGCCCTGTAAAGGACTGCAATTTCACTGGCTCATACAAGGATCTCTATGATCACTTAAAATCTTCTATCCATCATAAAAGAAAGGCCTATCTACTGCATAATAGTTTCTTTTGTGGTGTTTCCTTTTTCAAGATGAACATCAGCGATAAGATATCAATTCAACGGGAAATTAAGAAGAGGCTATTGTTTGCAGTGCAATGTTTCAGGGAGCCGTATGGGGTGTATGTTACGGTAAGTTGCATTGTACCATCTACTACAGACGTCGGAAAGTACTCATATCGTCTCTCCTACACTGTGGATGGACACACTATAACTTATGAATCACCAGAGATGAAGATGATCCGGGAAGTGAGCTTCCAAATCCCTCAGGATAATTATATGTTGATTCCTAGCAGTTTATTGCGTGGTGAATTGTTGGATATGAAGCTTTACATCGAGGAGTTGAACAAAGAGCAAGAAAGTTAAGAGTGATATAATTGAAGATGGTCCTTTTGTTTTTGCTTTTATATTCAAACTCTATCTATCTCGTATGTTTTATTTAGCCCGTCCATTGAAGTTAATAAATAGTTTTTGAGGTTTGCCCAAAAAAAAGAAGCTTTTGAGGTAATTGTAAGATCAGACTTAGTTGATGTAGCCCATTACTTAATTATCATGAGCTCTCATAAGTGGATATTTCTTTGATGCTCAGTTGAACATTAGTGACAATGATTAAGTTCCTTGTTAATAATGTGAGGAACTATGGTTTTCTGTTCAATGTTTATGGTACTGTTAGTTGTACACTCGTACTGAACGTCTGAACCATCTGCTCAAGAATAATGGATGTTCTCATATTTTCTTTGGTACAGGGTCGATGGACACTGATTCTTGAAGTGAGCTCTCAAAGTGCTGAATAGAATTCACGTTTGTCCCTAACAGTTTATTGTAGCATCAAAAGGTGAATATTTGTCGAGACGTTCTTAGATCCACTCCTAGGGTGGATCTCTATATCCACCACTCTCCCCTGCACCAATCATAATTTCACGTCACAAGAATGTTAAAATTAAAAAAATAAATAAAAAAGTGTTAGAAAAAAAAAGAAAACGGCAACACAATAAATGATGTCTAACAATTAACTGTTTCTATTTTTTTTAGAGATTAGGGTTTATGGTATAAGGTTTAAGCTCTTTGGGTTTAGGGTTTATGAATTAGGGTTTAAGCTCTTTGGATTAGGGTTTAGGGTTTAGGGATTAGGGTTTAGTTTTTTATTTTTTAAAATTTACATGTTAGGTTTAGGGATTAGGGTTTATGGTATAGGGTTTAAGCTTTTTGGGTTTAGGGTTTATGGATTAGGGTTTAAGCTCTTTGGATTAGGGTTTAGGGTTTAGGGATTAGGAGTTAGTTTTTTATTTTTTAAGATTTACATATTGGGTTTAGGGAGCTTAATCCCTAATCCCTAAACCCTAATCCATAAACCCTAAACCCAAAAAGCTTAAACCCTATACCATAAACCCTAATCCCTAAACCTAACATGTAAATTTAAAAAAATAAAAAACTAAACTCTAATCCCTAAACCCTAAACCCTAATCCAAAGAGCTTAAACCCTAATCCCTAAACCCTAAACCTAAAGAGCTTAAACCTTATACCATAAACCCTAATCTATAAAAAAAAATAGAAACAGTTAATTGTTAGACAGCATTTATTGTGTAGCCGTTTTCTTTTTTTTCTAACACTTTTTTACTTTTTTTTAAATTTTAACATTCTTGTGACGTGGAATTATGATTGGTGCAGAAGAGAGTGGTGGATATAGAGATCCACCCTAGGAGTGGATCTAAGAACGTCTCATATTTGTCGGCTCCAACCATCTTTAATAGATTGCTGCCTCAGTTTTTAATGATGTGCGTCATATTGCTTTTCAAGAAGTGAAGAAACTTCTTTAAATGAGCTCACAATTACGCCCTCAAGCACAGAGGATAAAACACCCACGGGAATACTGAATCTTAAAGTTTTCAGTTGCCCTATTTGCGACGAGCCATTCACTATTCCTATCTTGCATGTTACTCTTTCAATTTTGCGTTATTGATTCATGTTGTTTCTTTTTTTTTAGAGTCAAACATGAAGATGATATTTGGCTTTGTGTTCAGTTCGATTTTTTTCTTTTCTTTTCGTCATATACTTGATGATATAAAGTGAAGTGTAAATACTGCCAGGGCCGAACCAACTAATTTGGTGACCTGAAGTGGAGCGAAAAATTGTGACCCCTATACGGCTATACATATGTATAAAATCAAACCCGTGACAAGAGAGTCATAAACTTTTAACATATTCAATAACAAAACATATTTTATTGAATCATAAACACATTAAAGAAAATCTTGGGTTTGACATTGTTTAAAATTTGTGATATAATAGTAGATCTATTAACCTATTACCTATAGCAAAAAAAATGTGGCCCTAAAAAAATGAAAAAAAAAAATGGTGTCCCTAAGCAATGGCTTAGGTGGTCTGTCCTCTGGGCCGGCCCTGAATACTGCATGCATATGAATTCTGCTCGTGGATCGACAGTAGACTAGAAAGAGCAAAAGAATTTTTTCTTCGTCCAGAGCATTAGAGAGACAAAGAATGAGAGGGTCACAACCGGACTTGAGATATTCGGGATTTTATTAGAAAAAAATCTACAATTTTATTTTTATACTAATAAAAATTATATCTAAAATTATAGAAAATAAATAAAATAATTTAAATAAAATAAAATAGAAAATAAAAGAAAAATATTTTATGATAGCATCAAAAACAGTTGATGTGACAAAAGTTAGCATTATTTTATATTGTACGGACTTTTATAGTTTTATATAATTTTTAAATAATATCTATTAAAAATAATGAAAAATCAATTTTTCACAAAATGTTTTAGTCAATCTTTTTGCAAATTATTTTTAAAGAAATTTATCAAATTTTTTTCAATTATTATTTTCAATTTTTTTTTTCTCTGAAAAAACATTCCTGAAATTGTATTATTATTTTCAAAAAACGTATAAAACTATTTATTATATAAGTTTGTAATACATTATACTTTCTAAATTAATATTATAGTTTATTGGTTATACATCTCTAATTTGTATACTTTTCTAATTCTTATTTTATAGGTTCAATTCCAAACAAAATGAAAAAAAAACTTATTGTTTTATTTTTGGAAGAAAGATTTTTTGGAAGGTATTTCGAAATTGTATTATTGTTTCCTGAAAATATTTATACAATTTTAGAGAAATTTTTTAGAAAAATTTGAAAAAAAAAATTGAAAAAAAAATCGAAAAATAATTTTAAATAAGTAATTACTTTTGAAATAAAATATTTGTGTTATTATAGAGAATTACCCAAAATAAAAACAAAGAAATTTTTTAAAAGATATAATTTCAAATAGTTACAACTGACATAATTTTTTTCTTTTATTTCTTTAAAAACATAAATATAATATATATTTTATAAATTAATATATAAAAGTAAGCTTTTATAAAATTTAGGGGTTGTATTACTCCAATGATTACTCCATTTTTCACTCCATAAATAGAATATTCTAAATATATTCTTTTTATTTTGTTATTAATGTGTTGTAGTTATAAAATTTACAAATTGACGCCATTTGTTTTATTTTTTTTGCAAAACTTCCATTAATTATGAAATTATTTTAAACTAAAATTTATTAAATAAAGAAAACTTCAATACATTATAAAATAAAAATAAAACATTTTATTTTTTATTTAAGCATCACCATTACTGTATATTTCCTACAAATGATCTATCAATGTATTTCGAAGTGAAAAATGAGCTTCTTTATCTTTGATCTTTCTAAATCGACCAAAAAACTCTTGGAACTGGATATTATCATCATCTGCTATTTGGACATCTGGAGGTGGAGCTTCTCTTCCAACTCCAATTGGTGCTTCGAGATCACGCTCATCCTCGATTATTATGTTATGTAAAATTACACATGTAGTCATTATAACATATAACACATTCTTCTTCCAAAAACGAACCGACCCTTTCACAATGGCGAAACGTGATTGGAGAAATCCAAATGCACGTTCGACGTCTTTCCTATATGCTTCTTGTTGTGTAGCAAAATATTTTTTCTTTGGACTCATTGGCTCGTGAATAGTTTGCACTATGGTGGACCACTTTGGATATATACCATCAGCTAAATAATAATTCATATTATATTCCTTTTCCAGAATGATATAATGAACAGGAGGAGCAATACCTTGAGCGAGATTGGAGAAAAGGTGGGAAGACTCCAACACGTTGATATCATTATTAGTGCCTGACATTCCAAAATATGCATGCCATATCCAAAGATCATAATCTGCCACAACTTCAAGATTGTAGTAAGTGAGCCACTACGACCTGCATATTGTCCAACCCAACCGTAGGACAATTTTTCCACTTCTAGTCCATGCAGTCTAAGCTGCCAAGCATTCCTGAAAACCCCCGTTTTTCACCAATGTGAAGAAGTAGAAATGTCATTAGGTATTGGTGATCGTAGGTACTGCTATGAAAATATATCCACTATTGCTCGACAAAATCTTTTCATGCTTTCGATTGCTGTTGATTCGCCTATCTTTACATACTGATCTGTGGCATCTGCGGGAAGACCATATGCTAGCATCCAAAACACGGCCGTTACTTTTTGAAGGGACGATAATCCAAGCCTACCCATTGTATCCCTTCGCTGCATGAAGTATTTGTCATATCTTTCAACTGCATCAACAATAGGAACGAGTAGGGAACAAGAGATACAATATCTCCTACGAAATATAACATCATTGTAAACCGGGGCCTCTGAAAAATAGTGAACAATATATCATGTGCACTTTCTCGATCGCGGTCAATAAAAGAACTTCCGGAAACTGAGCCACCACGGATCGCCTGGTTTTCTTGATCAGAGAGGAAATGTTGGACGACCGAGTTGTTATTCGCAATAACAAGATGTATCGCTTCTTCGTCATGATCAAGACTATTGATAATTTCTGTATTTTCATCATCATTTGTAGAGGATGATGAAGCATGAAAATTTGATAGATTACTGAAATTGAATTCATTTTTGAGAGAAGAAAAAAAAAAAGATGTGCAAAGTAATAGAAATTTATTGGATTATGATGTCATTTATAGAAATGTGATGATATTTTAAATTAAAAGACATTTTAGTTAATACAGTTTTCTTTTATTGAAATAAATAAAATATTATTATTTAAAAATAGAACTATCCGTAAAACAATGCTTTAAAAATCCCAATCCCAAACTTTTTAGTTTGAGTCATTTTAAACCTTAACTATCACGTAGACTACTTAAAACATGAACTTTTGTTGACTATAATTTTAATCCTCAACTTTTCGTTGACTTTGCCAACTTAAACACGCCGTTAAATAGATTAACATTCCGTTAACACTCCATTAAACTGGGGTTAAATTCTTCCGTTAAAACTCTAAACGACGTCGTTTTGCTTAAATTTGAATAATTAAAAAAATTTGTCTCTGCTGGGATTTGAACTCGGGTTCAACAAAGTTTTAAGCGTACGTTTTTGCCACTGTGACACAGTGTTTTATTCTAAAATTGTGATTCGGGGGGACTCGAACTCGGGTTGGATGGATGTCTGAGAGAGGGTTTATGCCACTTTGTCATAACGGCTCATTCGAACTACTAACACAATTAATTTATTTTGTTATATCAGCAGCGAACAATTAAAAGTTGAAATTTTCTCTCTGAAACTCTCGCAAATTAGTTTCAAAAAGTTGAGGTTTGCTCTCTACCACAACTATTAACACAATTAATTTCAAAATCGATTCGGGGATTTCGCAAATTAGGGTTTGCTCTCTGAAACTCTCGTGACTTGACTAAACTTTAAAACGTTTAATTGTTCGCTGCGTGATATAACAAAAGAAATTAATTGTGTTAGTAGTTTGAATGAGCCGCTATGACACAGTGGCATAAACCCTTTCTCAGATATCCATCGAACCCGAGTTCGAGTGCCCATGGAACACAATTTTTTTTAATTGTTGATCTATCAAAAGGGATTAATTGGGCTAATAGTTTGAATAAACCACTGTGCCACAGTGGCAAAAACGCACGCTTAATATTCTGTTGAACCTGAGTTCGAGCCCCAGCAGACACAATTTGAATGAGCCGCTATGACACAGTGGCATAAACCCTTTCTCAGATATCCATCGAACCCGAGTTCGAGTGCCCATGGAACACAATTTTGTTTAATTGTTGATCTATCAAAAGGGATTAATTGGGCTAATAGTTTGAATAAACCACTGTGCCACAGTGGCAAAAACGCACGCTTAATATTCTGTTGAACCCGAGTTCGAGCCCCAGCAGACACAATTTTTTTAATTATTCAAATTTAAGCAAAACGACGTCGTTTAGAGTTTTAACGGAAGAAATTAACCCCATTTTAATGGAGTTTTAATGGAATGTTAATCTATTTAACGGCGTGTTTAATTTGGCAAAGTCAACGAAAAGTTGGGGATTAAAAATTATAGTCAACAAAAGTTCATGTTTTAAGTAGTTTACGTGATAGTTGAGGTTTAAAATGGCTCAAACGAAAAAGTTTTTCGTTTGGGATTTTTAATGCAATTTTCCCGTAAAACAATCTTTATTTATTGTGTTCCACCAACTTATTTGAATATCAAGGTTGTGTGTATTGGTTCATTTCTTTAATCTATGAATTAAAAGTTGTAATTCCCACCAAAACCTCCATGCAACGAGTCCAATGCCTCAGAAATCAATTGCATGCAGGAGTTGAACATTACATGCACAAGTCAAATAACAATTGCCAATCAAATTGTAGGGTTTTTTTTACAAATCGATGTATTGATTTTTTTCTGAAAAATACATGCATTAGTCAAATGAACCAATTCCCATCTCGTAGACTCGTACACGAATAGTCAAAAAAAAAAAAGCTTGGCTCCAATATCCATCACTATTTGGAACATGCAGTGGCCAATAGTTAGTAAATGTAATATCCATCCCTATGGGTCCGATTGGTGAACGAAAGCGGAACGGTAAGATTAGCGGTAAGCGGAAGTGGTAAGCGGTTAGGGAATAGTGCAAAGCGGTAAGAACAAGCGGTTGGAGAAAGCGGTATAAAAAAAACTGAGAGAAAAAATTTAATATTATTTTTCCTAACGCTTTGATGATTGGTAACCGTCAAAGCGGTAAACCCCTTACCGCAGCGGTAAGGGAACACCAATCACAACCATAAAAATACAAATTGATAAACCTAGAGATGTATACATCTATAAATAGCATTATGGATTTTAACTTTCATTCACAACATTGAACATTCTATAATATTTACATTTGAGTGAGAAATTGTCTATTTTTTCTTCTGGGTACTCTCAAGAAGAAAATAGGCTTTTATGTCAAGTTTATATGGAATTTTTTCAAGATCCAATCAAGGGTGTTTATCAGTTATAGTTATCTGATCAATTTTGGGCTTGTGTGATAGAAGCTTATGAGTGTGGAAAAAACGCGACATAGAGTGAACGTTCAAAAAGATCCATTCAATCTCGAATTCAACTTAGTGAGAGAGCAACGAAGAAATTGCATTCATGAATAAGCGCATCTTCAACCCCACTCCATTTTCTCCTCTAAATTTCATTTTGGAGTAAATTTCTCTCCAACCCTACTCTATTTTTCACTCCAAAATAGAATAATGGATGAGACTACTATATATATGGAGACTCCATTTTTTACTCCATTTTAGAATTGAAATTTTTTATTTATAAAAAGATCCTTCCAATATTGAATTTTTCTAATTTGAACCTTTTTTCTAGGGCTGGGCATAATATCCGGACCCGAAATACCGAACCGAACCCGAACCGAAAAAGTAGAACCGAATCCGAACCCGAAACTATAAAATACCCGAACGGGTCCTAAACTCCTATATCCGAAAAACCGAACCCGAACCCGACCCGAACCGAAAACCGAATGGGTACCCGAAATATCCGAATTACAATTATATACCTAAAATATTAATTATATTTAGACCTAATATAACAAAATTATCCAAAATTATAATTATAAACTTAAATATATTAGTTGTTTTTAGTCTAAAATAACTAAATTATCAAAAATAAACAAAATATATTAAGGATTTTGTTATATTTATCAAAATTTAACGAATTTTTATTTAAATATAACTAATTTTTATTTTTGTTTTATGTTTTTCGGGTACCCGAACCCGAACCGAACCCGAATGGAACCGAGCCGAACCCGAACCGAAATTCTAAAATACCCGAATGGGTTTTATATCTCAGACCCGAAAACCCGAAAACCCGAAAGACCCGAACCGAACCCGAACGGGTACCCGAACGCCCAGGCCTACTTTTTTCAATACATCAATAATTTATTTCTCACGTGTTATGTTGTACGTTTTATGTTGTTGTTGTAATGTAATTTTTTGTTGTTGTAATGTTATAAAGTATCACGTGCCCTATTATGAATTTTTTTTTCTTTTACTTTTATGTAATTTAATTAATTCTTTTCTCTCCTCTTAGTTTAGTTAAGCATTTTCATGTTTTTATTTCATTAATTTATACACCAATTTATACTAATTTATATTTCTATTTTTGAGGATTATTTATAAATAATTAAAACTAATTTTATAAAAAGATTGCAAAGTAAAATAAACTTAAGGATACATAAAAATGCTGAAAATAAAGATAAGCAACATAAATATTAGCGATTTAATATTCTGGTAAATCTTTTCCCGATCCACTGAGGTCGTTAAATATTGTCCAAATGAAGTTGATGGAGGAGTAACTTGTTGATCTTGTTGTTGAGCATTCCGCTTTTGTAAAATTCTTGCTTGCTCACCGTGAATATATGCTCGAATATTCAGATCTGATACAGAATTCGTGTCATAAAATAACATATTGTTTTCTATCTCCATCTCTTTCAACGCATAGTTATTTTGTTGAATCTGTAAAAAGTCTTGTCTTTGTGTTTTTGATTCCTTTAATTGCTCCAAAATTGTTTATTTCCTTCTTCTAACGTGCTCAAAACTGATGTTGTTTGCTCATCAAGTTTTATTTTTATTTTGGATTTTTTTGTTTCCACTTGGTCGTGGAGATGGAGATCCGCCAATAAGCTCGTCACTATCATCTACGTTTAGAGAAAATGAAGACAAACCTGGAGATTCTTGTGTAGGAGAATCAATGGTAGGATTGCTCGACTCCAAAGATGTATATTCGACATGAGATGATATTAATATACGTTTAGTAGAGGCGACACCATCTTTAAATTAACTTTTAAAAACTCTTAACAATATTCCAAACATGCTCAAATTTTCAACCTGTTTTGAAGTTTGAATTTTCTTGAAACATTAATTTAGCTTGATTGAGCTGCATCATTAAAAATAAAATTCTAATATCCATAAAAAATAATAATACAAACCCTCTATTAAAAAATTACAAGAATAAAAATACAAGAATAAATTTAATAGTTATATTTAAATACTTACAATATCATCATTTGAAGCACCACTTGGACGTCTATTTTGACATTGTCTTAGGCTACAGTACAGAGGAGAAAACACACTCGGCGTTGCTGGATCTTGATGTTCTCAATTGTTCTCTATTTGGGTCGACCCCGAGGAGAGAAAACATCCTAGGCGTTTCTGGATCTTGATGTTCTGAGTTGTCCTATTTGCGTCGAGCCACGCAATATTCCTATCTTCAGCGGCGGAGGTAGTGCATGGTTAAGGGGGTCATTTGACCCATATGAAATAAATATTTATATTGTTTTTAGTCTATTTTAAATGAATTTAGTAAAATATTTAGTGAAAATGAATGTTTGCCCCCTATTAAAATGAGTTCAATCTTCCAAATGCACCCATTATTTTATTTATTTTTCCCTATTATATCATTATGATTTTATATATCATAATTGTTTAGTATGACCCCCGTAAAACTCATTTCTACCTCCGCCAGTGCCTATCTTTCAGGTTAGTTTTCAAATATTGCATTGCTGATTCAAATAGTTTATTTTCTTAGGTTTCAAATAGTATCTGATTTTCAGTTCAATATTTTTTTATTTATAAACTTTGTAGTGATTGTTGTTGGTTGATATCGTTTCTTGAATACAGCTTTGATTGTCATTCATTGGATTGTATTATAGTGTGAGAATGGACATTTTAGCTTGCTCTTATTTCTGCTCAAACTTACTAATAAGTGTCATTCATGTCCTTCACCTGTTGGCTACATTGGCTGCAGAGCAATCCGGAGTATTCTTGAATCAGTCTGTCCCATGCCGAAATGCCAAGTTTGGATGTTCCAAGAACGTCTCTTACTGGAAAGGACAAACCCATGAGAAGGAACAACTGCTTTCCTTGCTCTTGCCCTGTAAAAGACTGCAATCACACTGGCTAATACAAGGACATTCCGTATAAGTCTGCCCACCTAAAAGGATACGGCTTCTCTCGACCAGCAATGCGTACTAGGTTTGATTTTGGGAACCCTTTCGTGCCCATATGAACATCAGCGATAAGATGTCTCTTACAGTACTGAAGATGTACACACTGTGATTTACAAATTACCAGAGGTGAAGAGGATTCTTGAAGTGAGTTTTCAAACTCAAGAATATTTCATGTTAATTCCTTTCACAGTTTAGTACCTGGTGAATTGTTGGACTTGAAGCGTTGCATCAAGGATTTGAACCAAGAGTATGGTGTCGGTCTTTTCATTGTTCTTTAGTATTCTAATCACTACAAGAAAACTGCCTCTTAGCTACGGATTTAATTGTAGCTACGCTTGATTTTCCGTAGCTAGGTTGGCATTTGCTGCATATAGCTACGACTGTTATCCGCGTCTACAAGCTCGACGCTACGAGTATTTCGTAGCTATCCGCAGCCAACTATCCACGGCTTAGCTACGACACAATTCGTAGCTACTAGCTACGACTAGCTACGTCAGCCGTTCGTAGCTTTATTAGTTACGACTGGCTACGATTATAGTCGTAGCTATTTTAAATAATTTTTAAAAATAAATTAAACTAAACAAAAAATAATTTTATTTAAATTAATATTTATAATAAAAATAAAATTACATTAAATAATTAAATAACTAATATTAAAAACAAAAATAGCATAAAAAATATTAAAAATATTTGATTAAAAATTTTATATAATAATAAAATTACAATTCCTAATTGAATAAAACTACAATTACAAAATAAATATATAAACAATTACTAAAAAAAAAAAAAAGAGAAAACGCAAAACAAATCGCCGACCACGACCACCGTCTTTATCCCCACGGCGACTCCGATGACGAGATCGGTGGAGGAGGACATCATGACCGGCTTATTCCGGCTAGTTTTCTTCGTTTTCGGTGGAGATGCGAGAGCTTCGTCTTCGTCGGTGGAGATGCGAGAGCTTCGTCTTCGTTTCTCTCCCTGCATCATCGGCGATAAGATTCACCTGCCTCTTCGTCTTCTCTCAA
Source organism: Orychophragmus violaceus (assembly GCA_030180135.1). Lineage (NCBI taxonomy): Eukaryota > Viridiplantae > Streptophyta > Magnoliopsida > Brassicales > Brassicaceae > Orychophragmus > Orychophragmus violaceus. Next base: position 14,738,897 of record CM058234.1, on the reverse strand, counting down.
CCCCGGAGCGAGACTGCTCGTCACGGCTTCGACAGATCGAGTCTTTGCTTCCTCTTCGTCTTCTGGTCCGCTTCACCTTCGTCATCCATCCGACAGAGATAACACCGCAACTGTCGTCGGCTTCTTGGATGTAGAGGAGAAGTCACGAGTGAGTTGAGGACGGAGAGGAATCGATGAAAAATTTGCAGAGGTAAAAAGAAGAAGAAGGTAAAGATGGACTATTTGATACAAACACAAAAAAAAAGAACGGCGGAGTGTGAGTGGAACAATGGCACAAATGCCACTTTCTCAGAAATCACAATCCAACATGCCACTCCATAATCAGCATGCCACTTTTTTTTAATGAAGTGACGAAACTACCCCTGAATTTTTTTTAATGAAAAATTCATCACCCGTGTGGTACAACTGCCCTCCAGATATACCAGTTGTACCAGTACAACTGCCCTCCCAGATGTACCAGTTATACTGGTTGCCCTCACAGATGTACTAGTTGTACCAGTTGCCTCACAGACATAATAATCCTTCAGTTGTACCGCAACTAGGAGGATTCGAACCCTGGACGTGTCGCGCGTACATGGACGCGCGCGACCACCTGGACTAGCGTGTATTTTACAAATCTATACCAATTTAATGCTATTTAACCCTTACAAATCATTATTGGGATTCATTAAGGGTAAAATTGTAATTTTACTGAAAGTGGCATTTGTGATCATTTTTTTATAGAAGTGGCAGTTAAGATTATTACTCAATACTCAGTGTGAGTTGAGGACCGTGAGAGAGAGAGGTGAGACATCTTTAAATATTTAGGTTATACATCCAACGGTTAGGATTTAAAGTAGATCAAGATCTAACGGCTTAAAATAATGATTCGGGTGATAACATTTTTGACCAATAAGAATCATTTTAGGGTTATTTAATCTGAAAATTATTTAAAAAATAACAAACATGATTAAAATTAATTTTTTAAAAATATGAAATTCAAAAAATGTAACAAATAAAATATTTAAATTCGAAAAGTGTTATAATTTTTACTATGAATATATATAATGATTAAATTATTGTTTAATACATTTTTGTTTAAAATTAGTATTAAAAAGTGTTAATTTTTTGGTTTACATGATTATAAATTTTTAAAAAGTGTTACATTTTAGATATGAATCTATGTAGTAATTATTTTTTTTTTTTAAGTGTTAAAATTTATTTGTGAGTATATATAATACTTAAACTTTTGTCTAAGATTTTTTAAACATTTATTATTATTATTAAAAGATTAGTAAGGTTTATGATATAGGGTTTAATTAAAGGTTGATGTTTAGGGTTATAAGTTAATATTTAAAATAGTTGATTTGAAAAATATTTTTCTTTTGTAAATGTTGAATATTAGTTTGTATATGTTATATTAATTGGAATGTTATTTACTGGAGTTTGTTTATTCTTTAGAGTTTTAGGGTTTGTTTAGGATTTAGGTATTATATTATGTATTGGTTTAATGTATTAGTTTTATTTATAACTATAGATTATACTTTGGACTTTTATAAGTTTTGAATCTTAGTTTTGTATATTGTATAACAATTAGAATTTTTATTAGAGTTTTATTTATACTTTAGAGTTTTAAGGTTTGTTTAGGGTTTAGGGTTTAGAGTTTTATGTAGCTTTTTGTAAACTATATATGTAAATGTTTAAATATTAGTTTTATGTATATATAATTAGTTTATATATTTTGATTTTATAGTTATGATTGAGATTAATGTTTAGAATATGATTATGGTTTAAGGAATAATGTTTTAAGTATTGTGTTTAGGGTTTTAATTTTGTGTTTAGAAATAACATATTTTAAAAATATTTTTAATTTATAAGTGTTAAAATTTAGTTTTGGAAATATTATACTAATTATAATTTTATTAGTATGAGTTTTAGAGTTTGTTTAGGGTTTAGGGTTTCAATAGCTACGAGTATATTCGTAGCTATCCATAGCTATACAATATAGTTGTGATTAGCTACGGATTTTTTCATAGCTAATTAGCTACGACAAACGACGTAGCTAATCGTAGCTATTGTTTGCTATGACTTATTCGTAGATATTCGTAGCTATGTAGCTACGGATAGCTATGACCCGTATTCGTAGCTACGTAGCTACGACCTTGCTACGATTTGAATTCGTAGCTAATCCGTAGCAATCCGTAGCTTAAAAAATTAGCTACGGATTAGCTAAACACAGTTTTTTTGTAGTGAATTAAATTGTATTCCGACACTCAAAAGCTAAATGTCGGCGACGATGCATCATTCATATATTTGGGAAGCTCAGTTCTTACCCATCTTTAGGGCTCGAGAACTCGTTTTCTTTCAAATTCGAAGATCTTAAGGGCCGTGTACATCACTACATCAGTTTTCTACCGCTGCTGAAAACCTGGACGAGCTGATGGCTATTGTGATGCAAAGACTGGCAGCGATGTGGAACAACGGCCCCTGATTATATATGAGGATGATGAAGGAAGGTGATAATTAAGGTTTTGATTACATCGGATAGTGATTTGTTTGGTGCTGTTACTCTTGCTAGGTCTACAGGACTAAAGGTTTTGAGGCGGCATTTGGACTTCACCGAGACAACAATAAGGAGCTTGAGATTGGAAACGGGTCAGCTCAAGAAAGCGAATACTATAGAGAGCGAAGGAGGCGGATGGGTTACATGGCCTGGTGGTGTGGTGATTACAGGAGTTGTTGTTTAATGACCATAGTTGTAGTTGTTTACTTGAAAGGCTCAAAGAGTTGACCTAATTTACACGATTAAACAATATATTAAATATATACAATAAAATATATAAATATCATAATTTATAAAAAAATGACTTTATGAAGTTCGAAGTTGACGAGCCTCTCGAAAGACCTAATTCTCTCTCGATTTAGTTCCGCCGTCAAGGGTTTCGTTGGGCAGATCCACCGCCGGCCAGCGCGTGGCGGCTCTCATAGCGCCGGCGCTGGCCCTTAGATTCCGTCTGTAGCCGATCTGGTCGTAGCAACCCCTTTCCTCAGCTCCGGTTCTCTTTTGTCCGCTCGACCTCACCTTTGCCGTTCGTTTCCCGCCGCCTGTTTGTCTTCTCCGGCCGTACTCCTCGGGCTTCTTGTGCTGCCGCGTCTTTCTTCATCATAGGCGGCCTCCTACGGCGAGGCTGCTTAAATCGCCGTCTGGTGTTGGTGCTGCACAAGCCTTGCTCTGTCGAAGTCCTTGTCTCTTCCGCGGTGGTGAGTCTCCTCGTGTTAATGTGTCTCTAGTTTGTTTGGTTAGGGTTCAGGTTCGTGTGTCGATTGTAGAGTCTGGGTTGGGATTTGGGTTAGTTTAGTTTAGTTTAATTTATGTTCAACTTAGTTTGTCTCATGTTTCCTCTTCTGTTTAGGTAAATTGTTGGTCAGGTCTTGGCTCTAACTGGTTTGCTTGCATCATTTTGGTTTCTTTTGGGTTATTGGTAAGTGCTTTTCAATCCTGTTTTTTCTGCTTTAGTTTTGACTTTGAGGTCTTGGATTGGGTAGGCTTCGTTAGAGATTTGGGTTTTAGATTTTAGCTTCTATCTAGGTGATTTCCGGCGCATGTGATTGTGTCAGTACCGTATCCGAAAAAGGTTTAGGAGAACTTTCTTAGGTTCTTTCTTGTCGGGTTGTGAAGCTTTGGGTTTTGGTTTCGAGTTTCGAGAGAGAGTTCTCTCTGTTAGTCTCATTGTAGTTGATGTTATCGTTCGGTGGGCCGTGGGCAACGACGATTTATCTCGCTTCTTTATTCTTCGTTGGTGCCAAGATGTGCAAGTTCTTCTGGTTATTGTTAGATTCTGATCGTATCGATTTATGTATGTTACAGTTGTAGGATTAGCTACCCCTTGTGGGCTTCAGCAACCCTTTATGGGCTTTAGTTATCGGGGATATTCTGTTTTTCGCCGTTTTAGTTTCCGGAGAAGGGTTTGTCTTCTGCCGGCTTTAGTATTTCAAAAATGTATCCCTCCATTGTCAATATAAATATCTTTCAGATGGAAAAAAAAAAATATCATAATTTATAAATAATAAAATTTATATTAAATTATTATTATAAGATTTTATAATGTAATATATGAATTATCATAATTTATAAATAATAAAATTTATATTAAATTATTATTATAAGATTTTATAATGTAATATATGAATTATCATAATTTATAAATAATAAATATTATATTAATTTATTATTGTAATATTATATTTTTTTAGGCGGATTAAAAGCCTAGAAAGCTTTTTAGAATTAGAACACTACCAAAAACTGAAGCAAAAATTCTTGGAAGGCAAAAGTCTTTTTTGTTCTTTTTATTTTGGTAAGTTTAATACAATTTCATTTGACATAGTTGATGTAATACCCCTGAAACCGAGAAAAATAAAACCAGGGAATGTTGTTGCACTGCAATTTTGGTATTTGTTTTGATTTATTTGCTTCATTTTTGTTAATCTTGTGTCATATTGTTGTTACTGACACAGAGGAACTGTGGTAGATCAGATTTGTGGGTGTTATCATTTTCAATCACGACCGCTTATGAGTTAGATAATTTACATCTGATTCGTTTAGCAAAGGCGCAGGTTTGCCCGAGAGGTTAAGGGGGAAGACTTAAGTTCTTCTGCACATAAGTGCGCGTGGGTTCGAACCCCACAGCCTGCATTGTTATTTTTCTTTCTTTTTAACATGTATGAAGATTTCAAGTGTTATTACCAATAGAAGGCCCAATAACGACGGAGCCTTCTAGTTTCCATCTTTCTTTTCTACTCATCCGAAAAGACATTGACCCAAACAAAAACATATCATTTGAACTGCTACACTAAGTCACTAATCATCCATGTCGTACATCTTTCTCCATCTCTTGATCCAAATATCTCCCTCAAATTCTGCACCCGCCGTAGTTCCTCTCCGCCACCAGATCCTTCGCGACAACCATCTCTTCGGTCATTTTTCGTCGAAGACAAATTACCCGACTCCACACTCTCATACGGTCCTATCTCTATCCTTCCACAGGCGATGTCAAAACAGTCACTGTCTCCACCTTAAACGCCGGAAATATATTTAAAGGGAGATATTATCGTAATAGTGGTCACTTGGACCCAATTAAATCATATTCTCTATCCTATGGTTGGAGAAGTATTATATATGCTTGACCTCTGGTTAGCACTAATCAAAAGGGTTGGAACATGAGCTTTCATATCAATTTATAATGAATCATGGATACCAGGCCTATGCTCGAGATCATCATCATCAAAAATCATGCACTTTGACCCATCACTAAAGGTTAATCAATTGATCAATCCCATTACTCATATGTGGAATGATCAGTTGATTCGAGATATAGTAGTACCGGAAGATGCAAATAAAATTACTACTTTACCAATTAGTCGACTTTCGCGTCCGAATACTATTAGATTACATTTCACAAAATTTTGTAGATACACGGCGAAATCAGGGTATCAACTGAAACACACTTCTTCGATCAAGATTACATTAAGATCACATATATATGGACCATATGTCAAGGCTATACAGGTATACACATGGAAAATAAAATGTCCTCCAAAATTAAAACATTTTATTTGGTAAGTAATATCGGGATGTATATCGGTAATGAAAAATTTGAGAGCAAGGGAAATAAAATGTGATATGTGGTGTGCTAGATGTGGGGCGGAAGAGGAAACAATAAATCATGTCATTTTTTAATGTCCACCTGCATTACAGATGTGGGCACTATCATCAATTCCCTCCAATCCGGAGCGTTTCCCAACTCAATCGGTCTTCATTAATATGGATTATCTATTTTGGAGAATACAAAATAACATCCAAAAAATCACTTTCCATAGATAGTTTGGTATATTTGGAAAAATATAAACGAAAAAGTATTTTAAAATATTGATATAGAACCAAGAGGAATATTAAAGATTGTTGAATCTGAATCACAAGCATAGGTGGAAGTTCAACTACTAGAAGAAAAGATCCCTTTGGACTCACAACATTCGGTCATGGGAGTGAAAATCCCAAAAAATAACTTTAGAAATTCAGGGACGATAGTGTTTTCTAGAAGGTTCATGGAAGGAATGAGATAAATTTGCAGGACAAGAGTGGTATAATATCTACGAAAGAGAGAAATATGTTATGATGGGAGTGAGGAATATAAGACAAAGTCTGACGCCCATACATGCCGAGTTTGAAGCATTGATTTGAGCTATGGATTGCATGAAGAGATGGAATAAACGAGAAGTCACATTTGCAATTGACTGTTCGGAGCTGGTGAAGATAGTGTCTACACCTAAAAAATGTCCACCCTTTGCATTCCACTTAGAGTAGTATGCGCTTCATAAGGATTTCTTTACAAGATTTGTTATTACGCATATTCCACGGGCGAGCAACACCAAGACGGATATTTTGACATAGAGTGTCTGAATTCAACCATCTTATCTTATTTAAGTAGATGTCCATCCACCGACTTAGCTTTCCGAGTCTTTTTAGATTTGTAGTATTGTGGACAAAAAAATGGACTAGGAGTATAGACATTGGGCATGTATAAATGTTTTAAAATTTAGGGTTTTCATTTAGGAAAATTATATCATTATTTTTTCTTCAGATTGAAAAAGAGAAATTTACATTTTGGTGATAAACAAAAAACTATATTTTTGGTGAGAAAATATTTATAGAAAACACGAAACCATATTGTTGATAGAATGTAATCAAGTTTTTTTGGCATAAAACACGATCAAGGTTTTTTGCAAAAAAATCCTCTAAAATGACACTCCATTCATTTCACAAAAAATGTCATTTCTAAAGATTTTTTGTTTCATAAAGAATGTCATTTTACATTTTCATTGTTATTTTATAGACAAAAATCATATTTAATCATTCATCCAAAGTTCATTTTTATATAAATTTAAATAAGATTATCTAGTTAATATCATATTAAATAAGGTTATTTTGTATAATAAAAAAATCCATAATATATGTGACATGTCAAAATGACATTTTTTGTAAAACAAATGGAATAGCTTTTATACGAAAAACATGATATTATATTTTTGACCAAAAAATGCATAATCATATTTTTGACGAAAAAAACATATATCAAAATTTTTTTGGCGAAAAAATATGGAATCTCTTTTTACTAGAAAAATGTAAAATCATACCTTTTCAATAAATATGTTATCGGCAGAAAAGCACAAAATCATACTATTAAAAGTTATTTATTCATGGAACAAAATTTAAAAAACAAAGTTGAGTAAATTAAAATTTGAAAAAGGCATAAAATAGCATAAAAACATACATTATCAAAAATATAGCATCAAGAAAAATAATTGACATTTTTAGTATTATTTTGATTACAAAGACTTTTTATAGCATTATATAAATTAGGATTTAAAATTTATTATTTAGGGCTTAGGGTTTATTATTTAGGGTTAGAGTTTAGTATTTAGAGTTTAGGATTTATTATTTAGGGTTTAAGTTTTAATATTTAAGAGTTTAGGGTTAGGGTTAGGGTTAATTTTGTCTTATCTTTAAAAAAAATGATATTTTGTGATTTTTCCTCCTTGTTGCTATATTTGTGACAATGCATATTTTGTGCTATTTTTGCGATTTGCCCTTAAAATTTATGGAATACTTAGATGAAATTTAAGATCATATTGAATTGGGATGTCCTTCTGCAGCCCATCCAACATGATCTTTATTGGACGTGGTCCTTTGGATAGTTATCTATTACAGACTGACATGTTACAACTCACAAAATAAACGGTTCATGTAAACAAGCTCAACAGGACTTGGATAGACCATTTGAACGCTCTAACTAGCTAAACCCCTCGATAAGGAACGGGAATCGCTTCCAAAGGAACAGCTTTCTTCAATGTAATACCGATCCTTTCTCCCATATCCATTTCTTCTGCATTTAGCCCCTGAGACAAGGCCCAATCAAACGACCTCACCATGGACCCAATCGCCAACGGCAACACCCGTGACGCCAAAGGCAAAGCCGGACACATCCGTCGTCCCGACCCGAACGGTAAGAACTCGAAATCCTGTCCCTTGAAGTCTCTTGGATTCGGATCGGATATAAATCTCTCTGGTTTGAAAATAATCGGATCGACCCATGTTTTAGGGTCACGGCCAATGGCCCAAACGTTGACCAAGACTTGTGTTTCTTTAGGGATAGTGTATTTGTCGAAGATGTGACAAGTGGACAAGGCCTTGTGTGGGACTAGGAAAGGAAGAGGTGGATGAAGCCTCAGGGTTTCCATGATGACCGCCGAGAGATACGGTAGGTTCGGGAGGTCTTCTTCTTGGAGCTTTTGGTTCGGGGACTTGAAGTAGGTTCGGAGTTCGTTTTGGAGTTTGGTTAGGGTTCTTGGGTTGTGTAGAAGTTCAGCTAATGCCCACTCCAACGTGCTTGTTGTTGTGTCCGTCCCCGCGGTAAACATTTCCTATCAATATTGTATTGAAAGATTGTCTAAATGTTAAGTTTTGTCCTAAAACAAGAAATGAGATGTGTAATAATTTACTTACGAAAACAATAACGTTGATATCTCTTTCAGAGAATCTAGAAGGTTCTTCATCAACTCCATCGCCACCGCGAAACTCCAAAAGAACATCTAAGAAATCCTTCGTCTTCTCGTCGCTCCTTTCTTTCTCCCTAACCTCCGTTCTTTCTTTGATAAACTCTCCGGCGATCTCAAACGCGCGTTCCACGTGGAATTGCGTTTTTCTTCTGATGCCTTGTGGGTCAAGAAACCTCAGGAGAGGAAAGAAATCGGCAATGTTTGGTTTACCGGCAAACTCCATCACTTTTCCGGTGTGGTAAAAAAACTCGGAGCCTCTTTTTGAATGGGGGTCAAGCAAATCTCTTGAGAACATAAGGTTTCCTATGAGGTTAAATGCCATCAAGAAGAAATATCTCCCCACGTCGATAGTTTTTGTACCTGATACATATATGTATGTACACGTGTTATTAGTTTCATGATCAAAATTTGAATAATTTGGGGTTTCTTTACTAGACTTTTGAAACTGTAAAATCCTATCAAGAGATGACTTGAATTATACTAAAATTCCATATAGTTGAGCATAATATTTTCTTGTGGTGAATGTGAATCTATAAAATGTAAAATAGTAGTCCTTGATTTATCGTAGCACTGTACCTAAACGTAGATAACACATAAACACCACATGACCCTACTTATCGCCGTCTCAAACTATGTGCAAATTTTATATTAAACGTATATTTGAAAATTAATAAACATTTTCTTAATAACTTAATATTATTTCTTTTGTTGGGAACATGGGACATGTTCAAATCCATCAATTAATTACACGTACTACGAGACGACGACCATGTATATATCTAAGAGTTAGAGTTTACCACACGGTAGGGTGAAAATAAATTTGTGTTCATATTCTTTTAATAGATACATTTTAGAACAACTAGTCATATAACTTTTATGTTCATAAACTTAGGTCTGCGTGGATTGAACGCAGCCGGTATAGCTGTGAATGCGAAAGTTTTCGGTTTCTAGCGTTATTAACTGAATGGTTACGATAGGTTAACTGTTGAATTCAGATCTATTTGCAGGACATCTTGACTGATTAATGTCGAATGCAGTTACGTTTACACAAAAATTTACCAAAACAAATGCAATATATAACTTAGAAAATCAAAACTCTATTGTTATATTAAATATGAAAAGGTTGACAAAATTATCAAAATCAATAGTACAAGTACAACATACCTAATAATAAGATAATTGATAAAACACTAGATAATTTCTTCAAAAATAAATAAACGTCATACCATAATATTACTTATACTCGTGTTTCTATTTTCTTCAATTTGTATAGAAGCTATTATTTCAATTTGTACAAAGATTAGAGTTTGACAAAGAAATTGATAGTTGCAAATTAAAGTTGTAAATGAATAACTATTTTTTGGAATTGAATAATGTGGAATGACTAATTTCATTAAAAAATTATCTTTTGCCTTGAATTCTATTTTTTGGAATGGAATGGTTATTCCATCACATCCACAGAAAAATTCAAAAAAAAATTATTTCTCTACAATTTTGATGAAGATTGAATGAAATAAATTTATACTATTTTAAAATCCAACTTTTTATTTTTGTTTAACAAGATCTCATTCATCTTATTTCATTCAGTTTTATTCATAATTCTATTATATGTAATCCATTTACAGCCTTTATAGACGTTAGTAGTTTTTTCATTTTTTGTGTGAAGACTAATGCCAGATTAACGTTAGATATAAAATGTTAGGTTTATATATATATATATATAAGTGATCGAGGAATTTTTTATAAAAAATAGTTTAGAAATCTTATAAATATAAATTATAATAGGTGGTTAGTGGATATAATTAGTTAGAAAATACCAAATTTATTCATATAGTTCATAATTATAATATCTAAATATTAGTTTGTAGTTTATTATATATTTTTGATTTTCAATGAATTTTATATTTGTTCATAGAAACATATTTTTAATTATTTATTTGCAATTACTCACAACCACAAACATTAATAAGAAGCAGCTTTTAATTTTGAGCTATAGAATGATAAAATGCGTTTGTGATTGTTTTCAAACAGTAAAAACCGGTATCACCCGTAAAACCAGTTAACCTCCTACTATTACATTCAAAAGATAGTAATACCGAAACAAAACAACCGAGCCGTGAAAAAAACTAGTATGTTTCGTTTCATCTATATTTATTTAATAAAAACCTTGATGATATAATTACTCTAATAACTGCGACTAACCGTTTTGGCCACCTTCCTCGACGAACCGAAGCATCTGATCAACGCACCTAGAGCGTACGTCACTAATAGCATCAAGACGGCGTGTGACAAAGAACTGAGTGGTGCAGAGCCTCCGCAGCATCCGCCAATAAGGACCGTACTGAGCCGTGATCAGCGAGCCATCACTACTCTTCCCTCCTTTCATCGCCTCGTAAATCTTCCGGCCGGCCAAAGCCACGTCATGCTTCTTGAAAATCTCCCGAGCCACTTCGCTCGAAGAGATCACAACCGTCAGCATCGAACCGAGCCGAATAGTCATGATTGGTCCGTGACGCCGCGAAAGTTTAGTCAATGAGTCGTGTGGTGGTGAACCGGCGAGCTGAAACATGTTGCCTATCACCGGCCATGGACTTGGTCCCGGAGGCAGTTTTGTACGACGTCGTTTGGTGTGGAGGAGAGATGTAATGTACACGAGGAAGGCGACGGATGAAAATATTCCGATTAACTCGTTCATCGTTAATTGGTTGATCATCTTTCTTGTTTTGTTTTGAAAAAGTTTAGTACAAAACGTTTCTGCTTTATAGGCATCAGGCTTCTAGCGTGTTACTTAGAAAATAATCTGTAACGTATACGAGGAGAGGGTAGTGGATGTAATTATCTTCTGATTAACTTAGCTCGTTCTTCGTTTATTGTTTAATCATGGAGTAGTACGAAACGGTTCTGTGTCACTTAGAAAATACTATAAAGTTGTTAATAGTTTATTGATGTTTTGACAAATATTGTCGCTATTATGTTAGGAATCTTTATCGAATGTAATCGGTTTGAAACCAAACCAAAAGAAAATAGAAAGTTGCTTGGAAAAAGGGATGTTGTAATTAACTTGTAGGCCCACTAAAGCACCCGATGATAACAGCAAATTTAAGTGGGCCGAGCCGAAATCGCTAGAGATCACAATAGGTTCTTTCATTGCTGTATTTGGCAGAGTTGTATATACACAAACATGTATAGACGCACATATACACATATATATATATATTTTTTTTGGTCCGAAAATGAAGTTTTCCATTAAGCAAAAGTTAAGCTATTACATTGGAAATAAAATCAGATTGCCTAAGAGCCATTTTTGAGAGCTCATCTGCTTTCTTGTTTTCATTTCTTGGTACAAAAGAGAAAATGCATCTTCTAAAGGTTTTTGACAAGTTGAGTATGTCGTTCATGATTCCATAGCATTCCGGTAGAGGCTTATTCTCATTGATTGCATTTATTACCGCCAAGCAGTCAGATGCAACTCTGATCTTCATCTTTCTCAAGCCAACTGCATCTTGTAGCGCTTCTCTAATGGCTGCTGCTTCTGCCATTATCGCTGAACCAATATTATTTCGATTCATCTTCATCTTTCTTACTATCACGTTGTCTTCAGAGAAACACCATCCCAGTCCAGCTCTGTTTTCCCCTTTCTTCCAAGCAGCATCAGTGTTGCACATAACTTCATCAGCGTCCATTTGTCTGCTTCTGTTTTTCTCCAATTCGTTCATGTGGGTTGCAGGCTCTTCTTTCACTTGTAGGTCTGACCATTATCTTGCCATTGCAACAGCCTTAGTTACTGTTTCTTGTGCTGGTTTGTCCCTGTTTTCGAATATCAGTTTGTTCCTTGCAATCCAAATTTCCCAGCAAAGCCAAGGGAATAGCGATCCTTTGTTAACACCAGTTGGTGGCAGGTTCTGAAGCTTACTCGCTTTGGTCATAATGGTCTTGATGTTTTCGTGCTCCCCAGTTATGTGTAATCTTGTATTCATCGGTGCTTTGTCCCATACTTCAGTTGCATACTCGCAGTGAAATAACAAGTGATTTGCAGTCTCCGGTTTGTTGCATCGCTTGCAATTTCCTGTTGGGAGAATGTGTCTTTGGACCAGATTCATTCCTACTGGGATTACTCCTCTAGCCATTTTCCATAAGAACACCTTGATTTTTGGGGCTGTGTGTACTGTCCAAACTTCGTCTATCCATTTAAAGCTTCCTTCAGCCTCGTGATTTGGTCTCTCTTCAGTCTCCTCCATTGTCGCATGATATCCCGACTTGGTTGAGTATTGCCCATCTTTGGTTCCTATCCAGAAGTAATCATCCTTTGCTCCCGTTCTACTAGGTTCTATGCAGATTACTTTTTCCCATACCAGAGGTAGGATTTCTCGGATCTTGTCTGTGTCCCATTCTAGTTTGTTAGGCTTCATTAAGTCCGACACCCTCCAGTCCTTTGTCTATCGGGTTGCCGGTCCCATTATCAGGTTGTTATGTCCGTCTAGAAGCCACTGGTCTCTCCACAAGCTTATGTTCCCCCCGTTTCCCACAGCCACTGGTCTCGACCAGCCATAACACTTTTCCATCCATGCGATGCATTCTCTGCAGCAGGGGCTTCTAGGAAGTTGTGATTTGTGCAATACTTTCCCATTAACATCTTTGCCATCAGTGTTCATGGATTCTTTAGTATTCTCCAGCTTGTTTTGGCCAGCAGTGAGTCATTAAAGCTTTGTATCTCTCTAAACCAGAGCCCCCCTTTATTCTTTGATCTTGCCATCTCACTCCACGCTACCCAACAGAGCTTCCTCCTCTCTGAGTTCGAGTCCCACCAGAACCGGGTTAAGGCAGATTGGATTCGTTTGCATAGATTTACCGGGTGAAGCTAGTTATTGAATATGTCGGTATTGCAGTCAGAATCGATTTGAGCATGACTAGTTTTCCGGCTGTTGAGAGCTTTGATGTGGACCAGCTTGAAGCTTTTGTTTAATTCTATCCACTATGGCTGAGAAAAGGTCCTTCTTCTTTCGGCCGAAGAGTTCCGGAAGTCCAAGGTACTTTCCCTTTCCTCCCTCCTTTGTTATGTCAATCTGATTCTTCACCCTTTCTCTTATGGCATTGCTGGTTTTGGCCGAGAAGGTTATAGATGGTTTTTCTTTGTTGATTTGTTGACCCGACACCTTTTCATACTCCTCTAGTATCTTCATTAGTGTCTTGCAGCTCTTTTCTTCTGTTTTTGTGAAGATCATTGTGTCATCTGCAAACAATAAGTGGTTGATTCTTGGGCTTCGGTTTGAGACCTTAATTCCGACAAGTTGCCCATCTTTCTCAGCTCTGTGGCAGAGGCTACTTAGAACTCACTACATATGATGAATATGAATGGTGACAAGGGGTCGCCTTGTCTAATTCCTCTGCTCGGTTTTACTTTGCCTCTAGCTTCTCCGTTGATAAGTAAGGTGTAGGTTACTGTTGATATGCATTGCAATATCCAGTTGACCAGCTTCATGTGAAAGCCCATTTTTACCAAGACAACTTCAATAAACCTCCATTCCAAGCGATCATACGCTTTACTCATGTCCGTTTTGACAGCCATTGTGCATCGTTTTGTAGCTGAGTAATTCTTTAGATAGTGGAGTACCTCATGTGTGATGAGAACGTTGTCTGTTATGATCCTTTTTGGCACAAATGCCGACTGGTTTTTAGAGATGATTGAGCCAAGCACCGGTTGCAGCCTTCGAGTTGTGATCTTTGAGAAGACTTTATAGTAAACGTTACATAAGGCCAAAGGTCTGTACTCCTTGATGTGTTTGGGGTTGTGAGTCTTTGGTATGAGCCTTATGTGAGTCTGGTTTATTGCTTCCGGGAGAGTTCCAGATCGAAAAAGCCATGTATTTCAGATACTATGACCTCCTTTAGATGTGACCAGTTGGATTGATAGAAGCAAGCAGCGAATCCATCCGGTCCCGGGGCTTTGTCCTTGTTTATCGAGAATAAAGATTTTCTGATCTCTTCTGACGTGGGTATCTGAGTCAGACTGTCATTTATCTCTTTTGTGATCACTGGTTTTATAACCTTGTTGACCGTGTCTGTTGGATCAGAGTTTGAAGAGGTGAACATGTACTGAAAATAGTTTGTGATTACTCCTGTAATCTGATCATCTTCATAGTATACACATATATATATACACTCATATACATGTAAATATCAGAGATGTGTATACTAGATATGCCAAGAATATAGCAAAAGTGAAAGTGAAAAATTGTCGTCACACTATTTTGTCTTTTAAGGATATTTGTTGTGTTATGTTCCTCGTTTTCTATCCTCATACCCAAACATACCATTTTCTCTCTCATCCCATCTTCTCGTTTCTCTCTAAAGCCTTTCGCATCCGATCTCGATTCCGGCCGTCGATGAGGGCTTTAGTCCCGCCGGTGGCTAGGGCTACTTTTGATTTTCTCTCGATTCGGCAGATTCCACCGTTTTTCCCTGTTCTGAGATGGATTTCACCGATTTGCTCTTTCGGTCTGCCTTATCCGATTAATATCAGATCTAATAAACTTCGACTCTCCGACAACCGACTTTTCTTCCGACTTCGGTCGGATCTCTCTTCCGGTTTCCCTAACCGGAATCTTTCGATCCTTTCTGTCGCCCTCTTCCATCGCACCACCGGAGACCTCTTTAGCCTCTCTTCCAAGGTTGGCGAGCGCTTGGAGTCGTGTATCCGATGGTCCGATCGAGTGAACGGACTCGACTGGTGTTTAACCGTTCCCGTCATTTTTGATAGGATATGAAGCGCATGTACATCGCCGACAGTGAAGTGGCGGTTTAAAGACTGAGATTCTAAGTGGTGATTGGTGATGGTTGGTCGGAGTAGAGATCGGACGGTTTTTATGGTGTAGCGAACCAACCCATCTTCAGTGCCGGAAAGCATTCGTCGGCGATTTGCATGCCCGACTTTCTCTCATGCAGACGTGTGGCATCCCCTCTCGCCACGTCATGTTAGACCTGTCAAACGATCCACGAACAATGTTTTTTCAGTTTCTATCTGTAACTTGGGCCGAGCCCATTAAATATATTGCACTTTGTAAAAGTCGGATGCTGCCCATTGGGCCATAATATTATCTGCTTGACGACAAAAAAATGTTCCTCGTTTTCTATAAATGGTGTTTTTAAGATGAATATTAAGCTATATTAAAATTAAAAAGAAACGTTTTATATATTTGTTGTAACTTTTTATACAAGAAACCAAAAACATAAAATAAATTCGTTTACAACTTGTTTTAAACTCTCACGTCATTGAATTAAGTATATTCATATTTACAGATTATAAATATAGAACTTAATTTTTAATTATTTTAAATCAATAATTTAATAAAAATAAAGATAACCTAAAAAAAATAAAGTAAATTAAAAATATAAAGAAATATAATGTGAACAATCGTATTTTAATGTTTTAGTTTTTTTTTTTGAACAATAAAAATTTAAGAAAATACAAGAATGACAAGTAGTAATTATTTATCTTATGGGTACAAGTAGGCGGTATACTGCTGCACTTTCTTACGTCTCGTATGGTGACTCATATAGGATCGTTCTAGGATGGTTTGTCGAAACTGACTTCACCGGAATCGGCTGTCAGTTACTTGACTATGTCCGAATTCGCCTAATATGGAATACTACTCTTTTGAGATTCCAAAGAGTTTTCCAATTTGAAAATCTCTATGTGATTCTCAAATTCACTTACGAGCACCTTCGAGGATTTTGTAACATTTGTGGTATGATGTTTCACGAGGCAATTTACTGTCCTTTGAATGCGCAAAATGATCATTTGACCAATCCGGATGATGATGATGATCAGGACGACGGAGACACACCAACTGAAGATCATGTTGATAACTGGAAAAAAGCAGAGAAACAGACATGTGAGTTGCCAGATGACCAGACTGATGAACCAGCATACGTTCATGAATTCGCAACAAAGAAGCGAAAAGTTGAAGTACTAGATCCAACTTTGAAAGTTTCCAGTGTCTACAAAGACTCACAACCTACGTCTATCACGAATGATTTGGAAGAGAATGCATTGTCAAGAAGAAAAAAAAATTCAAGTAGAAACTTGTGAAGCACATAACTGGTTTTGGCGTGCAAGAGCAAAGGAGAATGGTGCAGGAAATGCGAATGGAATGGAGAACGGGAATGGTCGATCTCAACAACATATCAACATGGACGGCACATTGGGCCAGAAACCACCGGAGTCACGATGAATACATCATTTTGGAACTGCCGATGGTTGAAAGGGTCCTTGGTAGTTCGACGCCTAAATGGGATTAAGGCAACTTATTCCCCGGACGTACTCTTTCTGATTGAGACTAAAAACCTTGATGATGTTGTGAGAGATGTAGCTTCTCAATTAGAGTATGATAATGTAAGGTGTGTTTCACCATTAGAAATAGGTGGTGGGCTAGCTTTGATGTGGAACAAAGATATTTATATTGATTTCATCTCATGTGATGAAAGAATGATGGATTGCAAGATTATGAATAATGAAATTTCCTTTATTATTTATGTGTTTATACGCACCCAATCCGAGATTTGAGACATATTTTGTGGGAAAGAATAGAGATATTGGCTATTAATAGAGTTGGACCATGGCTCATCTGTGGCGATTTTAATGAAGTGTTAAATGCTAATGAAAAAGTGGGAGGGAGAGTAAGAGAGAATTGGAGTCTGCTTGATTTTCAGAATATGGTACGACGTTGTCGAGTACAAGATTTACCATTCATTGGATCTAACATGACCTGGTGTGGCAAGTGTCGCCATTACCAAGTACAAAGTTGGATCGATAGAGCCTTGGTAAATGATCATTGGCGAGAGACCTTCTCGGCTTCAAAAGTAATATATTTAAATCTGCTTGAATCTGATCATCGACCCGCCGCAAAGAAAAGAGTTTGGAAAGAAACAGTTTCGGTTTGACGGACATCTTTGTGATCTGTCAGAGACAAGAGAGGTCGTCCAACAAGGATGGTATACGGACTTTTCTACAAATTGCATACCCCTTCATAATCGTATTTGTAATGTTCGACATTGTCTTGCTGAATGGAAAAAGAGTTCGAATATGAATTCTTCTAAACGAATAACAGAGTTAAAGACTTAAATAGACTATGTGCATTCGGACCCATTTATTTATGCCTTAAAGATTGCTCATATGCTAAGAGAGCTTGTACAAGCATACCAAGAGGAAGAAGCTTATTGGCACCTCAAAAGCATGGTTCATTTGTTAGAAAAGGTGATCGTCACACTGGTTTCTTTTTCGTTTCCATAAAAAATAGGATAGCAAAGAACAAGATAACTTCGATAATGGATGGAAATGGCACATATATTTTTGGCAATATGAAAATCGCAAACGAGGCACATCATTATTTTACAGACCTATTTACCTCCACGCTGTTGGGAATGTCCTGAAATCTACCGTACTATCTCTAGAAAGTATGATAAGTGTCGAGATCAGACATAAGTCATAAATACTGGGTGATCATGATGGCTTGCTAGAGTCCGCTCATGATCTATAAGTTTAGGACTTATTACCAGTATTGTATGATCCCTAAGGGTCACACACCATAGCTAACGGGAAAGTTAAAATGGAATTAATACGGTAAGATGCAATGGCATTTATTGTATTAGATCAGAGAATTGGGCCAAACAAAATACAGGCTTTTGTCTAATTTGTGTCTTGGGCCCAAAAGATTAATGAGCCATTAGTCTAATGACTTGGGCCCATTAATGAGAGATAAAAGGATGAGAAAGCTCTAAAGGAATTAACTTCTTCCTGCGATTTTTCTTGTGTGGCTGCGAGCCTCTCTCTCTAAAATCTCTCTCTCTGATTCTTCCAACTCTTTGGTCTAGCAGCCGTCCCGTGCTTGTAAGAGTGTGGATACTCAAGGAGGAATAGGTGATACATCTGTTCGTTGATCTCGACATTACAATCATTCCGCTGCAAAAGGTAATGTCCAGGTTTGTTTATGATTCGTTTTGCAAGAACCTAGATCTCTTAAGATTATGTGTTAGGTTGCAATTGGGAATTGAACCATGGAAAAACACTCATAATCCTTCAGTGGTATCAGAGCCTAGGCATTAGGTTTCTTGTAAATTGGATCATAGGTTGTTTAATAGTTTTTGAATCGATTTAAAATTAACAAATTGATTAAAACTATTTGAACCTTAATCGGCTATCGTTAATGGTCTCGGATCATTATATTTAATGATGGCCGATTGTTCTGTTAATAATTGAATGGCGATGCAAAATCGTTGCTATTTTGATGTGTTGCGATTTGTTAATAATTTGATAAAACGTTGCCATCGTCATTGCATTATTAATTGAATGCGCCGCTTGATATCTAAACCCTAAGTGTGCGTGTGCTGTGTTGCGATCGCTTTAATTATCATAAGAAGGCGATCGCTTGTGTTGCGCATGATCACGTGGTGATGCGTTAAACCCCAATGATCATATTAATAATTGAATTGATTTGTAAAGTCATGAATCCATTATTAAATTTGAAAAGGTCAAATCGCATGTTTGTCTTTTAGTGGATTGTTGACTTTGTTTAATTCTGCACAAGCAATTATTGAATTGGAATCCATACGATCAAATTTGATTTTGTTTTGTAATTAAGAGATTCGAATTGTTTGATTGTTAATAAGGACAAAATTGTTTTGTCTTCTTGTGCCGGGTATAACGATCAAACCGATCGGTTATTGCCGGATGCTGTAACGATCTCTTTCTCAAACCCACGACGATGAACCGATCAATTCGATTGTGGCTAAATCGAATTAAAATTCAAAATTGAATTTTAACCTAAACCGAAGGCTGGTCTAAGTTTGATTTGGTTGGACCAAATAATTTAGAGCTGGTCTGGTTTAGTAAATAACCGATGGTTTTGATAGTTAATTTGGTCTTGGACCAGAATTAATAAACCGGATCGGTTATGTCAAATTATTGGGCCAGTTTGAATTCTATGGTCTTGGGCCAAGAATTGGGCCTATAATTTGTGACCCAACCCAAAATATTTATAAAATATTAAATTAGAAATTTCTATTTTTAGTAAGTTACTAAATTTAGAAAGTTTCTAAAATAAGAAAGTTTCCCAAAATAGTAATCTTCTATTTTTGGAAATAAAACTTAAAAATCCTCAAAAACAATATCAAGCTTGGATGTCTTTCCAATCTTGTCAACTACTTAACGCTTATTTGATTACAGATATGGCTTACAGTGTGAGGTGTCTGTTTTCGCGTAAGTAAAGTAGTATATAGTCACTAATTTCATTGGGAGTCCCAGATTTTAGTGATTATTTGGCTGTAAGAGATTGGTTTCCTTGACTGGGCCATCGGGAGTCCCGGGCCTTGAGACATCTGGTGAATTTGGGCCTCGGGTCCAATTCACAACCGAGAGTTATTGGTTATAACTAGCTGTGTGTATGCTTACCAAGTAAAGCTAATTCTGGGTGACGGCCAGTGGCCCACTTTGGATTTAGTTAAACATGGGTCTCGGAATCATTGTATTCTTATGAGGTTAAACAAAGAAATTTTGAATGCAATGCGAGTTTTCTTATAAGTTGTTAAGATTACTCTTTTATGAACTTAATAACTAAAACTCTATTTATCTCTAAATTTCAGCTATGACAAGCACAAACAATCAAAACACTTTCTCGATCCGGTATGTCCTTGAGATGGACAAACTGAACGGATCAAATTTCTTGACTTGGTCGCGGAACCTGAGGCTAGTTCTCAGGCATGAGAGAAAGGACTATGTCCTTGAGAAAGCTCTCCCCGAGAGGATCGGATCCAAAGCCAGTCATGCAGTATATAATGCTTGGAATAAGCATTATAATGATGCGGTAGATGTGCGTGGTCTGATATTGGCTACCATGGACTCAGATTTGCGGAAGCAATATGAGAACATGGAGTCGCCAATAGAGATGATCAGCAGCCTGAAATTGAAATTTCAGGAGTAGGTAAGAGTGGAGAGATACCAGTTGGTTAAATCTCTCACTAGCTGCAAGCTACTGATGGATCATCCAGTAAGTCCTCATATCAGTAAAATGATGGGTTACATTGATAACCTGAGGAAACTGGATTATCCAGTTAGCCAAGAAATGGCAACTGATATCATTCTGCAGTCACTGCCGTCAAGCTATGATAAGTTCGTAAGGGACTATATCAAGAAAGGATTAACGAAGACGTTGACTGAACTGCATGACATGCTCAAGACAGTTGAGCCAAACGTGAAGAGTACCCTGTACAATCTCATGAACGAGAAGGGTAGGTTTACTAAACCTAATGCTGACAAGGGTGAAGACAAAGTTGTCCAGATTTCTAATCATGGCAAGCGTGTGTCTTCTGAGCCCGAGTCAGATACCTCTTACGTTGGTAAGTGCTGCTACTGTAAAGAGACTGGGCATTGGAAAAGAGATTGCATTAAATTCATGGAAGATTATGAGGAGTTGAAGTTGATGTATGAGACTACTCCCTCAGGTATTCATGTTATTACTTCAAGTTATACCTTATAGGTATTGGATACTGGTTGTGGCACTGATATTTGTTATAATATGCAGAGCCTGAGCAACAGTAGAAAGTTGAAGGAAGGACAAGTGGAACTGCATGTCTGGAAGGAGCTATGGATGCTGCTTCAGCCATAGGGTTTTCACTTGTAGATGCCTTTGAGGCTTGGTTTTATTAAGTAATTGCTACAATGTACCTGCTTTAAGCAGAGTTGTCTTTCATTTTCTTGTGAAGAATTTGAATATTTTCATTTTGATAAAGACAAGTTTTGTTCTTTTGATCTTAATGAAATGTTAATTGTAGCACCCTATTCAAGGAATGGGTTTTATATCTTAAACCAAAGAGTGCCTAAAATGTAACATAAATACCGCAATTGGTTTAAATCTGATGAATTAAACCTGATTTTTCTTGGCATAAATGTTTTGGTCACATAGAGTAAGTCAGATTCAGAAACCCCATAGTTATGGACTTTTGGGCTCATTTGATCGGATATCTTATGAGACTTGAATTCTGCTTACTGGACCAAAAGACAAAGGGCCCATCTTAGCCGAGCTAGAGAAAGGCCCAAAGGCTTATTGGAGATTGAACATACTCATGTATGTGGTCCGATGAGCAGTAATGCCAGAGAAAATTTCCTGTACTTCATTGTCTCTACTGATTACTTCAGTGAGTGTGACTGTGTTCATTTAATGAGACACAAGTCGGAATTCTTTGACATGGTCGAAAGAGTTCCAGAATGAAGTATAGAATCTGAATGACAGAAGTATTAAGACTCTGGATTAGATCACGAGTGAGAATACTTAAGTCATTGATGGTGTGATCATCTGAATGAGTGTGAAGTCGTTTCACAGCTCATTTCTCTTGAAAACCTAGAGGTGTTTCTGTGAGAAAGAATCAGATCTTATTAGAAATGATTAAAGATGAGTCACACGAATCTTCCATGATATTCTTTAAGAATAACGCTCTAGTAATATCTAAGTTTACGCTGAAACAGTTCTACCAATATCAGTTGAAAGACACCACGTAAATGTGGATTGGAATCGATCCAAATTCGTCTTTACTGAGTATTTGTAGTTTTGCTACTTCGCTGGTTGTCCTAGGGAAACCAAGGCTTGTTACTTTTACGTCCATTCTGTTTTCTAAGAAGGGAAGTTAATTTTCCAAGAAAAACAGTGGGAGTAAAAGTATAACTCGAAGAAATTCGAGAAGTACAGGAGGCTGCTCAACCTGTTAAGGGAGAGCAACGGATGGATTTACAGATTTCTGTAGAATCTACACCTGTAGAGCATGAAGTTCGCAGATATGAATGAATCAGTCACTAATTCGAGAGTGATTTCTCGTCATTAGTTGAACCTGATGATCATTGAAAGTTCGCATGATCTGATGATCATTGAAAGCGACGAATCTGCGAAATTCAAAGAAGCGAAAGTGAGCCCGCACTCCAAAAATTACACTGTGTGTAAGTTAGCTTCATCGATCCATTCATGGATGGAAGCAAACATATCGGAGTTGGAATCTTCGTTCTGTTAAAGTAGTCAAGGTTTTGACTTGAACAGGAACGAAGTGGAACTGTGCGTTTACTAAAAGATAAGTGGGAGCAATATTGCATTTCTCATAGTGTATGTCGATGACATACTGATTCTCGAATATAACGTCCCAATGCTGCAGTCGGTAAAGGACTGGTTTGGGAGTTGGTTTTATGATTGACATGGGTAAAGCCACGTAGTTCTTGGATTTTGGATCTAAAGATAGAGATCCAAAAGAGCTGGTAGGACAAAGTCAGGATTCTTAAATTGACAAAGTCCTACACGTAATCAGCAATCCAAGAAGGGTTTTATGCCAATGTCACATGGCATTACGTTAAGCGAGATACAGTGTCCTACGATATCTGCTGAGCTTGAATGCATGGATAGGATTCCATATGCGACGGCATAAGGATCTATCATGTATGCCATGACACGTACTTGTTTTGATGTTGCTTTAATGTTAAGCAAGACAAGTAAAGACCAGTCAAATCCAGCAAAGAATCACTGGATTGCCGTAAAGAATATCCTAAAGTATTTGAGGAATACTAAGGATAAGTTCTTGATTTACGGAGAAAGTGAGGTGCTACAAGTCGATAGAGTCTGAAAGGCAATTTTCCAATAGACAAAGATAATTCCTGGTCACAGTCCGGCTATATCTTGTGTCTATCTGGCGGTGCAAGGCACTGTAGCTGACTCCATGACTTAAGCTGAACATTTCGCAGCTTGAGAAGCGGCGAAAGAGGTTGTTTGGATAGAAGAGTTCATCTCTGAACTTGATGTGATTCACAGCATAGATGAGGCTAGCTGCACATCAGAGGTCCAAACACCTTGAGGATAGGTATAACCTATTCCTTGAGATAAAATGACAGAGGTGTTAAGTAGATAAGCAAGTTTCATCGAATGAGAACGTTGCTAATCTATTAACGAAGCCACTCCTTATGCCTAAGCACGAGTCGCGGACTGTAGCTGTAGGATGAGTGAAATTAAGATGTAGTCTTAATTTCAGTGGGAGTTTGTAAAGGGCTTTATTTAGTTATTTTGATTGGTTCATGTAAACATTTTAAAATGTTAATGAAATTTTTATTTCTAGATTATTTTAACTGTGATATAAATAATCGTTCCAAAATGATTCATGTCATTATATATGGGCCATCGAAGTACATGAGTAGACTTGATCCTGAAACCCCATATTTAACGAAGTGACATAAATCATAGTGTCCATAGTCGAAGGTTGTTGAAATTGGAACACCAACAACCTGTTGAGACTAGATTGTGTTGAGACTTATGACCAAGTTTCGAGGGGTCATAGATGCGCGGCATCAAAGTCGACACATAGGTATATGTAGGGGAGCATATGACCGGACATGGCCCGCAAGATGAGAACTCTGCAAGATATTAATATCTGTGTCATAAGAAGTTCTCATATACGACTATAGAGTATAGTCCTTAGACCTGAGTTCGCATGCATGTGGCTGCACATGGAGTAATGCGCTTTGATCATTGTCTAACGCTGTTTCGTAACTGGGAGCTATACGGACCTTGGTTGGGTGTATTATGAATTGTGTAGTTCATAGTGATGGAACAAGATGGGATTTGTCCCTGCCGTTTAACGGAGGTAATATCTCTAGGCCAATCGGAGATTTGATAGCTGGTAAGAGAATGGCCATTCCCAAACGGACTTGCCCAAGTCGTTTGAATTGTCAGTATCAAATCTGGTCCGATAAACATGGTCTGGCTATATAAGGATGACACGCATCTTGCCTTATGCCAGATCGAGATATTGAGACAAAAGGATTAGGGAATGTAGGATTCCAGTACAATCGGAAGATTGTTGGGAATGTCCTGTGTAGGATTCCAGTACAAGTGGGAGATTGTTGGGAATGTCCTGAAATCTACCGTACTATCTCTAGAAAGTATGATAAGTGTCGAGATCAGACATAAGTCATAAATACTGGGTGATCATGATGGCTTGCTAGAGTCCGCTCATGATCTATAAGTTTAGGACTTATTACCAGTATTGTATGATCCCTAAGGGTCACACACCATAGCTAACGGGAAAGTTAAAATGGAATTAATACGGTAAGATGCAATGGCATTTATTGTATTAGATCAGAGAATTGGGCCAGACAAAATACAGGCTTTTGTCTAATTTGTGTCTTGGGCCCAAAAGATTAATGAGCCATTAGTCTAATGACTTGGGCCCATTAATGAGAGATAAAAGGATGAGAAAGCTCTAAAGGAATTAACTTCTTCTTGCGATTTTTCTTGTGTGGCTGCGAGCCTCTCTCTCTAAAATCTCTCTCTCTGATTCTTCCAACTCTTTGGTCTAGCAGCCGTCCCGTGCTTGTAAGAGTGTGGATACTCAAGGAGGAATAGGTGATACATCTGTTCGTTGATCTCGACATTACAATCATTCCGCTGCAAAAGGTAATGTCCAGGTTTGTTTATGATTCGTTTTGCAAGAACCTAGATCTGTTAAGATTATGTGTTAGGTTGCAATTGGGAATTGAACCATGGAAAAACACTCATAATCCTTCACACGCAACAAGGGGAATTGAACCAGATTATATCTTGTGTCCATGGATCAATCACTATGGAGATGAATATGTTATTAACCCGTGAAGTAACCATAGATGAAGTCAAACATCCGGCCCCCTTTCCTCGTTAGTCTGGCCTATCGTGGCTTTACGACAAATTTTTACCAACAATATTGGGATATTGTTGGGGAAGATGTTACGTCGGAAATAAAACGATTTTGTGAATCCGCAATAATGCCACCGGGCAAGAATCATACCAATCTATGCATGTTCCCCAAGACGTTGCCACCAAAGACTATGAGGGAACTACGACTAATTGCTTTATGTAATGTTTTCTATAAAGTAATTACTAAAACCCTCTCCTTCCGGCTGAAATATATTCTACCAAAGATTTTCTCCGAACAACAAGCAACTTTTATAACGGTCGGCAAATCTCAGACAATGTTATCCTAGCTCATGAGGTATTTCACTCTTTTAAAACTCGTCGTAGATGCGCTAACTCTTATATGGCTGACAAACCTTATATAAGTAAGGCATATGACCGCATATAATGGACTTTCTTGGAAGAGGTGATGAGAAGAAAAGGGTTTTAGGAATTATGGATTAGTTGGATTATGGCATGTGTTACCACTGTTTTATTTTCAGTCCTTATTAATAAGAGTCCTTACGGGCACTTTTCGGGTAATAGAGGCATTCGTCAGGGAGACACTTTGTCTCCATATTTATACATCATTTGCTCCAACGTTTTGAGTTTACTCTTGGACAAAGCAGAGAAGGATAAATCGATCCAACCAATCCGGATTAGTATTGGTGGGCCTACCATTTCACACCTCCTTTTCGCCGATGATTCCCTCTTCTTTGTTAAATCGGATTTACGGAATGCTCAGAACATGCAAAACATTTTCAAACTCTATGAACAAGCTTCATGTCAGATGATAAATTTTGGGAAATCATCAATTATGTTTGGTGCTCATGTTTTTGACCATACAAGAGAGTCGGTTATGGCTGAACTTCAAATTCCAAATACTGGTGGTGGTGGTAAGTATATTTCCTTACCGAAACAGTTTGGCAGATGGAGGAAAACTATGTTTAACTATATTAAGGAGGTTGTACAAAAGAAAACAACGAGTTGCAAAATAAGTTCCTCACACCTGCTGGAAAAGAAGTACTTGTCAAAACGACGGGTTTGTCAATGCTTGTCTACTCGACGAACTGTTTTAAACTTCTCAAGGAGTTATGTGAGGATGTTGATAGTTTACTTTCACAATTCTGATGGGGAACGAGAAATGGACGACTGAAAACGGCTTGGACATCCTGGAAGAAGATGAGCTTTTCAAAGGATAAGGTTGGCTTAGGTTTTAGAGATCTACATTTTTTTACACAATCTTTACTTGCTAACCAAGTCTGGAAATTACTTCAAAGACCGGATTCGCTCTTGTTTCGAGTTCTCAAGAGCCCTTACTTTAAAAATACATCCATATTAGAGGCATCTCAAGGTTCATGAAGCTCCTATGGATGGCAATCACTTTGTTTTGGACGAGACCTTCTTAAACGCGGAATACAAAAATGTATTGGTAATGGACATCAAACAACACTAGATGACCAATGGCTACCAAACAACCCACCTCAAGGGCCTAAATTACTGCCCTATACGAATCCCAATTTACAAGTATATGCTCTCTTGTCTTGGATGCATCCTCTAACCATGGTCCGAAGTCGAGATAGCAGAGCTCATTGAAGTCGGAGACCATTCTGCGATCAAACAATTTTTTGTCCCACCGTACCAAGTTACAGATTCCTATCTTTGGCCGTTTACTACCACTGGGAATTATATTGTTCGCTCTGAATATCATTTTGCAAACACTTAACTTACAACTGACCCATGAGAGTTATCGGTTTTGGCTTCCCACCTGACTATACCGAAGTTAATATGGAAGATACCCATAGCTCCGAATTACAACACTTCCTATGGAGAACGACTTCGAGAGCCCTACCATTTCGGGAAAACTTACGGTACATACATATTACTGACGATGCAACTTGCCCTAGATGTGGTTTACATGGCGAAACAACTGATCATTTATTCTTTACATGCCTCTATTCCCAAGCAATCTGGCAGTTTTCGGGTATCCAAATTCAGTGTCTGACTGATCTGATGTGCTCTTTGGAAGACAAACTGCAAGTACTTCTCACGAAACTTTTGGAGCGGGTGTTACCCCATGATAAATGTTTTCTACCAATTTGGTTACGATGGCGATTATGGAAAAGCCGGAACGAGCTTTTATTCAATTATAGTCTTCTCATCACATAAAATTCTTGACAAAGCCTATGAAGATACTCATGAATGGCTCACGTCTCAAAACAATCACTCACCTGCGTCGTCTGTCTCAACTACTACTCGATCGTGGGCTTGGACTAACCCCCCCCCCCCCAAGGCTGGTTAAAATGTAATTTTGACGAAACACATTGTATTGATACCAGAGCTTATTGTCTTGGATGGGTAATCCGCAATACAAATGGGACTCTTTTAAATGCAGGATTTGGAAGACATCAGGGACGAGCTTCAGCAGTTGAAGCGGAATGTTCGGCACTTATTTGGATTATGCAGTCTTGTTGGTCGATGGGATATGACCGGATTGAATTTGGGGTGATTGTTTAACATTAACACGCCTTCTCAATACATATCAAGCCAACCTCAAGCTTCAACATTACTTGGAGACAATAAGACGTTGGAAATTGATGTTTGCCGTTACAAGGTTTCTTCATCGCAATAGAGAAGCTAACTCAGTCGTGGATTGTCTCACGAAGAAGGCGATAACCTCATTAATTCCTTATTCCATATATCATAGATATCCTCAGTTTTGAGGCAATTTATAATGATATTAACTAATAAAAGTTTTTATGACTCGCAAAAAAAAAGAAAAAAATCTAAGCAAGAAATACATATGTATATCTCATATTTATTTATTGGATCAGATCTGTCATCAAGCAATTAAAGACGGGACATGAAAAGATAACACAACCGAGTAAACTGAGAGATTGTGTTTCTTCGAATCAAAAGTTCACTACAATGGATGAACGATCTCATATTAGTTATGTACATTATGATGTCGTTATTCACATAACATAACATTATTTGTGGTTAGTAGTTGTTAAATTAAATGTATAAGTATAGTTTGCATTAAATTGAGAATATTTGGATTAACAAAAAAAGCTGCTTGTTCCTTGTTTTCTTTTATTACATTGTGTGGTATTATTAAACATTTAAACGATGTTTGTTATGTTGACAAAAAGAAAACCGGTGTTTGTTATAACTTATAACGAAGATTCGATGGTCAATCTCAATTGCATAAAAATATCCACAAAACCTCATAGTTTTTTTCGTACTATTATCAACGAAGAGCTCTTGGAACTTGGAGCTCTTTTCTTTCTTGTTCTATTTATTTGAATAGAACAAATGAACAATGATTATTTGCTCATTTATCCTTGAGTTTCTCTTGTCTTTTGTTTTCTGTTCTGTTCATGTAAAACACACACTTTTTAAATAAACATGTTTAATCTGGTCATTCGCCATAGCAATTTTTTTAGATCATTCACCTGAGGTGAACCGTCGTTGGTCGTTGGCGTCACCGTCGGCGCGTATTGACAACTGACCTCCTCCTCTTTAGCTTTCTTTGCTTTTCAGTCTTCGTTCGTAGATGCTGCCTAACTTGTCTCCTCTTCTCCGCAGAGCTCTCCGTCTTCCATCTCCCTCTTCCGCCGGCAGAGGTTTTATGCGTGCGGTTGGTGCTCCGTGGAGGCTTGTTCTCCAGTCTCCAGCTAAATCATGGTTCGTGTCTGGCTCAGTGGTGGGGAAGGTGATCTTCAGATCCGCAAAATGGTGGGTCTGTGGCATGGTCCAATGACGTCTAGGTCGTCGGTGGCGGTTGGTCTTCACCGCTTTTCCGGTGGATCTCGTCTTCGCCTCCTTGTATCCCATTCTCTTCTTCCAGATTTGTTTTGGTTCGTTTGGTCTTGCTAGATCGGTTTAGGTGGTCTAGTCTTAGGTCTTATATGGTCTTTTGTTGGAGTTCATGCTTAAATCCCTTGGCTCCAGTGTATATTCTTATGAGTCTATCTGAGCTGACGGGTCTAGAAGCTGTAGAAGTGCGTTAGCTTTAGCTTTTCGGCTGCAATCTTTACACCGGCAGGTGCTGAAGCTTTGGTGCAGCAACGGGTCTCTTCTGCTTCTTATGGATTTCTGTCGGTCTCTCTTGGCTGGTTGTCGACTCTGGTTCTCTGCTCAAAGTCTTGGATTACTTCGATTTAATGTGTTGTTGAGTAGTGTTAGTCGTTGCAGGCGGATTCTGAAACCCTAGGAAGGGTCAGAGCGGTTTCCGAATGGATTTGTTGTATCTAAGCTCTTTTGGCTTCAGTAGATTGGAAGCGGTTGTCTAAGATGTCTGCAGATCTCCAATCTTTGAAGATATTAATGCTAAGGGACTAGTTTCTCTCAATTTCAACATCGATTGTGGACATCTCCCTCTTTTAGTAGTTTATCGGCTTAGTCTGGTTTGTGTTTTAATTTTTCTTGTTTGGGTTTTGTCTCCGGGGACATCTTGTCGTCCTCCGGCTTTGTTTGTCGGAAAAACTTGTCTTTTGCCAATCTTGTAGACCCGGAAACGTTTAATGAAATTTTAAAGTTGACAAAAAAATAAATATCTGACATCCTTAAAAATAAACATACATAAATGAATATGAACAAGCTTAAATAATCACGGCTTAAACGAGTAAAAAATATGATTTAAACATATTTCGTTTTTAATAGACACGTGGTATCCCATTGGCTTTCTAGGTCTCAAGACTACAATTCATGTGTGCGTCCCGTTTCATCCGCAGTTTTTTGGGGTGGCCAAATGAAACATTTAGGGCAGATGGATCAAACCATGAGTGTGGTGCACCCAAACCCCATCTCCTTACTACTACACCAAGAACATTTGGTTATGATTTAAACATATTTACCAACTCCAAAAACCCCCATCACTTCGTGAATTTTCTCTCAACGTTTTCTCTTTATCTTTTTTTTTTTCTTCTATGATTTTAATCATTTAGAAGGGCATGCATGAAAATCGATTTAAACGGCTCTTATATAAATATATTTGTTTTTTTCTAAATCTTTCTACAGTGAGGTCTAAAATTTTTTTCCACGTTTGCGAGCTTAGAGCATCTCCATTGGAGAAACCCACTAGGGGTTCCTAAAAAAAAAATTTAATATTTTTTTTTTTTCAAACGCCAAAAAAAAAAATTAAAAAAGGACTAATGGCAACACGCCACGTGGCCCGTACAGTGCTAGAGACGTATACTAAATAAGAAACTTAACATACGATTTGTTAAAAAAATTGTGGGATCCACGTGGGACCCACAATATTTTAACATTATTTTTTTAAAGGACTCATGTTAAGAGACCCCGATGTACTCGCTCTTACTGTCTTACTTCTGGTGCTTCTCTCGTTGCAAATTGGTTGATTTTATCTTGTTTCATCCATTTTTTCTTCCAAGTCGCTCGGATTAATATATTTTTCGTGTCACCTCTTGTTGAGGAAAAGCAAGATGTGAATTTTAGATGAGATCAACATATTGGGAATGCCGTCAGAGAGTCTCCTTGGTCTTGATGAAATATGGTGGCATAAAGATAAACATGTAAAAAAAAAAAGTTGTTTGATTCTTTTTTTTTTTAATTGTTAAAAAAAATTAACGGTAGATTTAGCTATATCTTCAATGGAATTGTAGATCGGCATATAGGTTCATGAAAAGCTTAGAGATTTGTTTCAAAGATGTTTGGCGGTGCTCTTCAACGTTTGTATAAAAAAACTTTAAGACGAGCGACACTTTGCATGATCTGAGCATGGATATTGTTGTCACATGTAGTTTTTTTATTAGGTCTAATGTGGCCATATATTTTTCGTATGAAAGATTCATATATTTCACATAAAAAGATCTATGGCAAAATATAAAATCTGATAAACCGGAATCAAACTCCAAAAAGTTACAGAAAACTAGACTCTAATGTTTTAACGAAATCTAAAGCCGGTAAGTAACATACTTCTAAAATCAAACATAAACGGATAAAACCCCCTTCGATCGAAACAAAATCTCGATTCACTGGGGGGCGGGGGGAAGAACCAACAAATACGACATTGCAAAGCTCTCTTGTCGATGTCAAAAAACTCTTTCCTAAACCATAAGACGATTAAGGCAAGGAAACGTGAAATAAACCCACAAGCTACGATCAGCTAAAAAAAGAGTCAACAGAGACAAGAATCTCACATCTTAGGGGGTCTTATTGTATTAGGGACTTGGAGGATTTGAAGAGATTTAGATTTAATGGAATTTTAAATGGATTTTTAGGATTTTGATGGTGATTTTAGTGAAATTTTAAGGATTTTGAGGATTTTAGTGGAGATATTAGGATATTTAAGATCTTTTATTAAAAAATGATATATAATCTTTATTAGTTTTTTAATTTTATTTTCTATTGAAATGAGAATATATTGAAAATTTTAAATTTTTGATTCTTTTTTTGTTAATAATTTTGATTTTCAATTAATATTTTTTCTTTTAAAAATTCTTTTATCGTTTTTATAAGATTAAAGATAAAAATTATTTAAAAAAAATCAAATACTATCATAAGATGTGGTATTTGTATTCATTAATTTTTCACTATAAATTATCTCTCAAACCCCTCCAAATCTTATTTGATAGATTTTATTGTTGAAATACTTAATTTATAATAAGCTGGTATTTTAGGAGATTTGTATAAATGATCAATACAATAAGTTGAGATTTTGAAGGATTTATACAAATACATAATTCAATAATAGGATATTTGTGAGAAAAATAAAATCCTCTCAAATATTCAATCCAATAAACCCTCTTTAACACCCAACACCCAAGGGCGGATCCACGTTGATGGATGGGTAGCAAGTGACACCCCTTAAATTATAAATATTTAGTATGTAAGTTTAAATTATTAAGTGACTCTAGTTCATTTGGTCAGAGATGCTGTGTGTTGACACCTTGATCTTGGGTTCAAGCCTCCCCAACTACACATTTTAATTATTTCAAAATTTTTATGACACCCCTAAAAATTAATGCTGGGTCACCTAATCTGCAACTTAACAAGAACGAGAATCTCACACCTTAGACCATCTCCAATGTATTTCTCTATATTTGCCTCTATAATAGAGGTGGGTTTTGCTCCAATGTATTCCTCTATATTTTCTTCTAAAAAGGAATATTCTCTCTAATATTTTTTTTTTATTTTACTAATAATACATTTTGTTTTAAAAGTTGCAAATTAACCCCTTTTATTCTTTTTTATTTTACAAAACTTTTATAAAAATATAAAATATTTGAAAAAGCAACAAAGAAATTGTATATATATGTATAAAGCAACAATGAAATAAT
Source organism: Orychophragmus violaceus (assembly GCA_030180135.1). NCBI lineage: Eukaryota > Viridiplantae > Streptophyta > Magnoliopsida > Brassicales > Brassicaceae > Orychophragmus > Orychophragmus violaceus. Next base: position 14,706,274 of record CM058234.1, on the reverse strand, counting down.
GTTTTTTTTAATATTTATTTTGGTTATAATTGTCAAATATAAAAGTTAAAGGGGAATTATGTAAACAAAAAAGTTTGACTCTATTATAGAGGAATGCTTTCTTCCTCTATATATAGAGAAAAAAATAGCAATTTCTATTTTAGAGTAAAATATAGAAATGGGTTGGAGCTCATTTTCCTCTATTATAGCATTTAGAGGAAAATATGGAGATGCTCTTAAGGTTTAACGTGTAGCACTATTAGCTCATTATCATTTTTGTAATCTTTGTATTTTAACTCATTAGTATGATGGGCTTTAAGATCCTTAGAATATGTTGTGGTTGAGAGAACAAAAAAAAAAAACAGGCTGACATCACTATTTGTTATAACGAATATTAGGTCAATCTCAATCGCATAAAGCAATCCAACAAATCTCACACCTTTCTTCTTCTCTCCGATAAAACTTTTCACTCTGTTGGCCGTCGAACATCTGATTTCTCTCTACTATTCTCGTCACCAAAGATGCATTCGAGCCATCTTCTTCTCGAGGAGCCGATCAGGATGGCTTCAATCCTCGAACCATCCAAATCTGTGAGCTCTCTCCCTCTTTCCCTGCTTGATGGTTTAATTTCCCGTTTTTTTCATCACCAATTGACGATATTGCATGGATCGACTGCCAATAAAGCAATCGATGTTCTTCGTTTCAATTTTGTTTGTAGAGTATCTCTGATCTGTTGTGATTTATTCCTCAGAGTTTCTTCCCGGCATTGACTAAGATCGTCGGGACTCTTGGTCCGAAATCCCGATCTGTTGAGACTCTCTCCGGCTGTCTCAAATCCGGGATGTCTGGTACTACCGACTTACCTTTCTCCAGTTTACTAACGTGATTCGTGTTTTCTCATTGATAATATTGTTATTATCCTCTGGTCAGTTGCTCGATTCGATTTCTCTTGGGGTGACGCTGAATATCACCAGGAGACATTGGATAATCTGAAATCTGCTGTGAAGAGCACTAGGAAGCTTTGTGCGGTGTGTTACTCTATGCATTTCTTCTGCTGAATCATTTGATTTGATATTTGCATGATGCTTGAGTTGAGAGGTTTTTTGTTTGTCCCTCAGGTTATGCTTGATACCGTGGGACCTGAGCTGCAAGTTATCAACAAGTCTGAGAAAGCTATCACTCTTAAAGCCGACGGACTTGTTACTTTGACACCCAATCAAGACCGAGAAGCCTCTTCTGAAGTCCTTCCCATTAACTTTAATGGCCTTGCCAAGGTTTGTTCTCTATGAGCCTTACAGAAATGAAATGACAATATACATCTAATCAGTGGTTTAGCGTTTACTTGTGTAGCCGTATGATGGGAGTTTCCTGTTTGATGTTTTCAGGCAGTGAAGAAAGGAGACACTATCTTTGTTGGGCAATACCTATTCACTGGTAGTGAAACAACTTCAGTTTGGCTTGAGGTAAACAATATGAAGCTTACATATGGGAGCTTAGTTTTGGTGGTTTCTCCATACATTTAAAATTTATGTGTTGTAGTTAGACTAACCTACCAAACGAACGTGCAGGTTGATGAAGTTAAAGGAGATGATGTCATTTGCTTGTCAAGGAATGCTGCTACTCTGGGTGGTGCTCTCTTCACTTTGCACGCCTCTCAAGTTCACATCGATCTGCCAACTCTTACGGAGAAAGATAAGGAGGTCAGAGTTGCTTCTCATCTACAAATCCAATAATTGCTTTTGTTCCTTTTTGTCGCACATTCTTGACTTTTAGTTTTTATTCGATTGTCATCTAGGTTATAAGCACATGGGGAGTTCAAAATAAAATCGATTTTCTCTCATTGTCCTATTGTCGACATGCGGAGGATGTTCGCCAGGTCTGTATGTTTAGGCTATACTTCTTGTTGTGTCGTACTTCTTTGTTTACGCACCATATATTAATTCTGCGCTTCGTACGTACTTCTTTAAGCAATAACCAAACATTGTTTCGTAACACAGACCCGTGAATTGCTTAAAAAGTTGGGTGACCTCTCTCAGACCCAAATATTTGCCAAGATTGAGAATGTAGAGGTAAGTGCAATGCAATGTATTGATTTTAGATATATTATGTCTCTGTAACTTTTTCTTCCTTTCTCGGCAAGGAGAAAGCTGCTGATGTTTATTTATTCAGGGACTAACCCACTTTGATGAGATTCTACAAGAAGCTGATGGAATTATTCTTTCTCGTGGGAATTTGGGTATCGATCTACCCCCGGAAAAGGTATGTTTGTTTGGTCAGTCAAATTGTTTTTTCCTGCACCAAACAACTTTTACATTAATTTATAATTTATCTTGGTGGGTTCTTGTGCAGGTGTTTTTGTTTCAAAAAGCAGCTCTTTACAAGTGCAACATGGCTGGAAAGCCAGCTGTTCTTACTCGTGTTGTTGATAGTATGACTGATAACTTGCGACCAACTCGTGCAGAGGCAACTGATGTTGCTAATGCTGTTTTAGATGGTATGTATATCTTTGACTGCTTCTAACATTTTGCACTTGGGAAGTGTGTTTGGGAAGTGTTTCGAAATGGCGGATGGAAAACCTTTTTCCACAACTTGAGTTTCTTTTTTCAATTTACTCTTACTGCAGGAAGTGATGCAATTCTTCTTGGTGCTGAGACACTTCGCGGATTGTATCCTGTTGAGACTATATCAATTGTCGGAAAGATCTGTGCAGAGGTAAGCCTTATGACATTTCTTTAGTGTCATTTGGTTGCTTGTGTCTTTATCCGGTTTGCTCTTACATAGTTCTTTAAACTTTTAACAGGCAGAGAAGGTTTTCAATCAAGATTTGTACTTCAAGAAGACTGTCAAGTATGTTGGAGAACCGATGTCTCATCTGGAATCCATTGCTTCTTCAGCTGTAAGTCTGTCTTCTGTGTTGCGGAGACTTAAGAAATGATTAGATTTTATGGCTTTATGACGCAAATTGCCTTCACAATTTATAATCTTGCTTAATTCACGCTTGTTCAGGTACGGGCAGCCATCAAGGTTAAGGCATCCGTTATTATATGCTTCACCTCTTCAGGAAGAGCTGCCAGGTTCTGAGCATTCGTTTTGCCTGTTTTTCGTTTGTTTGTTCTATGCAGATTTGTATAATGAATTGCTATCCTTTGATCTCTTGTGCAGGTTGATTGCCAAATACAGGCCAACAATGCCGGTTATTTCTGTTGTCATTCCACGGGTTAAGACAAATCAGCTGAAATGGAGCTTTAGTGGAGCATTTGAGGTATGCTTTCCTCCTGATCTCTCAAGTTTAGAAACCACTGCCATGTCATTCTCGTAAAAATTCTGATTATCTGAGAGACATTTTGCATAGCTATTGATTGCTGACTTCTTTATTTCTCTTACTTAAATGTGTTGTATCAATAGTTAACTGTGATTGTTTACTTTTGTAATATCAGAATTCTAGGGAGGTTTCTTTTTATACCGTAGTCACATATATGTAGTGAATGTGATCGTTTAAGGTTATTAACTGGTGTGGCTCTTATCAGGCGAGGCAGTCACTTATTGTCAGAGGACTCTTCCCCATGCTCGCTGACCCTCGTCACCCTGTAAGAAAAGCGACTCCTCAAACACGTCTTTTAAGAGTTTTAGTTGGGAACTCTTAGGGGTCAAAATTCTAACATATGCAAAACTGTGTTGTTGTTGTCGCAGGCGGAATCCACAAGTGCGACGAACGAGTCAGTCCTGAAGGTTGCACTAGACCATGGGAAGCAAGCTGGAGTGATTAAGTCGCATGACAGAGTAGTGGTGTGTCAGAAAGTTGGTGATGCATCTGTGGTCAAGATCATCGAGCTTGAGGATTAATAACTGGGAGGAAAACAAATTGCTGTATTTTTTTTTGCTGCGATCCAATGCCGGAGTGACCGAGTGAGTACATCAGTCTTCGGGACTTTTGATTTTTGTACTAAAGAGATTTGATATCTCTAATGATTCCTTATATTTGGTTGCCTTCAGATTTAAGTTACGGTTAAAAAAGTATACAATGTCTAGCAATTATTCAATAAGTTGTAATATTTTATGTTACAAAAAATTCTACCCTTTTAGACTATTTTCTCGTTGACGAAGTGAATGGGCCTGCGAATAAGTGATTAGGTAAATACTCTTCTCTTAAGCAGCCATTTACTGCAAATGAAGTCATGCTCATTTTGTTACATTTAATTTAGTTTAGGTTTTTTTTCGCTGTTGTTGTCAAACCAATATATTTCATATCATAATATCTTGACGAATCTATAACTCTAGGCCCATCTTAATTCAAGTTTAGCAAAACACAAAGATATTATTCTCTCTATAATAATTGGAAGAAAATATCATGACGAATCCAAAAAAAGATATAAAGAAAGAAGTATCCAAAAAAATGTTAAGGTATGTCCAAAAAAGCCAGAGAGTAATTCGGCTGAATTAGGAATGGCCAAGAAAGCATCAGCCATCATTCGGCCTAGCCGGACCTGAGAAGATGTGGTCAGATGCAAACCGTCCGGTTCAAGAGGTAGGCCCATTGCGTCAACACAATACACGTTCTCAAGATCTGTCCCAAGTTGTGCTTTCCTTACCGCATCTAAATATGGTCCTGCGCCTGTAGCAAGAGCTACCTTTTGTTGTTTTATTGTCCAAACCAACAGAAAAAAACATAAGAAGATTTTAGCAACAGCCTGGATTAATTAGTACAATGAATAATCACTTTTTGAGTTTCTTTATTTACAACATACCTGAATAATAGGAAGATTTGGATGTTGTAAATCACTTCGAAGATCATTGAAAAACTTGACTAGTCTCTTTTTATAAACCGAAGCATCCACCATATCAACCGTATCCGACTCACCTTGATACCACAAAACCGCCTTGTACGAGCCACCTCCACTAGCCACAGCCGCTTTGGCTCTTTTCACTGTCTCCTCGTAAAGAAACTTACCCTTTTGCCATTGGCTTAGTTTAGTCCCACCTATAGAGCAAGGAACCAAACCTACATGACCAAACCGGTTAACCACCCGGTTTGCAAATGACATCCCAGGTCCAACACCATTAGTCTTGTTAACGTCAATATCAGCGTGGAGTGGCTCTTTAGCTTCTTCCCACTTGAGCTTAGCTGTGAGGCGGAGGATTGAAGGGTTTGATCGACATTGCGGCGGAATAACGCCGTCCCACACGGTGATGTTTTTGGCGGTGTCGTTATAAACGCCGCCTCGACCCGCCATGTTGCTTTGACCGGCCAATATGAAAATGCTGATGTTTCTTGGGATGGTTTGGGATTGGATTTGTGGTGGAGATAGAAGAAAAACGATGCAGAAGAAAAAGATCTTGTTCATTTTCTCGAAGTTTGGAGACTGGGATCGAGATCCAAATTATAAAGACAGAGTTGATGAAGTAAGATGCAAGAGAGAATAATGTTGTTTACTTTCATCTTCTTGTTTTGTCTTTTTCTTTGTATTATTTATTTATTTACTTGAAAAAACATTTGTTTTCCTTTTCACAGTAAAGAAGAATAATTAGTTTGGCCTTAAACTTTATACCTTTTCATACACAACTTGATCTTATGATCTCGATTCCTACACATATATATGATTTTAAACACTAATAACGTAGCATAACGGTAAATTGTGACAAAATATAAAGAATGACGTAGTCTCACTCAAACCAAGAGGAGTCATTCCAATGTCAAAAATCTTAAACCGAAATTTCCATTCAAAAAATGAAAATTGTATATTGGAATTTAATTGGGAATTTTTACTTCGTTCGTGTTTTCTAAAACCCCACTATGTGAACCTAAACTAAACCGAATCAACCACAAAACTAACTAACTAATAAATACAACAAAATAATTGATTTAATAGGTTTGAAACTTTTTTGATCCATACATTATAAACTCTAGTCTGCGACTTGCCTTACTTTCCTCTGTTGTGATACATGATACATGTACAAAATATTGTAGGTGTTCAAATGAGAAAAAAATAATTGTAAATAAAAACAGAAGGAGAAAAAGGTGATGAGCGACTATATATTTATATATGCTTAGTTGAAGGTAATAGTAGACTTATCATGAACCTTAATAAATATAAATATTAAATATATTTAATTATTAATTATTAGTTATGAACCTTAATAAATATTTATGTATAATTATGAATCTTAATAAACAATAATCATAATAAATATATTACGTATTATTATATATACATATTAGTTATATTTACAATTAATAATTATTATAAATATAATTATGTCTATTATTATTATAATTATTTATATTAATGATCATAAATATATAATTATAATAACTATATATATTACAGTTATAATAAGTATATAATAGTGAACCTTATAATTAGTTAATTATAGTATATTTATATATGGGAGTTTAACAAATATTTTCTGGGTGGGAAAGATGATAATATTAAATTAATAAAACACTACTCCCTCCGTTTTATATTAAGTGTCGTTTTAGAGTTTAAATTTTGTTTCATTATAAGTGTCGTTTTACATTTCCAATGCAATTTTTAACTATAATTTCCAATTTTATCCCTACTCCTTTAGGTTAAAATAAGTGTGAACACATTATATATGTAATTAATGAAGAATAAAACAAGAAATTTAATTGTTTTCTTAATAAGTGTGAAAAAATCTTAAACGACACTTAATTTTAATATGAAACAGAGGGAGTATATTAATTAATTGGAAGTTGAAACTCCCACGTGAGCTCTGAGGCCCGCTTCAAATTTTGATTTTAGTAACAAAGAAAATAAGAGCATTTTTATAGGAAGATCATTCTAACAAATGAACAGAAAAAAACAAAACAAAACAAAACAACAACAAAGAAGTATTTTATTGAGTGGGTATTTGAGAAACCTATTTTCTCAAATGAGATTTAATAAAATATTATTTTATTTAAATTGTGAAATACTCAAAAAGAAAACCTCCCATAGCTGTGCTTTCAAGCCACTATCAAAAAGATTTGGATCAGAACAATGATGATGAAAAGAACAGCCCCTTAGATTATTGAAGCAAGCATGGCAGGCAATATAAGTTTTATATGAGCAATGAGATTTGGATCGATTCCTATTCTTTTATCAGTAAAGTGTTACGTTTACTATTTCTATTTTGGGTCTTTGCTGTTATTTCACTTTTCCTTGACATAATGGGAGCTCATCCGTTAGATGGAAAAAAATTCTAAACCATTTGGGTCACGTTTCGTTGTAACACTTATACTGAAAATATGATCTCCAAAAAAAAAAATATTGTGCCATTACTTCATCAACTAGTATAGCCTATAAGGCATGCGTAAATTTGGTCAATACAACATCTCCGAAAATTTATTGCATAGCAAAGAAACATTCTGGTTTACTCTTGCTCTGTTCTCCCTCACTTTTGATTGATGATGATATTTACGGCAAATCGAGACAGCTACTAGGAAGCTATAAAGACAGGAGACACGAGTTACAAGAGCATGGCAAAATGAGACGGCTAAACCACCAAATCGCATCAAACAAATCCAAAGCCTCCCTTCCTAGCTAATTTGACTCCGGTTTAATGTGAATTGGAATCACCATATCCTCAACAACAAATTCAACACGAAAACAGAGCAGCACTCCGAATACCAGGGGTGCAAGGTGAGAAGAACTTATTCATCCAAGAAGAAAGATTACACATACTTGTTACTTAAAAAAAAACAATACCCCTAAGTTCCCTAAAATATGGTTTGATCAAACAAAAACTGAGGAGACCCGAGTGAATAGTGACATGGAAGTTCATAAGCACAGAAATTCTCAAGACTTGAGATTATAAGAGTTGCAAAATGCAAGAGACAAACGCCAATAACAAAAGGTTTACGTTCTGCAAAATATTCTGAAACCAACATTTAACTAGCAAAAGTAGCCACTAGCAGAGAGAACACAAAGTGAGAAGAAATGGTTTTGGGCTCTTCAGCGTTTGCCACCACCACCTCCCAACTTAGGACCTCCCTTAGCAGCGGCCTTGGGGATCTTGGCCTGAATCTTCTGTTGCTTTGAGGCAAATTCAGCTTTCTTTGCCTTCTTCTCATCTTTCGTCTTCTTGATTCTTTCCTTGATATCACTGTAGGATCATCACAGTTCAGTTGAGTCAATGAACTTATTCGAAATCTAAAGAGTTGCTCTAATTGAGTGAAAAGAGATAGGAAAATACTAACCGTAGAGCAGCTTCTCTTGCTGCATCACGAACTTCTGGCTTCTCAGCTCTCTTCTTCTGGATCACCTCCAAGGTAGCACCAACAATAGACCTTGAGTATGGCTTCTTGGTGGCACGTCTCCTCTTCTTGACAGCCTCTTGAGCTGCGTCCTATAAAGATCATAATTTTCAAACAGGGTCACTGTCATAATCCAAAACAGAATCCTAGATACTAACATGGGTTCTAACAAAAACAATAACTTTTTAATCCACAACACATGCATTAAAACCAGAACCAAACTAGTCATTTTTTTTTACCTTCTTGTGCTGCTTTCTGTACATGGCAGTCCATGTAAGCTTGGATGGCTTCAACTTGTTGTGGAAGTACCTCTTGCACTTCGAATTGAGGAACAAGAAAACCTAATGAATCATGGAAACAGTAGCAGACATTAAGAGATTAGAGACTAAAGCATTTGCAAGTCATAAACATCAATTTGACAAGCCAGAGATTAATAATACCTGAGAGTCAGATCGGATAAATCTGATTCCTCTTCCTGGGTAAATCTTCTGGCCACTGAAACGACAAAGTTCCGTCCTGCATAACAAAGACAGCGAAAGAATGAGACTTAACAACTAGATAAACTCGTAAATGATCATTGAGGTTGAAATATCTAAGACTAACATGCTAGAAATGAATCATCCAATAGATGTTTATGACCCATGCGATGCAAATCATCACAGAAACATGTAGGAAGATGAATTAAAGGTTAACGACATGGCACACGAGAGAAAAAAGTAGCAAAACCAGATCTAATTACAGCTGAACATAATCTCATACTCGTACAGAAACCCGTGAACTTCTCCAGATTCTATTCCACCAATAATAACGGGAAAGTGAGAGACCCAATTGAAACCAAGAGACACAAAAGATGACATTCCGATTCACTAAATCGATCCCTCCGATAGTGAAATCGTGAATCATTTCACAAAGCTAATGTCAATTAGATGAACAACAGGGCACAAATCAAGAGAGATTTGAGATTTGATTACTTGAGAACCATGGTTACTGCTGCTGCTCTTCTTCTTCTTCCTCCTCAGGCTGCTCCCGAAACCCTAAGACTAGAAGCCCTAATTCAATCGATTTCTTTATATAAGAGGCGACAATGATAGTGCACATCACCGCAAAGCCATTTTCGTGTATACATATTTAATTTTGTTAGCCCACACTTTATGGCCCAGTACACAGGCCCATAGTTTCGTTGGTCCATACACTTTTACTGATGACGTCAGCATCTCCTCAATAATTTCTTCCCAACCTCCCGTAACCAGTTAGTCACCACCGGTAGAGGGAACTGTCTCTGAGCTTAAAACGGTGACGTAACGGAAAGGTAGATGAATGTTTTGAAAGTTAAGACTGTTCTCTTGATTATATCAAATCAGTGTTAGACCTTTTATAGTGATAGGGTTCGAGTGTTGTTACAGAGAGTTCAGGGACGTTCCACAAATATCGGAACTATACAAACAATAAGATATTTACACATTCAAAAGAGTAACAGAATATCTATTCTATCACCTTCCCTTAGTCGAATCGTCGGGTTTCCGGACGGTGAAGCTGGATCTGAACTCATTGTGTAGTGACGTCGGAAGACCCTTAGTAAAAATGACTGCATACTGCAATGACTAGGGAACGTGAAGCACTCGTACATGACCAATAGCCACCTTGTCACGAACAAAGTGAATATCCAACTCTATGTGTTTAGTACGTTGGTGTTTCACCGGGTTCGTAGACATGTATATCGAACTGATGTTATCGCAGTAGACGATAGACGCCTTAGCTATATGACAATGTATTTCTAACATCAAGTTCCGTAACCAAGTCAGCTCAGCGACGGCGTTCGCTACACCCTTGTACTCTGCCTCGTAGCTTGACCGCGACATTGTTGGTTGTCTTTTAACTGACCATGAGACAATGTTTGGACCAAGATAAACGCAATAGTCTGAAGTCGATCGACGCGTATCTGGGCAGCCTGCCCAATCAGCGTCTGAGTACGCCGTAAGCTGATCTTGAGAACCTTTGACCAGCTGCAACCCATGTGAAAGTGTGCCCTTTACGTACCGTATAATGCGCCGCAGAGCTTGCATATGACACTTTCTCGGATCATGCATATAAAGACAAATCTGATGAACCACGTATGAGATGTCGGGACAAGTGAATGTGAGATACTGTAAAGCTCCTGCCAAGCTGCGATAGAACGTTGCGTCTGAAACTGGATCACCATCAGTGATCGAGAGCTTCGACTTGAGGTCGACAGGCGTTGCAATCAGCTTACAATCACTCATGCCAGCCCTGTCGATTATTTCATGAGCATAAAGAGACTGAGTCATGAATAATCCTTGCTTGTTATACTCTACCTTTATTCCCAGAAAGTGGCGCAATTGTCCTAAGTCTTTCATCGGAAATTCCGATTTTAGGGTGGTAATGACTCGTTACAACAGAACCTGAGACGAAGCTGTCAAAATGATATCGTCAACGTAAAGCAATATGTAAGCAATATCATTCTGGCGTCTGAAAATGTATAGCGAGGTATCGGCCTTGCTGGTGACGAAGCCCAACTGAGTAATGAGCTTGCTGAATCTTGAATTCCAGGCTCGAGGGGCTTGTTTGAGACCGTAAATTGCCTTGTTGAGCTTGCAAATGTATCCAGGGAGGTTCTTGTCAACGAATCCTGGCGGTTGATGCATATACACTGTCTCGTCGAGGTTGCCCTGCAAGAAAGTGTTCTGTACATCAAGTTGATTGATTGGCCAGTCCAACGAGACAGCCACGTTGAGGATAGTCCTGATCGTAGCCGTTTTGACGACTGGGCTGAAGGTCTCACTGAAATCCACGCCTTCTTCCTGCGATTTACCATTAGCACTAAACGAGCTTTATGTCGAGACAAAACACCATCAGCATTAAATTTGTTTTTAAACAACCACATAGATCGCACAACATTTTGATCCAAAGGACGAGGTACCAGATCCTACGTCTTGGTCTTAACCATAGCACCAATTTCATCAATCATATCAGGTTTCCAATTCTGATCAGATAAAGCTTTTAAATGACTGTTTGGAATAGGATATTTGTGTTTGGCTATGAGAGAAATGAATTTCTTTGGTTTGGTAATTCCCGATTGAGATCGAGTTTTTACTGTTGGAGCTCGAAACATTGGGTCAGCTCGAGTGGATCAAGTCCGAGGTGGTTGCTGGGTAAGGACATGCACATATGGCTGAGAGATGGCAGGCATAAGTGTTTGAGTGAATGGAGCTTGAAGAATTGACTTAAACATGGCAGATGAATCATCTGAACAGTCCAAAAAATGATAAGAATCATACTTTTCAGACGCTACTGCTGCTGGAAATTTTTCCTCGTCGAACAAGACATGACGAGAAATGATGATTTTCTGGTTTTTAAGTCAAGACACCTATAGCCACGATGGTGAGTTGGGTAGCCAAGGAACACGCAAGGTGTTGAACGAGGTGATAGTTTGCTGAGATTTGAGTGGTTTATGTTGGGAAAACATAAACAACCAAAAACACGAAGGTGATCGTATCTTGGTTGATTATTGAAAAGAAGTGTGTATGGAATTTGGTTTTGGATCGACTTTGATGGAGTAATGTTTAGAACATGAGCATCAACATTCAAAGCTTCTACCCAAAATGAGACAGGGAGACGAGCTTGAATAAGGAGACTGCGAATGGCGTTGTTGAGTGTTCGTATCATCCTCTCAGACATCCCATTTTGTTGAGAAGTGTGAGGACAAGAGAACCTAACTTTGATTCCATTTGTATTGAAATATCTATGGAATTCAGAGTTGTTAAACTCTCCACCATTATCGCATTGAAAGTTTTTGATTTTTGTTTGAAATTGGTTTTGGACGTATGCAGAGAAGTGAAGGAACTTTGAAAACACTTCACTCTTGCGTCGAAGAGGATAAACCCAAACAAAATGAGTGTATTGGTCAAGAAACAAAACATAATATCGAATGCCACTCATGCTAAGAACTGGCGAAGACCACAAATCTGAGTGAACAATTTCAAAAGGATGTGTAACAGAAGATTTTGAATCTGTGAAAGGAAGTTTTATTGACTTTCCAACAAGACATGGTTCACAAGAAGAAGGTAATTGGCCTTTATTACAAAGAGAAGGATTTGATTTAGAAACTGAACGAAGATAAAAGTTATTGATGTGGCCAAGCCTCTTGTGCCAAAGAGATGGAGTAGAAGCTAAAAGAGCTGTAGATGCAGCCGGTGTTTTATTTAAAGAAGCTGGAAGAGAGTAGAGATCACCGGAGCTTTCACATCGGAGAAGAGGCATTCGACTTTGAAGATCCTTCACAACAAAACCAAAAGGGTCAAATTCTACTGAGCACCAATTGTCCTTAGTAAACTTACGGACATAAATGAGATTTTTAACAATTTTCGGAGTGACCAAAACATCATGAAGAGAAAGAGAACGAGATGGTGTTTGAATAGAGGTAGAGCCAACGGAAGAAACAGGGATCATTGAACCATCTCCTATTATGACCGAGTGACTGGTTCTATTTTTAAGACTAGATGAGAGACTACCTGGATTTTGGGCGAGATGAGCAGAGGCGCCCGAGTCCATGTACCAGTCGGAAGTTCCTGGATCAGCCAGAGTTTAAGCGGAGTATGCCTGAGCGAAGTTGAAAGCTTGTGGAAACTCTATCAAATTCGCTTGTTGTTGCTGTGGCATTGGTGCAGGTGACGGCGGAGCATATGGCTGCTGTGATTGCTGAGTCCACATCGGGTACTGAGGCCAAAACGGAGGAGTGGGCCAGTACGGTTGTGATCATCCCCATGGATAGCGCTGGTTGTTGTGGTACTGACCACGCCCACCACGACAGCGGTTATTGAATCTTCCTCGTCCACGGTTGTTGTTGTAGCGAGGCGAGTGATTATGTCGGCCCGGATTCGCGACTTGTTGAGTTTGAGAAGTCGCCGTGAGTGCAATAGAGGAGGACGAATTGTCCTTGTTGTTTGCGATCGTTCGAGTCACCTTCTTGAGCCTAGTTTCTTCCCACTCAAGCATTGACTTAGCAGCATCGAAAGAAGGAAACGGATCCTTGTGCTTGATCACGTTAATGATGTTGTCGTACTTCTCATTCAGCCCATTGATGAGGTACATAACAAGAGTCCGTTCCGTCACCGGTGCATCAACGTTAGCGAGCGGATCCGATGCCACCTTCATCTTTTGACAATATTCTTGAATTGTCAGATTTCTAATCTCCAACGTTCTCAGATCGTTGTCGAGTTGAATTGCTCGAGCCTCCTTATTGTTACGAAATTGATTCTCCACTCGTAACCAGATGTCACGTGCGGTTCCTCCAGGTTTGAACGAGGAACGAAACATGGGCTTCGTCATAGCACCGTAAAGCCAAAGCTTAACTAAGCCGTCGCATTTTGTCCACGGCGCATCGTTAGGCCGGTAGGAATGAGTGTTCCATCAAGATGCCCGGAAACATCGAACGCCATACAGTGCGTCATAAGGAGTTCACGCCAAGCATCATAGTTGTGATCATTGAGATCGACAATAACATGGATATGATGCTTGATAATGGTAACACCGAAGAACCGTTCCTGGTTAACATGTTGCTCGGCAGCCATGAGAAAGAAAAAAAATGAAAGGAGATGAAATGAAAGAGAAGAAGAAAAGAGAAAGAAGCGAAGAAGGAAGAAAAGAGAGCGGATCAGATTAGCCTAAGCTCTGATACCATGAAAGTTAAGACTGTTCTCTCGATTATATCAAATCAGTGTTCGACCCTTTATAGTGATAGGGTTCGAGTGTTGTTACAGAGAGTTCAGGGACGTTCCACAAATATCGGAACTATACAAACAATAAGATATTTACACATTCAAAAGAGTAACAGAATATCTATTCTATCAAGTTTGAAGAAGTAGCTAAGCTACCATATGTCCCTCCTTGTTTTAATGAAATACGGTGAGGACGATTTTGTCCTTTTTAGTTTAATTTAGTTTATGTTATGATTAAAATAAAAATAAAAAATCGGAAAAAAACCCGAGAGCTGGCGCTCCCTCTTTGCCAACGACAACTTACAGTCGCCGTTCTAATCGCCGGCGCCGGTACACGATCAGATTTCTTCGAATTTGAGCTGTATTTCACTCCTAAATCATTGTAAGCTACTAATTCATCAAATACAAACTGTTTACGTTTGTTTTTAGCTCAAATTTGGGAAGAAATTGGGAATAGCAAATCTAGATATTTGGGGATTCGATTTGAATGCACATTGTGGTTATATGTACATTGGTCGAGCACTAGGTTCGTGGTTGAATCATATTGTATTGTGGGTGGTAGATTATAAGCCAATTTCTTCTATTTTGAGGTGGATGAATCAAAATCGCCTAAATAGTGCGATATGGAACTGTGTAAAAATAGTAGTACTGGGTAAACTATGTAATACTCGTAATACAAGTAAAACTTATAGAACATGTAAATGAAGTAACTCTGGTAACATTGGTAATATTACTGAGTACAATTGGTAACACTGGTAATAATATTGAGTAAAACTAGTAATATTGCTAGCATTTGTTCTGTTTTTTTAATTGTTTTGCAGTATACAATGAGCAACAACGCCATCATACATTTTAAATGCCAAATTCGGATGTATAGTTTGTTGTTGAAGATATCAGTGGAGGAGATAACATTGTTGATGATAGAAGAGAGGATATACAAGAAGCTTGAATTAGATGTAAGTAAGGTTAAGCTGCGATTGAGTTATTTTCCATTGCTGGTGGGATGTGAGGAAGAGTTTACTATTTCTGATGATGAGGATCTTTGTGTTTACCTAACGTCTATGGATAAAGATAACTGTAGATGTGTTTTGTATGGTGAGGTCATCAATGTATCAGAACTGGCTGATCAAGTGTCGAGAGTGGACAAAGTTTTATTGGTATGAATTATGAGGAGTTGCAGTCAAAAGATGATGAAATCGGAGCTCAATCCATAACTTTGTACGTGGAAAAGGAAAACGCAGTACAAGAACAACAACAAGAGGCAATAGAGGATGAGTATGAGGCAAAGGTTGAGGTTGAGGCTGATGATGATTTATCACGTGATGTAGGTATGGATATATCAGATAGCTATGATAGATATGTCGAGCCGCCACCTGTTGTTAAACCCTATCAGTTTATAGAGGCATGGGAAGACCGTTTGGGTTTGTATGTGCGTCAAAAAATTTCAAGTAAAGCGGTCTTGCATGATTTGGTGGATAGAGGCGCATTTAATGAGTGTTTTGGTTATGTAGTAAAGAAGTCGGACAAGGTGCAATTAGTGTTAAAATGTCGTGTACCAAGCTGCAAGTGGGGTCTACGAGCTGCAAAGGTTGGAGAGACTCCTATTTTCTCAATTAGAACGTACACTAATATGCATTCATGCAGTCGAAGTAGTCAGAGTGAAAGCAACGCGAAGAGGAAAGGCACACCTCAGTTGGTTGCATCTATTTTGCATGATGGTTATCCGAGACAAATGGAAACTCCCACTCCAAGGATTATCATGGATCTTGTTAAGACAAAACTTGGTGTTGACGTATCGTACTCCACAGCGTTGAGAGGAAAAAACAAAGTTGTTCATGATTTGTGTAGTAGTTCGAAAGGAAGCAATTAAATGATGTATTGTTATTTGTACATGTTAGAGAAGGTGAATCCAGGTACAGTAACGTGTTTGAAATTGGATGAGCTGAATAAATTCAAGTATCTATTCATAGCTCTGGGAGACAGAATTGAAGGGTTTCAAGTGACGAGGAAAGTTCTAATCGTGAATATTTCTAAAAAATGGATATGGTGGTTGCCTAGTTTTCGCTTCAGCTCAGGATCATAATCGTCATAATTATCCCATAGCTTTTCCGATACTTTATAGTGAGAAAACTGAAAGTTGGACTTGGTTTTTTGAGGTGCTGAAAACTGTGATTGTAGACTCTTCTGAATTGGTGTTTGTGAGTGACACGAATGCAAGCCTCATTGATGCCATAGCTAATGTGTATCCTCAAGCTCATCATGGGTATTGTGTATGACATTTGTCACAAAATGTTAAAGCCCATGCTTCTAATGTGAACAAAGATACAGTTGGCTCTAGATTCACAGATATGAGCGCTCTTTACACGGTGCTTGAGTTCGAAGCCTCTTATAGTTCTTTTAAGTCGAGATACCCTAAGGCAACCGAGTATTTGGAAAAGAGTACCGTGAAAGAAAAATGGGCAAAGTGTTGTTTTCCTGGAGAAAGATGCAACCTAGACACAAGCATCACTGTGGAGTTTTTGAACAAAACTTTTAAGGAGGCCAGGAGGTACGCATTAATACCCTTGCTAGATACGATTTTAAAGAGAATTTTGAAGTGGTTTAACGAACATCGGAAGGAGACAGTGGCTGGAACGGCTGATAACAAGGTAGTGCCTTTAGTGGAGAACCATGTTCATGATCTTTGGATAGAAGCTTAATCATTAATTGTCATGGTGTTAAATAGTTTCGAGCTTATGTACGATGTCACCGGTAGCGATGGGAAGCCTGATTTGGTGAACTTGATGTCGAGATCGTGCAGTTGCAGGTTCTTTGATATTGAAAGGTACCCTTGTGTCAATGCACTTGCCGCTTTCATTAAACTCAAAAAGGATCCCAATAGACCTAAGGATAGGGATATGGCATTGCATGAGTTGTCTTCGAGATATTATTGGATAGAGTTGTGGGCATTGGCGTATTACAGGATAATTTATTTAGTGTTGGATATGACAGAGTGGTATGTTCCTGATGACATCAGAAATTTGAAGATACTACCTCCCGACAAAACCCCAAAAGAAGGGAAGGAAGAAAACAAACAGGTACCCATTGGCAGGAGAAAAAAGAAAGAAGAAGATGACTCTAAACAAGAGGCAGCCGAGACAATCACTTCAATGGTTGATGTTTGGATGATTGTAATTTTTTTTCTAGTCTACCATTTTACTTGTAAGACAAGCTTGATTGAAAACTAGTTACTATATATCACATTTTTCTGGTGGTAAAACTGGTAAAATTGTATACTACTAAGTGATTATCGTATCTTTGTTGTTAGTAATTGCCGAGTATAGTGTTAACAAAATCCAATTTAGCCAACATGCTAATGCATAAAAGTACTAGAATCATATTTAACGAGTATTTATATTTCACATCTTTTTTTGTTAGTAAAACTGGTAAAAATATGTAATACTAAGTGATTATCGTATCTTTGTTGTTAGTAATTACCGAATATAATGTTAATCAATTCCTAATTAGCCATAGTGTTAATGCATAAATATATCAGAATCATATTTTAATCGAATTATAAGTTAATAAAAACCAATGACTATTAGTAGAAGGAAACAAAACATGTTGGGATTATGTCCTCAAATCACACTGTACTTACTCTAACGATAGTTGTGTGTCGAGATCAGACATGTTGTATGATACTGGGCGGTTGCAATGTTTTGCTAGAAGCCTCTTGCAGTCATTAAGTTGTAGACTTACTGCCAGTATTATATGATCATATAGGGTCACACACCTAAGCAATCTGGAAGCATATATATATGGGAATAATCATCATGGTGGTGATCAAGATGATGTGTATTGGATACATATCAATATCGATTAAAGAGAGGTGTGTCGATCGACACAGTAGGTGTATCGATCGACACGGGGTCGATTCCGAAACTGATGTTTCGGTTTATGACTTAGACTTTTTCGGCTAAACCCGAAAGATGGTTTAGTCATAACATGTCGTATATATAGGCTTATATGATCGACCTGGAAGAGTGCGATTCAGTTTTCTTGATCAGTAAAGTAGAAAAACTCTCTCTTCGGTTCCCAGATCCGGCACTAGCATCCCGTCTTTCCAGGTTGTGTGCGTGTGGACTACGATAGAGGCGAGGCATCTGAATCGCTCCTGATCTCGTCTTACCATTCATTCCGCTGCCAGAACAAGGTAAACGCGAGATCCATGATTCAATAACAAATACCCTTAGATCATAGGCTCGAAATTCAAACTTAGGGTTGGCTAATCGGATTAGGAACTGCTAGGAATTCCAACAGTGGTATCAGAGCCTTAGGGTTTTCCATTGAATCAGTCTGTTTAATAGAATTTGATGATTTAAATTCGCTCATAAGATAGTATGAATAAGAAAAGGTTAGATCGATTTTGATCAAAAACGATTATGCTTTTCGTATGGTGTCGGTCGACACAGAATAGTGAATTCGTCAGAATCGGCGGCTAGGGTTTTTTGCGAAGAAAACCTAAATGCCTGCTGTGTCGATCAACACAGGTTGAGTATCGGTCGACACAGACCTTGCGATTGGTTAATCGGTTGAATTGGATTGGACCGGTTATCAAGCTTGGTTAAGTCCGATCAGATCGTTTTAAATTGGATGAATTGGTTCAATTGAATTGAACTGATTATCTCAATTAGAATAAACCGATTTGATCGATTAAGATAAGTTTGATCTGATAAGTCGGTTCAATTGGATTGGACCGGTTATCAAAACTGTTTCCAGTTTAGGTCTATGTTGACCGTCACACATAGGTTGTGTCGATCGATATGACCGGTTCAATGAACCGGGTTAATTGGATTAATCGGTTATTGAAGTCCGTTTTGTTTGGTGGTGTCGATCGACAAACATGGTCTGCGTCGATCGACACAGTGCTCACAATTCTGGTTATTGAACCTTGAATTTGCAAAAAGAAACTCGACTTAAACCTAGTTTATAAAGAACAATTAAAACACTTCTTGGATGCATATTGGATATGTATCAAGATTAAATGTTCTAAATCCATTTTGATACACATTGGATGTGTATTAGATCAAAGCTTAGCTTCAATATGGTCAACTGTCAAGACTCATTTCGTTGTGTGATGGTCTAGCCAAGAGCTTGGTGTCCACAATTACGTGAGTAAGGCAGGTAATTATGTTGATGGACTTGCAGTGCTTGACTTCGAAAATTACATGACCTAAGAGATTGATTTGCTAACCTTTTAGAGTTTCGTTTCCTCAACTAAATATCAAGTGACCTTGATGTCTTGCCCAATCTTGTCTACTGTCAAGACTCGTTTCGTTGTTGGATAGTCTTGGAGTCCTTGGTATCCACAATTACATGAGTAAGACAGGTGATCATTGGTAGACTTGCAGTGCGACTGCCAGTGATCACAAGACTGAAGAGATTGGTTTACTTGACTGGGCTATCAGAAGTTCTGGGCCCAGAGACGTCAGAGTAGATGAGACATGAATTATCTTATCTGCGACCAAGAATTGTACTGGGTACAATTGGCAATGATTTGCTTACCTAGATAACTAAATTTTGGGTGATGGCGAGTCGTCCACTCAGATTTTGGTGAAGTATGGATCTTAGATCATTATATTCATAGAGGAAACATTGTTTGAATATAATGCGAGTTTTCTTATTAGATAAGATTTCTCATTTCATGGAATACATAACTAAATCTTTGTTTTCTTGGATTTCAACTTATGTCTAAAACTACTTTCTCATTGCGATCCGTCCTTGAGAAGGACAAGTTAAATGGATCAAATTTCCTGGATTGGTATCGGAATTTGAGAATAGTTCTCAAGCAAGAGTAAGGACTATGTCCTTGAGAAAGCTCTCCCCGAGAAACTTGGGACCAATGCCTCGCATGCAGTATATGATGCTTGGAATAAGCATTATATTGATGTGGTAGATGTGTGTGGTCTGATGTTGGCTACCATGAACTCGGACTTGAAGAGTCAATACGAGAACGTGGAGTCGCCAATAGAGATGATCACCAGTCTGAAACTGATGTTTCAGGAACATGCACGAGTTGAGAGATACCAGACGGTTAAGTCTCTCATTGGGTGCAAGCTACCAAAGGATGCTCCAGTGAGTCCTCATGTCATTAAAATGATGGGTTACATTGATAACCTGGGGATACTGGATTGTCCAGTTAGCCTAGAGTTGGCTACTGAGATCATTTTGCAGTCACTGCCGTCAAGCTATGATAAGTTTATAAAAATCTATATCAAGAAAGGCTTGACGAAGACGTTGACTGAGCTGCATGACATGCTCAAGACAACAGAGCAAAACATCATAAAGGGTAAAAGATTTTAGAAATCTTGTATAGACAAGGGTGGAGGCAAGGCCGTTCAGATTTGGAATCAGGATAAGCATGTGTCATCCTTTAAGCTCAAGTCAGGCCCATCTGATATTGGAAAATGCTGCTACTGTAAAGAGTTTGGGCATTGGAAGAGAAATTGCATTAAATTCTTGGAAGATTCACAAGAGATGGATAAGATGTATGGGACTTCTTCTTCATGTATTGTGTTATTATTTCAAGTTCTACGTGAGTATTGGATACTAGTTGTGGTACTGATATTTTTGAAATATGCAGGACCTACGCAACAGTAGAACGTTGGAGAAAGGACAAGTGGAACTGCGCGTCTGGAATGAAGCAATGGTTGCTGCATTAGCCGTAGAAATTCTCCACTTGTAGGAGCCTTTCAAGCTTGGTTTTAGAAATTAAGTAATTGCCACCATGTACTTGCTATATGAAAAGATGGCTTTCATTTTCTTGTTAGAATTTGGATGTTTTTCATTTTGATAAAAGACAAGTTTTGTTCTTTAGATCTTAATGAAATATTCTATGGTAGCACCCCGTTTAGAATGGGTTTTATGTCTTAAACCAGCGTGATTTTGAATATAACATAAATACTAAAGGTTTAAGTCTGATGACTCGAACCAGTCTTTCCTTGGCATAGTCGTTTTGGCCACATAGAAGTGAAGCAAATTCAGAAGTTCCATAGTTATGGGCTTTTGGGCTCATTTGATTATAAATCATATGAGATATGAATTCTGCTTACTGGGCCAAATGACTAAGGCTTCTTTAGCAGTGCTAAAGAAAAGGGGCAGAGGCTTATTGGGCATTATTCATACTGATGTATGTGGCCCGATGAGCATTAATGCCAGAGGAAATCTTCAAGACTTCATTATCTTTACTGATGAATTCAGTAAACATGGCTGTGTTCGTCTGATGAGACACAAGTCGGAATCTTTTGAAATGGTCAAAGGAGTTCCACAATGAAGTATAGAATAAACTTGACAGAAGTATTGAAAATCCTCGATTGGATCGCGGAGGAGAATACTTAAGTCAAGAAATAAGTGATCATCTGAATGAGTGTGAAGTTGTTTCACGACTCAATTCTTCTGAAAACCTGGATGGTGTTTCTGAGAAAAGTTATCGGGCCTTATTGGATATGTTCCGATCGATGATGAGTCACACGAATTTTCCAAAATCCTTTAAGAATATGCTCTAAAATGTCCGTGTATGCGCAGAAAAGGGTTTCAATCAGAATCAATTGAAAGACACCACATTGGATGTGGACTGGAAGTTTTTCAAGTATGTTGATTCTGATCATTTGGGGATGATAGCTAACAAGCTTGAACCCAAATCTGACAAGTTCTACCTCGCTGGTTGTCCTAAGGAAACCGAGGCTTATTACTTTTATAACCAATCCGAAAACAAAGTTTTGTTTTCTGGAACTATGTCTTTTGAGAAAGATTATACTTTCCAATAAGAACAGTGGGAGTAAAAGTACACATCGAAGAAATTCGATAAACACAGGAGGCTGCTCAACCTGTTGAGGGAGAGCAGCGGTGAGATCTACAAAGTGTTGTAGGACCTACACTTGTGGAGCCTGAAGTTCGCAGATCCGAATGGATCCGTCACTAACCCGAGAGTGATTTCTCGTAAATGATTGCCGTGATCTTTTGATCATTGAAAAGTGACGAGCCTGCGAAATTCAAGAAGCGATGGTGAGGCCCAACTCCGAAAATTTGCTAGGTATGCATGTTAGCTTCACCGATCTATTTCTGGATTGAAGCAAACATCTTGGAGTTGGAATCAACATTCTGATAAAGTGGTCAAAAGTTTTGACTTGATCAGGAACAAAATGAAACCATGCGTTTATAAGTAGACTAGTGGGAGCGTAGTTGCATTTCTCGTTCTGTATGTAGATGACATACTCATTCTCATAAACGACGTTCCGTCGCTTAAGTCTCATGAGACTTGGGTCGAAAGTCATTTTCATCAAAAGACATGGGAGAAGCCGCGTGAACTCTTGGAATAAGAATCTATTGATATAGATTGGGTAGGCTAATTGGATCGTGTCAAGATCCTTATGTTGATAAGGTAATGGACTGTTCCAATATGCATGATCCCAAGAATGGCTTCATACCAAAGGTCTTATGGCAATGATCTTAGCAAGACGAAGTGTCTTGGACACTGGCTGAGCTAGTATGTATGAGTGTGATTCCTTATGCAATGGAATCCTGAAGGAATGTTTAGTCAATCCTGATTCAATTCCAGATTCAGATCATCCTAAACATGCTGATCTAGGTTCTTCTCGAATAGAAACAATTGATGATCTCACCTTATACCTGTTAATTGCAGCGGAAAGAGATGGTATGTCAGAGATCAGAGAGCCACCGAGAGATAACTCCTCCAGAGGTTCACACACGCACACCAATCAGGAAGAAGGCTGCTAGGCCACTAGGGGAACTCGGCGCAGAGAAAGAGAGAGTTTACGGCTAGGTTATTTTGGTTCTGAACCCGAGTTTTACTTATAAAACTTGTCCGGTTCCGTTTGGGCCATTTGGCCCAAACACCAATTAACTCGACGGTATTCGCGCACTGTGTCGATCGACACACCATGTGTATCGATCGACACACAGTGCCTAAACCGTTTTATTCTCTCTAAGTACAGTAAATGCCTAGCACTTTTACCGTACTTCTGATAAACCGTTCCTACACATTTTCCTGTTAGCTTAGGCGTGTGACCCATATGGGATCATATAATAAAGGCAATAAGTCCGAGACTTATAGATCATGAGCGGACTCTAGCAAGCCATCATGACCCCCAGTATTATATGACTTATGTCTGATCATTGACATACTCTTACTTTCTAGAGACAGTACCGAGATTACTGGACACAATTCCAACAATCTCCCACTTGTACTGGAATCTCTGTATTCATAATCCTTTTGTCACAATATCTCGATTAGTCATAAGGCAAGATTAGTGTCATCCTTATAAAGCCTAATCTTGTTCATCGGACTCTGATTTGATACTGACAATCCAAACGACTCGGGACAGTCCGTTTGAGCATGGCCATGCATTTTCCAGTATTCAAATCTCCGATTGGCCTAGAGATATTCACTCCATCTATATTGGAGGGACAAATCCCGTCTTGTTCCATCACTGTAAACTACTCATTTCATAATGTACCCAAACAAGGTCCTTATAACTATCGCAGAACGACAGCGTTAGACAATGATCAAAGTGCATCAGTCCATGTGCAGTCACATGCATGCGAACTCAGGTCTAAGGACTATACTCTATAGTCGTAGTGAGAATCTTTTATGACACTGATATAAATATCCTGAAGAGTTCTCATAAGCGGGTCTTGTCCGGTCGTATGTTCCCAAACATACACCTATGTACTGACTTTGATGCCGCGCATCTATGACACACTGAGACTTTGTCATAAGTCACGTACCAATCCAGTCTCACACGGTTGTTGGTGTTCCAATTTCAACAACCTTCGACTAGGGACAGGATGATATAAGCCATCTATCAAATATAGGGTCTCATGATCAAGCTAAATGACTTCGATGACTCAAGATCAAGTCATTTACTTCGATGACCTATAAAATGGTTCATATCATTTTGGAACGATTATTTCATCACAGTTAAAATAATCTTGAAATAATAATTTCATTAAACATCTTAAATGTTATTTCAAGAACATATCCAATAACTAAATAAAGCCCTTTAATAACTCCCACTGAAATTAAGACTATATCTTAATTTCACTTATCCTACAGCAACAGTCCGCGACTCGTGCTTAGGCCTAAGGAGTGGCTTCGTTAATAGATTAGCAACGTTCTCATTCGTTGAAACTTGCTGATCTACTTAACATCTCTGTCATTTATCTCACGGAATAGGTTATACCTATCCTCAAGGTGTTTAGACCTCTGATGTGCAGCTAGTCTCATCTATGCTGGGAATCACATCAAGTTCAGTGACGAACTCTCCTTTCTAAACAACCTCTTTCGCCGCTTCCCAAGCTGCGAAAGATTCAGCTTAAGTCATGGAGTCAGCAACAATGCCGTGCACCGCCAGACAAACACAAGATATAACCGGACTGTGACCGGAAATCATCTTTGTCTGTTGGAAACTTGCCTTTCAGACTCTATCGACTTTTAGCACCTCACTTTCTCCGTAAATCAAGAACTTATCCTTAGTATTCCTCAAATACTTTAGGACATACTTTAGGAAACTTGATTCTTTGCTGGATTTGACTGGTCTTTATTTGTCTTGCTTAACATTAAAGCAACATCAAACAAGTATGTTTCATGGCATACATGATAGATCCAATTGCCGACGCATATGGAATCTCATCCATGCATTTAAGCTCAGCAGTTATCGTAGGATACTGTATCTTGCTTAACTTAATGCCATGTGACATTGGCATAAAACCCTTCTTGGATTGCTCAAAACGTGTAGGACTTTGTCAATTTAAGAATCCTGACTTTGTCCTACCAGCTCTTTTGGATCTCTATCTTTAGATCCAAAATCCAAGAACTACGTGGCTTTACCCATGTCAATCATTAAACCAACTCCCAAGCTAGTCCTTTACCGACTACAGCGTTGGGACGTTATATCCGAGAATCAGTATGTCATCGACATACACTTTGAGAAATGCAATATTGCTCCCACTTATCTATTAGTAAACGCACAGTTCCATTTCGTTCCTGCTTAAGTCAAAACCTTGACTACTTCAACAGAACGAAGATTCCAACTCCGATATGTTTGCTTCCATCCATGAATGGATCGATGAAGCCAACTTACACAAAATGTAATTCTTCAGAGTCTGGGCTCACTTTCGCTTCCTTGAATTTCGCAGATTCGTCGCTTTCAATGATCATCAGATCATGCGAACATTCAATGATCATCAGGCTGAACTAATGACGAGAATTCACTCTCGGATTAGTGACTGATTCTTTCATATCTGCGAACTTCAGGCTCCACAGGTGTAGATTCTACAGAAATCTGTAAATCCTTCCGCTGCTCTCCCTCAATAGGTTAAGCAGCCTCCTGTATTTCTCGAATTTCTTCGAGTTGTACTTTTACTCCCACTGTTCTTCTTGGAAAGTAACTTCCCTTCTTAGAAAACAGAATGGTCGTAAAAGTACCGAGCCTTGGTTTCCCTAAGAAAACTTCGAGTTATACTTTTACTCCCACTGTTCTTCTTGGAAAATAACTTCCCTTCTTAGAAAACAGAATGGACGTAAAAGTAATAAGCCTTGGTTTCCCTGGGACAACCAGCGAAGTAGCTCAACTACTAATACTCAGTAAAGACGAATTTGGATCGATTCCAATCCACATTTACGTGGTGTCTTTCAACTGATGTTGGTGGAACTATTTCAGCGTAAACTTAGATATTTTAGAGCGTTATTCTTCAAATATCATGGAAGATTCGTGTGACTTATCTTTAATCATTTCTTATAAGATCTGATTCTTTCTCACAGAAAAACCTTCTGGTTTTCAGGAGAAATGAGCTGTGAAACGATTTCACACTCATTAAGATGATCACACAATCAATGACTTAAGTATTCTCACTCGTGATTTAATCCAGAGTCTTAATACTTTTGTCATTCAGATCCTATACTTCATTCTGGAACTCTTTCGACCATGTCAAAGAATTCCGACTTGTGTCTCATCAAATGAACACAGTCACACTCACTGAAGTAATCAGTAGAGACAATGAAGTACAGGAAATTTTCTCTGGCATTTCTGCTCATCGGACCACATACATGAGTATGTTCAATCTCCAATAAGCCTTTGGGCCTTTCTCTAGCTCGGCTAAGATGGGCCCTTTGTCTTTTGGTCCAGTAAGCAGAATTCAAGTCTCATAAGATATCCGATCAAATGAGCCCAATAGTGCATAACTATGGGATTTCTGAATCCGACTTACTCTATGTGACCAAGACTTTTATGCCAAGAAAAATCAGGTTTAATTCATCAGATTTAAACCAATTTGGTATTTATGTTACATTTAGGCACTCTTTGGTTTAAGATATAAAACCCATTCCATGAATAGGGTGCTACAATTAATATTTCATTAAGATCAAAAGAACAAGACTTGTCTTTTATCAAAATGAAAAACATTCAAATTCTTACAAGAAAATGAAAGACAATTCTGCTTAAAGCAGGTACATTGTAGCAATTACTTAATACAAAACCAAGCCTAAAAGGGATCTATAAGTGAAAACCCTACGGCTGAGGCAGCATCCCAAGCTCCTTCCAGACATGTAGTTTCACTTGCCCTTCCTTCAACGTTCTACTGTTGCTTAGGCTCTGCATATTATCACAAATATCAGTGCCACAACCAGTATCCAATACCTTTAAGGACGTTCTACTGTTGCTTAGGCTCTGCATATTATCACAAATATCAGTGCCACAACCAGTATTCAATACCTTTAAGGTAGAACTTGAAGTAATAACATGAATACCTGAGGAAGTAGTCTCATACATCAACTTCAATTCCTCATCATCTTCCATGAATTTAATGCAATTTCTCTTCCAATGCCCTGTCTCCTTACAGTAGCAGCACTTACCAACGTAAGAGGTATCTGACTCGGGCTCAGAAGACACACGCTTGCCATGATTCAAAATCTAGACAACTTTGTCTTCACCCTTGTCAGCATTAGGTTTAGTAAACCTACCCTTCTCATTCATGAGATTGTACAGGGTACTCTTCACGTTTGGCTCAACTGTCTTGAGCATATCATGCAGTTCAGTCAGCGTCTTCGTTAAGCCTTTCTTGATATAGTTCCTTCTGAACTTATCATAGCTTGACGGCAGTGACTGCAGAATGATCTCAGTTGCCAACTCTTGGCTAACTGGATAATCCAGTTTCCTCAGGTTATCAATGTAACCCATCATTTTACTGACATGAGGACTCACTGGATTATCATTTGGTAGCTTGCAGCTAGTGAGAGACTTAACCAACCGGTATCTCTCCACTCTTATCTGCTCCTGAAATTTCAATTTCAGGCTGCTGATCATCTCTATTGGCGACTCCATGTTCTCATATTGCTTCTGCAAGTCTGAGTCCATGGTAGCCAATATCAGACCACGCATATCTACCGCATCATTATAATGCTTATTCCAAGCATCATATACTGCATGAGAAGCATTGGACCCGATCCTCACGGGGAGAGCTCTCTCAAGGACATAGTCCTTTCTCTCCTGTCTGAGGACTAGCCTCAGGTTCCGCGACCAAGTCAAGAAATTTGATCCGTTCAGCTTGTCCATCTTAAGGACAGACCGGATCGAGAAAGTGTTTTGATTGTTTGTGCTAGTCATAACTGAAAATTAAGATAAAAGGATTTTAGTTAATATGTTCAATATGATTAATCTCGTATTAAATTTAATATGATTAATCATGCATTATATTCAATAACATCAGTTACCCTCAATAGAATATAATGATTCCAAGATCCACATATAACTAAGATTAAAGTGGGCCACTGGCCGTCACCCAACCTTAGCTTATATCGGTAAGCCCTATGTCGGCTAATTATATCCGTGATATAATTCTTGGTTGTGAATCTGGGCCCGAGGCCCAATTCACTCTGATGTCTCAAGGCCCGGGACTCCCGATGGCCTAGTCAAGAAAACCAGACTATACAGTCATGTAATCATTAATGTCTGGGACTCCCAATGACATTTATGAATCACAAACCGTCTTATCCACGCAAAAGCAGACACCCTCACACTGTAAGGCCATGAATACAATTGAATGGGCTTCGACAGCTGACATAGAATGGACAAGACATCCAACGCTTGATATTATTTGAGGTTCGTAGGTTTATTTTTAAAATCTCATTCCCAAAATAGAAGATTACTATTTCGGGAAACTTTCCATTTTAGAAAACCTACTATTTTTGGAAACTTTCTAAAATTGGAAACTTTCTAACTTTAGAAATTTCTTTAAAATCCAAAACCCGCAAATCCAGAAACTTCTAATTTAAGAAACTTTCTAATTTCAAAATTTCGGAAACTTTAATTTAAAATCGACTTTATAATTTTATAAAATAAATTTTAAATTAATCTGAAGAAAGACTCAAATAATTGGCCCAATTGTTTTAACTTCTTGGCCCGAGGCCCAAGAATTGGTCCATGTCCAAGACATGACCCAATTGTCCAATTAAATGACATAACCGGTCTGGTTCATTAAAATTGGTCTAACCAAATTTTAATTACTACGATGACCACAATTGTCAACCGGTTATTTACTAAACCGGATTTTCTCAATTTATTTGGTCCAACCAAATCAAATTAGAAAATCCTGGTTTAGGCACTAAATCCAATAATTCTTTCGACATTGGATTTCTTGTCCCGGTTTAACCAGACTTAATAAAATTATTAAATCTGTTTATTAAACCAGGACGAATTAATTTTAATCAAAATATTAAACCGAGCCTTAAACCAACCATGTCGATCGATGAACCAACCGTGTCGATCGATCCATCAACCGCATCGGTCGATGCTCTTAGCATCGATCCTGCATCGATCGTGCATCGATCCTGTATCGATCGATGCTCTCACGCATGCACGGAACCGAGCCAAAACCCTAACCGTGTCGATCGATGCACCAACCGCATCGGTCGATGCACCAACATCGAACCTGCATCGATCCTGCATCGATCGATGCTTTCACGCGTTGACAGGTTTTGCCGATAGACTGTATCGACCGATCCATGCGATCGTATCGATCGATCCATGCGATCTCCGATTGTATCGACCGATCCATGCGATCGTATCGATCGATCCATGCGATTTTGGCCGATTCTCATTCTCTCGGATCAGATCGCACACCAAATCATATAGCTTGATCATGCGATTTTTCATATGTTTAGGGTTCAATTCTTGTTACTTAAGTGATTTCTCTTATCAGTAGTTGATTCAAAACACTTTTAAACAAGAAAAACAATCCTAAACTTGAATCTAAACAAGAAAAACCAGAACCAAAAGCTCTGATACCACTGAAGGAATGTTTAGTCAATCCTGATTCAATTCCAGATTCAGATCATCCTAAACATGCTGATCTAGGTTCTTCTCGAATAGAAACAATTGATGATCTCACCTTATACCTGTTAATTGCAGCGGAAAGAGATGGTATGTCAGAGATCAGAGAGCCACCGAGAGATAACTCCTCCAGAGGTTCACACACGCACACCAATCAGGAAGAAGGCTGCTAGGCCACTAGGGGAACTCGGCGCAGAGAAAGAGAGAGTTTACGGCTAGGTTATTTTGGTTCTGAACCCGAGTTTTACTTATAAAACTTGTCCGGTTCCGTTTGGGCCATTTGGTCCAAACACCAATTAACTCGACGGTATTCGCGCACTGTGTCGATCGACACACCATGTGTATCGATCGACACACAGTGCCTAAACCGTTTTATTCTCTCTAAGTACAGTAAATGCCTAGCACTTTTACCGTACTTCTGATAAACCGTTCCTACACATTTTCCTGTTAGCTTAGGCGTGTGACCCATATGGGATCATATAATAAAGGCAATAAGTCCGAGACTTATAGATCATGAGCGGACTCTAGCAAGCCATCATGACCCCCAGTATTATATGACTTATGTCTGATCATTGACATACTCTTACTTTCTAGAGACAGTACCGAGATTACTGGACACAATTCCAACAAATCCATCATGAATGCCATAATTTACACTCATCCAGATGCAGCTTACGCATTACGAGTAAATACCAAGTTGTTCCGGTAAAATTCACTGAACAGTTGCCAGAAATATCCCAAGTGTTTGAGGAACACTAAGGATAGGTTCCTGGTGAACTGAGGTAGTGACGAACAAGTTGAGAGTATTTAGACGGACAAAGACGATTTCCGGTTCCCACTTGGCTATGTCTCTTTGTCTGAATAACGGTACTATCTGTTGGAAGGGCTCCAAGCAGAGAACCGTAGAATAGTGCTTTTATCTGAATGGCGGTGTGGTTTGTTGGAATTGTTTCAAACAAAAACACCGCAGTCTCTCCCACAACCTAAGCACGAGATTTATTCTGTTGTTGTAGGTATTAGATATCTGAAGAGATGATCTTGATTCTAGTGGGAGTTATTTTAGTTATGTTATAATCTTTACATAGACATGCTATGGCAATGTTTGTGTAAGTTAAAACTGACATCGGTATTATTTAATTATTGGATGATTAAATAATGGTCCCAAAGTATTTTATGTTCATCTTATAGGTCATCAAGTTGAGGACTTGATCATGAAACCCTATAAGTAAAATATGACATAAATTATAATTGTCCCTAGTCGAGGTTGTTGAAGTGGGACACCAACAACCGCGCGAGACTAGCATGTGAGGTGACTGTTGGACTAAGTTTCATGGAGTCAATGATATGATTATCACAGTCAATCACATAGATATATGTTGGTGAACATATGATCGGACATGACCCGCTAATGAGAACTCTACAGGATAGTTATATCAGTGTCATGAGAGGTTCTCATTACGACTATAGAGTATAGTCCTTAGACATGAGTTCATCATGCTTCCTAGCACATGAATTGGTGCACTTTGACCTTGTCAAACGTCGATCCGTAAATGGCGGCTATAAAGGCATTGCTTAGGTGTATCATGAAGTGTGTGAAGGAACAAGGATGGAACAAGATGGGATTTGTCCCTCCTATATAACAGGAGATAAATATCTCAGGGCCCATCGAAGATTTGATACTGAGAAAATGCATGGCCGTGCTAAAACGAGGTGATTGTCAGTCGTTTTTTTATCAGTATAGATCAGGAGTTCGATGAACATGATATTGGCTATTATAAGGATGACACAGTCTCTTGCCTTATACCATATCGAGATATAGAGACGAAGGGATTATAGGAATAGGTGATTCCAGTACAAGTGGGAGATTGTTGGGATTATGTCCTGAAATCACATTGTACTTACTCTAACGATAGTCGTGTGTCGAGATCAGACATGTTGTATGATACTGGGCGGTTGCAATGTTTTGCTAGAAGCCTCTTGCAGTCTGTAAGTTGTAGACTTACTGCCAATATTATATGATCTTATAGGGTCACACACCTAAGCAATCTGGAAGCATATATATATGGTAATAATCATCATGGTGGTGATCAAGATGATGTGTATTGGATACATATTAATATCGATTAAAGAGAGGTGTGTCGATCGACACAGTAGGTGTATCGATCGACACGGGGTCAATTCCAAAACTGATGTTTCGGTTTATGACTTAGACTTTTTCGGCTAAACCCGAAAGATGGTTTAGTCATAACAGGTCGTATATATAGGCTTATATGATCGAACTGGAAGAGTGCGATTCAGTTTTCTTGATCAGAAAAGTAGAAAAACTCTCTCTTCGGTTCCCAGATCCGGCACTAGCATCCCGGCTTTCCAGGTTGTGTGCGTGTGGACTACGATAGAGGCGAGTCATCTGAATCGCTCCTGATATCGTCTTACCATTCATTCCGCTGCCAGAACAAGGTAAACGCGAGATCCATGATTCAATAACACATACCCTTAGATCCTAGGCTCGGAATTCAAACTTAGGGTTGGCTAATCGGATTAGGAACTGCTAGGAATTCCAACAAAACAATACTCCACCAATATTGTCCTTATACTTTTAAGATCTCTTTGGAAATAATAACCAACTATAGAGGATAAAGTTACATAAGTTCATAATTTGGAAATTTTATTGCATCAAACCACCCAAAATACATATTTATCTACTTATATTAACTGTAAAACTACAAAAACACAAATTGAAGATGGGTAATACTACTAAAATCGAAAAACAACAAAAATAGAACTATTTTGAACGCCAGTAATACTAATATCTTGAGTAATATTGTGTGTATATTTGACTAGTTTCATTTTGGCGATCAAATTTTGATTTTTCCCCCATTTGTTTTTGCGCCTTCCACCATTTCGGGAACACGACTTCATTTCTACACATTCTCTCTCTCCTTTCAGTTGTGCCCACTCCGTCTCATCGATTTCCCCTCTCTCCCATCTCTCTCTTTCTCTCCAATCCTCCTTCAATTCTCTCCCAAGTCCAAACCGATTATGGACCCGAATTACAGCGACGAGAAGAGAAACAAGAGGATATACGATAGGATATTCTGTATGGTTGATGGTGATTATGGAATCCCGAAGCATTATCCATGTGGAGGACGAATAACGGAGCGAAGAATTGTAGAGGATACATCTAAAACCGAATAGGAAAGAAATAATTTATATGAGATGATTTCGAGGTATATATTTGAATTTAGGGTTCTTGTTGATTTTATGGTTGAACCAGTAACACTTGTACTAATGTTAGGTTCTGGGTGATTTTAGTGATTTTGTTAAAATATTTCTTACAAGTAATACCAGGTTATATTAGTAACACTAGGAACACTAGTAATATTGACTATTAATTTTGGTTTGGTTTGTAGGATGATGACTCTCACATTTGGAAACCATGGGATCTGGCCATCGAAGAAGAGGTGACACTGTTGAGGAAGGAGATCAATGAACAGTCCAAGCAAATTCGAAACATGTCATACCATGAGTTTCAAATCAACCAAATGCGTGAGGAGCATGAAAACCATGTCGAACAGATTGCAAAAATGAAAAATGTTGAAGATTTCTATGTTAAATTAAGGATGTTTAATTTGCATTATTTATCTTTGTGTTTAAGTTCTAAGTTCTTGTGTCTTGTTCTTTCCTATTTGTTCTTAACTCTCTATGTTTGCTTAGTTATCATTGTTTGTTTAATTAAGGCATTATATTATGTAACCTTGTCCTTCTTATTCAATGTTTTCTTACTCTTTCTTAAACTTGAAACTTTATACATTAAACCTGAAAAAACCCTTAAACTAGTAAAAGACTTAACAGTGTATAGTATTCAAAACAAAGGCATTTGAAAACCAAAACGAACCAAGAGAGGAATGACTGATTTTCTGAACCAAAAACAAAACAACTCAAAGAAAACACAATGGACGATCTACACGGTTTTCTCCTTCATATCCTTCATGAAAGCTTCCACTGTGGTAAATCTTCCCTCAAATCATTCAACCGTGCTCACAACTGCCTTCATCTGCTCTTCCATTTCTTTCTAGAACCTGTTTAGGATCTGCTCGATTGCGCCGTGTCCTGGTACTGGAGGGTGAATGGCGGCAACTGGCTCTGTAACTGGCTCATCAACTAGCTCGGGAACTGGTCTTCGGGCAGCGACATCCGCGTCGTACATATCTTCAAAGCAAATGGTTAACCCTTGCCCAAGCGCTTCATCCAGCTTTCCACGACGATATCATGCATATCAACGTCATCATTTTCCTCCGTGAGTCGAAGCAGAAGTTCTTGATCTTCATCATCTTGTTCTTCATTTTCTTGTTCTTCATCTTCTGATTTTTCTTCTTTTTCTTCTTCTTTGTCATCTTCTAACTTTTCCTCAACTTCCCGAGATGTTTCTTCTCCTTTTTCTCCTTCTTCTTCACTCTCATCTCCCCGATCTTCGCTTCTGCCAACTTCCCGAGATGTTTCAACATTATCAAGCTGTGGTGCTGCATATTGAGCCTCAGAACATGCATCATAGTCTTTTAGGAATCATGAGCCTCATGAGATAAATCAGCCACAGCTGCATATTGAATCTTTATCTTCTTCCCTCGAGCTATAGTAGCCTTCTTCCTCTTCTTT
Source organism: Orychophragmus violaceus (assembly GCA_030180135.1). Lineage (NCBI taxonomy): Eukaryota > Viridiplantae > Streptophyta > Magnoliopsida > Brassicales > Brassicaceae > Orychophragmus > Orychophragmus violaceus. The sequence continues at coordinate 14,672,267 of CM058234.1, read as the reverse complement.
GAAGACTCTCCCTTATTACCATTCTCTCGCTTCCTCTTCTTTGAACTCTTTGAAGAAGAAGAGCCAGAATTCTTGTTCTTATTTGTCCCTCGCCTTGTGGTAACCATCTCGTCAGTAACTAAGAGAGACAACAAAGAGAATCGAGAGGTTAGACGATTGATTCATAAAGAGGCAATCTAACTAGGAGATAACTAGTCCCAAGCTATCAATCTGCTCAATACTCTCTCCAATGAGACTCCTCTCCAATACTCTACTCAGAACAAACACACACTCCACTACTCCGCTACAATCCTTTAACCCCGATTTCAATACCTCATTTTCTTAATTAGGAATCATCTCTAGGAATCGACTCGTTTCTAAAACCATCTTAAACATCTCGGCCATCACGGCAACTCTACAATCATCGACTTCAATAAGAGAAATCATACCTTTCCACGGCGTTTCTTAGATGCGGCGAGGCTCGAGAACGATGGAGGTGTTCAGAATCGTGTGGGAAAGGTGTCTTCACATCGTCGGAAAACTTCTCGAGTCATCGGGAGTTAGGGATTTAGGTCGCGATTTGGGAATAGTTGGTAATACTTGATTTCGATACTATAAAAGAAAAAAGAACCGATAGAGCATCGGTTATCGTCAACGGGTCGGTTTATAGATATGGGTCGGATCGGTTTGAGACAGTTTATGTGTAAATAGCTTAAGAATGGTTGGACAAAATTGTAACTTTGCTAGTAAATGAATTGAAAAAATAGATAAAATACTTCTAAAAAATAGGGGGACATTTGAGATTCTTGATCGAGATATAGGGGCATACGAGATGATTTCTCGTCCAAGCTTCCAGAAAGAAGAAAATCAAAATCAAATAGACAGAGATCCAAAAAATGGACTGAAAGAAGTCGCCAGATTTTCCGAGAGGTTTATGGTCGCCGGATTTTAGGATTAGTGACTAGTGAGAGATAGATTGTTTTGTCTTTCCCTACAGTGAATATGGAGGTGGAGAAGTGGAGCAACGACGGTGGTGAATACACGTCGGAGGACGAAGGGACAGAGGATTACCGGCGCGGCGGTTACCACGCCGTGCAGATCGGTGATTCCTTCCAAAATGATAAAGAAAAACGATAATCGAATTGATAAAATAAACAATCTTCCTAAAACACGGATTATGTCCAAAGGAAGAAGAGATTCTTAGACAGAGATGAGCAATGAGTAACACATAGAAAAAGATGAAGAAGGAGATAAAATCTCAATTACAATTCACGTTATGTTTCATAAACCCTATTGACTCCCTTTTAACTCTTTTTATTGGCAATTGATCTCAGCCATCTATTCTACTTTCGATCATAGACGTCCATATGTCTTCATCTCTCATCTCATATTTCCTATAAAAAATCTTCTCGTTTTGAAAAACCTTGACCACAAGGTTTATAAGAAAGCTTTGCTGTCCTTTATCACTCACAAAGTTGTTGTTCAAGGTTTTTCTATTGCAACTCAAGTGTCCATCAATCTTATACTTATCGCGTTGTTCTTCCTGTGACGTAATGTGACTCCCTGTTTGCTTTCCCTTATCCTCTTCTTTGCTAGCTCTTATGTCACTCATGTCATCATCTGTCCAATGCCAATAACCATGCTCACCTAAGATTCCTCCAGGTTCCCACACTCGTTTGTGAACTTCGAACCCCATAAATTCTGATGCATAAGCAGTACAACTCGGTCTTCTTGTCTCATGTTGTTGCGACAGATTTTTTGAATCCCTCGTTCACTACCAACTCACATGTCACAGATAAAAACAAAGAAGGCCAAAGCAACCCGAATTGTTCTTCTCTCGAGTTGTCCATTTCCAATCAAGCTTTGGCTTCAAACAAAGAGTTTTGAGGTAAGGCTTTATGCTTCTGCTGAACCACAATATGAAACTCTTGTTGTGCAGTTACAAAACAGAATGACGAGACCTCTCCTTGTATTTCACCAGCACAAAAAACTTCTTTATTCACTTCTGGTTCTTCCGAGAGGATAACATTGGTGTACCCAACTCCCATTACTTCCTCAGCAGCTGATGTTGTCGATGCGTCTTCCATAATTCCCGACGAGTCCTCAATGATAGCTGAAATTGGTGATGCTTCCTTAATCTGCTCAGTGTATACAAGCAGCTGTATTGTTGATTTCTTCTGATGAACTCTTTCATACAACCGTCCCACAAGTAAACACTGCCGTATTGTCTGAGGATTAAACATCTGAATGTTCGTCCTAGTATCCGTCCAAAAATCATTGAGAAAAATACTAACCAAAGAAGCTTCATATAGATTTACTCTAATGCTTACCTCAAATTTTTCATGATAATCCTCTATACCAACAGTTTCTTTCAAGCGTTTCAGCTCCGCAATAGGGTCCTCTAACCATTAATCGAAACTTTCTAACCTTTTGTGATGAACCAGGTCTGGAGATTTTGCCGGAGAACCATCTGATTTGAATTGCTGAATCGTCAAACCTCCAGCTTGGTGAGATTTCATGTTTCCTGACGATAATCGGGATCGTATCAACTCAAGTGGATCCGCGATCTGCTCAATATTTTTCTCCGTCATCGTGTTTCTGAGAAACGACGAAGCTCTGATACCTTTGATAAAGAAAAACAATAATCGAATTGATAAAATAATCAATATTCCTAAAACACAGATTATGTCCTCACTTGCAAAGAATCCAAAGGAAGAAGAGATTCTTAGACCGAGATGAGCAATGAGTGACACAAAGAAAAAGATGAAGAAGGAGATAAAATCTCAATTACAATTCATGTTATGTTTCAGAAACCCTATTGACTCCCTTTTAACTCTTTTTATTGGCAATTGATCTTAGCCATCCATTCTACTTTCGATCATAGACGTCCATATGTCTTCATCTCTCATCTCATATTTCCTATAACACAAAATGGTCCGTATGATGTCCAGAGCAAACTCGGTTGGGGCCATTTCTCCACTGTCTGGCTCGCCTGGGATACTCAATCCTCTGTACGCACCTCTGTCTCTCGCCAATTTACATACGCTAATCCTTACATAGACATGGTTATTTCTTGGCTTATTAGATGTTAATTAGATGAACCACGAAATTTGTCACCTACTTAATTACATGGACTTGGTTCGGTTGTGTGATTATCTTACTCGTATTCGAATGCAACATAGATATGTGGCTTTGAAGGTGCAAAAGAGTGCTCAACATTATACTGAAGCTGTCATGGATGAGATAACCATATTGCAACAGATTGCAGAGGGAGACACTGATGATACCAAATGTGTTGTGAAGCTTTTGGATCATTTAAAACACTCAGGTCCAAATGGGCAGCATGTATGTATGGTTTTTGATACTTGGGGGGATTATCTACTAACCCTCATTAAGTATTCCAACCACCGTGGCTTGCCTATTCCCATGGTTAAGGAGATTTGTTATCACATGTTGGTTGGATTAGACTACTTGCATAAACACCTCTCTATCATACATACTGATCTCAAGCCTGAAATTGTATTGTTACTGTCAACGATTGATCCATCTAAAGATCCCAGGAAGTCAGAAGGAGCTCCTCTTCATCTCCCCAGTGATAAGGATAAAACAGTTGACTCCAATGGAGGTTTTGTTAAAAATCAAAAGACAGGCGTTCATAGAAAGGTGAAGACTCCGACTCAGGGAACTGCAGAGGAAAAGGGCTTTATTGAATTTGAAAAAGTTCATGGAGTGGGATCATCGGTTAGTGGAAAACCAAGTGCTGCAGAAAACTCAATTGAAAAGGACTGTCCTTCTACTTCTGCCGCTAATGGATTGGATGGGGGCGAGAAAATAAAGCAAGGTGGGAAGAAAGGGAGTCGATCAAGTAGACGTTGTGGCATCTGCTAACCTCGAGTGTAAACTTGTTGACTTTAGTAACGCGTGTTGGACGTACAAACAGTTCGCAAGCGACATTCAAACGAGACAGTATAGGTGTCCAGAAGTAATCCTTGGATCTAAATATTCTACATCGGCATATCTCTAGTCATTTGCCTGCATATGTTTTGAACTTGCCACTGGAGATGTACTTTTCGATCCCCATAGTGTAGATAATTATGATAGAGATGAGGTATGCCTAAGTTCCTGCTGTCTTTTTTGTTGCATGGTATATCTACATATTTTGGCTTTATCTTCTCTTGTTTGGTGGGATCATCGTATGGAAATAAGCTTGCAGATCTTTTCAGTAGCTATAGGCTGTTGCTTGTGACATTTATGTCACGAAGCTAATTCTCTTTTATGTCTAACAGGACCACTTGGCTTTGATGATGGAGATTCTTGGAATGATGCCACGGAAAGTAATAGACTCATTAGCATGCGGTTGAACTACTTCAACCAATTCTAGGCCGTCTAAACTCCAAATCTTTCTCTGTTGTATCTTGTAAATAGCTTTAGGAGGTCGCTACTCCATAAATTTCTTCAACAGGCATGATGTTCTTCTGACACATTAGAAGACTGCGTTTTTGGCCCATGAACAAAGTCCTTATCGAGAAGTATGAGTTCAGTGAGCAAGATGCAAATGAGTGATTTCTTATTACGACACTTAATTTCGTCTCCGAGAAACGACCAACTGCGTCTCAGTGTCTTTTGCATCCCTGGATCAACTTTTGTCCTCGCTCTCTAGAACCTTATCTATCACCTCAAGACCAAAAAACTGGAAGCCAAGCTCGATACAGAGAGAACGAATAGAGAGAACGAGGAGCAAGCCAAGATGGGTACAAAGAGAAAGAAGAGAGAGAACGAGGAGCAAGAAGTTGTGGAAGTTAAAATGGGAAATGTTGCCATATCACCGGGTATGAGCAAAAGCTCCTCTCTTAAGCAAACAATTTGATTTCTGAGTGTCGCCGATTTGATTTCCGAGTTCTGTTCCGTGATTGAGCGACGGAAAATGCGATATTTAAAAACTGGAGTTCATTATTACAAATTAAGATTGAAATACATGACAAAACATAAAGAAAAAAAAGTCAAACCAGAAATAAACCGTAGCCTTTTGTTTTGTTTTAATATTACTGCTTGTCCATCTTTCCAACGTCATTGAAAGTTTGACTAGTCATCTGATCCGACGTTTTCAGCGACGTCGCCACTTGTCCATGCCCCGTATTTTTTACGTCAACCGTCACAGTGCTCTTCCCCGGGCCTTCGCCTTCATGCGCCACACGCGTCTCATCATCAGACGGAGTTATCCCTGTCAGCTTGCTCTTTATCGCTTTAGTCATGTTCCCTAACGCACCCATTATCGTTTCTTTCCCTTCTTCACCTCTAAAAAACAATTACAAAAACAAGTTAGCACACATCCACAACTATAAAATAATCATATCCTTGCAATCTCCATACCTTTGAGCGACAGACTCTTTAGTCTCACGGGCTTTACCGGCGGCCGATTCGGTTCTCTGTTGGTTCTTTTGAGAAGCATTGTCTTCAAGTTCTTTGCCCTCAAGTTTCATTAATTTCTTCCATTTTACGCCTCGCTTCTTCTCCTGCCTCGTTCATTTTTTCCTATCAGTTAACAACAAACAATTATATATCCCAGCAAGTATTTAATTAAATGAATGCAAGATAACAATCTTTGAACAAGTACATACCTTGGCGGTGTCTTTGGTCTCAACGGCTTTTTGTTTGGTTTCCTCTGTCTTGCCAGACAAGAATCCCATAGCCCTCTTTGTCGTATCCACGGCACTATCCTTGAGTTCACCAATTTTACTCACTCCGACATCCTTCCTTTCTGTTGCCTTCTCCACCGTATAGTCCTTGTATTCACCCAATTTTTCCGCCGTCTTATCTTTTGCTTCCCTTGCCTTATTTGTCGTGTAATCTGCAGTTTCCTTTGTTTTCTCAGCTGTTTTATCCTTGGCTTCTTTTACCTTATCTGTGGTGTAGTCTTTATACTCACCCATCTTCTCAGACGTATTGTCTTTGGCCTCAGTGGCCTTCTCCGCCGTATAATCTTTATATTCACCCATTTTCTCTGCCATCTTGTCTTTAGCCTCTCTCGCCTTATTCGTTGTTTCCTTTGTCTTATCTGCAGTAATGTCTCGAACCTCTCTGGCTTTTTCTGCGGTGGCATCCTTCACCTTTGCTGCCTTCCCTGATGCAACCTCGACTCCGTTTCTTGTCGAATCTGCCGCATCGTGGCTTTTACCAATCACCGCATCTTTAGTTCCTTGGACCGCCTTCATCTCCGACCCTATAAGCCCCGGCTGTTAAGAGTATACTCCACGCTCATATTTACTCTTTAAAGGTTATTGCCTTTTCTGTAACAATGTGTATATTCCTTAGGCAATAGTTTCCTTAGTTGTTTGAGATGTACATGTATATATGTTGTAAACTAAATCCTTAACAGACGATCACGAAATTCCCACAAACGGCTGTCTTTTGTTCATGGTATCAGAGCCTACAAAGACTATGGCAGAAACAACCGTCACGACCGTGGGGAAAAATAACGAAACCATGAAAACAGTTGCTCTGATGTATCAACTGGTTGTGAACGAGAATCCTGGAGCGATCATTGCTCAAGTTAAGTTTAATGGTGATAATTTTAATGAGTGGGCACAAGCGATGTGCACTGCTTTGAGAGTCAAGAGAAAGTACGACTTTGTTGATGGATCAATCGTGAAGCCGAAGGAAGATGCGCTTGATTATGAAGACTAGGTTGCTGCCAATTCCATGGTGACTCTGTGGATATTGAATACGGTGGACCAAATGTGAGGCGTTCTTTTGTCAACAAAGAAGATCCACAAGAGTTGTGGAAGAAAATCAAGGAGAAATTTTCTGAAGGAAACAGTCCAAGGATCCAAGAAATCAAGGTTAATCTGCGACAAGGTGGAATGAGTATCATTGAATACTTTGGAAAACTGCAGATCTTGTGGGAAGACTTGATGAATTACGACAAGTTGCTGGTGTGTCGTTGTGGAGGATGCAAGTGCAATCTGGGAATTGAATCGGAGAAGAAGCGAGAAGATGACAAAGTGCATCAATTCCTTCTCGGATTGGACGAAACTGTTTATGGTGGTGTGCGATCTTCAATCATCACCGAAGATCCTCTGCCATCGATGAATCAAGTCTATTCTAAGATCAAGGCAGTGGAACGTGTTCGAACCGTGATGCGAGGACGTGAACAAGAAAACTCGCAAGTGGCCTTTAAAACAAAGGTGGGAAAGTCTTTTGAAGAGAAAAGCAAGCTTGTGTGTGGAACCTGCAAGAAACCAGGACACACCTTTGATTCTTGTTTTCAAGTGATTGGTTATCCATAATGGTGGAATGAGCGTTCTCGAAAGAACAGAGGATGCGGAGGCAGGGGAAATGGTCGAGGTCGTGGTGGAATTGTGCGCGCTAACGCTGCAACAGTCCATGAAATGGGTGAGGCCAGTGCTGAAGTTAAAAGACAGGGATACACAGGTCTTACAAAAGATCAGTGGACGTCATTGATCAAGCTTCTCGATGATCAGAAGCAAGGAACGACGACTCGTCTTAACGGTATGCATGATTCTCTTGATTGGGTGTTGGACTCGGGTGCATCTAATCATATGACTGGAAATTATGATTTTTGACTGATTTGAAGTATATCCTGCCCTGTTCTATTGTTTTACCAAATGGAAATCAGACCCTTTAACGAAAGAAAGGAACAGTGAGGTTTGATGATGGATTTAATCTTCGAAACATTCTGCTTGTTCCTGATTTAAAGTGTAATCTGATATATGTGTCATAGCTGATTGCGGAATGTGATTTGGTTATGCAAATTGCTAATAAGGGATGTGTGATTCAAGACCGTTTAACGAAGAGTCTGATTGGAGCGAGTGAGTTGAGGAATGGCTTATATTTCTTTAGACGTATGACTACCTCCAGTGCTTTGCGGATGAATAAAGATGGAGCTGAAGACGTATGGCATATGCGTCTTGGACATCCGTCAAATAAAGTTTTTGATTAACTTCCTTTTGTTGGAACTAGGATTAAAAGTGTGTTGCCTTGTGATACTTGTCTCCAAGCTAAACAATGCCGAGATGTTTTTCATTCTAGTGATATTAAAAGTCTTGAGATTTTCGATATGCTTCACTGTGACTTATGGGGACCGTATCGACATCCAACATTGTGTAATTCTTTCTACTTTCTGACCATTGTGGATGATCACTCACGTGGTGTGTGGTTGTATCTTCTTCACGACAAAGAAAAAGTTGGGAAAACACTGAAAAACTTCATGGCTTTGATATTGAGACAATTTGGTAAAGCTGTGAAAATTGTCAGAAGCGACAATGGTACGGAGTTTACATGTTTGACAAGAGAATTTCAAGAACAAGGAATCATACATCAGACTTCTTGTGTGGGGACTCCACAACAAAATGGTAGAGACGAGAGAAAGCACCGTTACATTCTCAACGTCGCGCATGCTCTGTTATTTCAGTCGTCTCTACCCATGAAATTTGGGGAGAAACAATTCTCACTGCCGCCTATTTGATAAACCATACACCTTCAAGTGTGTTGAATGGAAAGACGCCATATGAAATCTTGTATGGTTCTCCTCCGCCCTATGATGATCTGTGAGTCTTTGGTTGCTTGGCGTTTGCCCATAATCAAAACAGAGGAGGGGACAAGTTCAATTCGAGGAGTAGAAGATGTGTCTTCGTCGGTTATCCTTTTGGTAAAAAAGGGTGGAATCTGTTTGATCTTGATACTGAGCAGATGTTTGTTTCTCGTGACGTGGTTGTTGGAATTTCTAGCAGTTCCTAATCAGATTAGCAACCCTAGGTATAATTCTGAGCCTAGGATCTAGGGTTCATGTATATTGAATCTATAGATCTCGAAGTTACCTGGAGATTAGCAGCGGAAGTTTTGCAAGTAATCGAGATCCTTAGCGCCTCAATTGCTGCGCCTCTACTAGTATCCACACGCACACAAACTGAACAGATGGGATGCTAGTGCTTTTAGAGATCAGATCTCTCAAGAGGTTTTCTGTTTCTTTTGGTGGCTGTGAATTAGGTTAGGTCAGGTGTAAAAGTCGACTATATATCTTATATATGTTGACTTATCCCACGACCTGATTAACCAACGATTAAACCGAAGTTAATCGGGTCATTCGCGATTTGTGTCGATCGATGCACATCTTATGTCGATCGACACAGCCTCAGAAACACGTTATTGAATGCATATCAAATATGCATTTACCAGATCATTACATTAATGATCAACCTCATATTCTATGTCCAGTTTGCTTAGGTGTGTGACCCTGTAGGATCATATAACACTAGCAATGGGTTCTAAACTCATTGATCATAAGTGGCTTCTAGTAAAGCATTACGATTGCCCAGTATTATATGATTGTCTTATCTCGACAATACGACTTACACTCAGAGCAAGTACAATAGATTTCAGGACATTCCCAACAATCTCCCACTTGTACTGGAATTATCTATTCCTATAATCCCTTTGTCTCTACATCTCGATCTGGCACAAGTCAAGATCTGTGACATCCTTATTAAGCCAAGATCATGTTCATCGAACTCCGATTTATACTGACAAGACAAACGACTAACAATCACCTCGTTTGAGTGTGGCCACACATTTCTCAGTATCAAATCTTCAATGGGCCCTGAGACATTTTATCTCCTGTTTTCAGGAGGGACAAATCCCATCTTGTTCCATCCCTGTTTCTTCACACACTTCATGATACACCCAATCAATGCCTTTATGATCACCAGTTACGGCTGACGTTTGATAAAGTTAAAGTGGACCAATTCATATGTAAGAAACATGATAGACTCAGGTCTAGGGACTATACTCTATAGTCGTAATGAAAACTCTCATGACACTCTTTTAACTATCCTGCAGAGTTCTCATTAATGGGTCATGTCCGATTATGTGTTCTTTAACACATATCTATGTGATTGACTTTAATACTCTTATTAATGACTTCATGAAACTTAGTCATCAGCCACCTCACATACTAGTCTTGCGCGGTTGTCAGTGTCCTACTTTAACAACCTTGACCAGGGACTAATATAATTTATGTCATTTATAATTTATAGGGTTTCATGATCAAGTCACATACTTGATGACCTATAAAATGTCATAAATTACTATGCGAGTATTATTTAATAACCATAATTAAATAATACCGAGATCAGATTTCATTAACACAATCAAATTATGTTTATATGAACATCATATCATAACTAAATAACAGCAACTCCCACTAAAATTAAGATCACATCTTAAGACATCTAATGCATGTAGCAGAAGTCTGACCCTCATACGCTCTTGCTCAGCATGTGTCGTAGGACACTGCGTCTTGCTAAGAGTAATGCCAAGAGTCATTGGCATGAAGCCCTTCTTGGAATCATTCATATTGGACCTGTGCAAGACCTTATCACCATAAGTATCTTGACACAATCCAATTTGCTTGTCCAGTCTATCTCTATAGATTCTTATTCCAATAATGTATACGGCTTCTCCCTCAGTTTTGTCGAAAAATGACTCTCGAGTCAAGTCTTAACAGACTGAAAACAATGGAACTTCCTTTCCGAGAAGTAGTATGTTATCAACATACCTTTCTAGAAATACAACTGCGCTCCCACTAGTCTCTTGTAAACACACGGTTCCCTTTTGTTTCTGATGAAGTCAAATCTCTTTGACTGATTTATCAACACGGATATTCCAACTCCGAGGTGCTTGCTTCAATCCATAAATGGATCGATGAAGCTTGCATACCTTCCTAGCAGCATTAAGATCGATGAAAACATTCAGGTTGTGTCACATACACATCCCTTTTCAGAATTCCATTTAAGGAAAACTGTTTTCACATCCATCTGCCCGTCATCATAATGAGCGGCTGTTGCTAGGAGAATCTGAATGGACATAAGCATGGTGTCTGGGAATAGGTTTCTTCATAGTCAATACCATGAATTAACTTGAAACCTTTTGCCACCAACCTAGCATTGTATATCTGAATATAACCATCCATGTCAACCTTTCATTTTGAAAATCCATTTACTCACAATGGCTTCTACACCATCGGGTAAATCATACCAAGTCATACTTGGTTCTGTGACATGGATCCCATTTCGGATTCAGCGGCTTTCAGCCATTTTCGGAGTCAGGGCCCATTATTGCTTCTTCAAAATTTGCATGCCCGTCACTTTCAATGATCAACATATCATGGCAATTGGTTACGAGAAATCCACATTTCTCGGGTTCGTGACGTATCCTTTTGGGTCTGCGAGCTTCAGGTTGGTGTAAAAGTCATGCACATATCTCATATATATAAACTTTTACCACGACCTAATTTACCAAGGTTTAAACCGTAGTTAATTAAGTTATAAACCAAAATCGCTATTTTGGTCCGAGATCTGTGTCGATCGATACACCTTTGTGTCGATCGACACTTCCTTAGAAACTCGCTATTTGAATGTACATCGAATATACATTCACCAGATCCTTTGCAAACTCTAGGCACCACAGGTGCAGGTTCTACAACTCTTTGTAGATCCAACTGCTGTTCTTCCTCATCATGTTGAGCAGCCTTCTGTGTTTTTCGAATTTCTTCGAATTGTACTTTTACTCCCACTGTTCTTCCTGGAAAGAAAGTCTTTCTCAAGAAAACATATTTCCGAGCAACAAACATTTTGTTCTCGGACCGGTTGTAAAAGTAACATGCCTTGGTCTCCTTAGGATAACTAATGAAGTAGCATTTATCGGATTTGGGTGCGAGCTTATCAGAAATTAAAACGTTTTACATAAGCCTCACAACCCCAAATCTTTATGAAAGACAATTTAGGAACATTTCCAGTCCACATCTTATGCGGTGTCTTTGCAACTAATTTTATGGAACCCTATTTAGTGTAAACGCAGACGTTTCTAGAGTGTATTCTTAGAAGGATAATGGAAGATCTAAGTGACTCATCATTGATCGAACCATATCTAATAAAGTCTGATTCAGGAGGAGTGAATTGTGAAACAATTTCACAATCTCTCAGATGATCACTAAATTCTTGACTTAAGTATTCACCTCCATGATCTCATCGTAGAGATTTAATACTTTTTCCAAATTGATTCTGTACTTCATTCTGGAACTCCTTGATCTTTTCAAAGATTCCGACTTATGTCTCATTAATAATACGTAACCGTACCTACTGAAATATCAGTAAAGGTAATGAAGTACTGAAAATTTCCTTTATCACTAGCGCTCATCGGGCCAAACACATCCGTATGTATAAAGCCCAACAAGCCTCTGGCCCTTTCATTTTGTTCGTTCGCTACCTGTGTCGATCGATACTACCTTTGTTGAAAGGGGCCTTTGTCGTTTTTCTCAATAAACAAGGTTCGCATTTCTCACATGATTCATAATCAAATGAGCCCAAAAGTCCATCACTATGGAGCTCCTGAATCTGTTTCTCATTTATTTGGTCCAAACGACAATGCCAAGGAAAGATTTGATCCGTGTCATTTGACTTGAATCTCTTGGTACTATTGTTATAGTTAGGCACGCTTTGTTTTAGAACATAAGATCCATTCTCTAATGGACCGCTACTATAAAACATATCATTGTAATCAAATGAATAACATTTATTCTTAATTTGAAAACTGATATCCTTCCATATCGAAACAAGGAATAAAAATAATGTTTCAGCTCAAAGCAGGTACGTAGCAACAATTTTTAAGTTCTAAACTATGCCAGAAGATAAAGACAAACAAGTGTTCCCACGGCCAATACAGCAACTCTTGCTCCATTTCCACGCGCAGGTCCACTTGTCCTTTCTCCATAGTCCTACTGTTGCTCAGGCCCTGCATATTTTCACAAAATATGAGCACCACAACCGGTATCCAATACCCAATAAGTAGAGCCATAAGAAGTAACATTTACTTCTATAACATAAATACCTGAAGAAGAAGTCTCGTACGTCTTCTTCATCTTCTCATAATCTTCCAGGAATTTCTTGCAATTTCTTTTCAAATGCCCATAACCATTACAATAATGGCACTTATCATCTTTAGAAGGATCATACTTAACCTTAGGAGCATGGTTAGACTCGCTTGGATTCACAATCGAGCTCGTCTTGCCATCAAATTTGGTCTTACCATGTTTCTTAAACTTATTACCCTTTTGTACCATAAGGACATTTGGGGTGTCCTTCTTGATGTTAGGTTCAACAGTTTTGAGCATCCCATGCAACTCAGTCAAAGTCTTTGTCAAGTTGTTCATGTTATAGTTCATAACAAATTTATCATAGCTTGACGGCAGTGACTGCAGAATGATGTCAGTAGCCAACTCTTGGCTAATGGGACAGTCCATTTTCCCCAAGTTATCAATATAACCCATCATCCTAATGACATGAGGACTAAATTCTTCGTCCTTTGGTAGCTTGCACTCAATTAGAGACTTAACCGTCTGGTATCTCTGAGTTCGTGCCTGCTCCTGAACATACTTTTCAGGCCAATGATCATCTCTATTGGCGACTCCACGTACTCATATTGCTTTTGAAAGTCCGAGTTCATGGTAGCCAACATGAGACAACACACATCGACCACATCATTAGAATGTTTGTCCCAAGCATCCTTATCTGACTGCCAGGCATTGGCTCGGTACTTCTTGGGGAGAACTTTCTCAAGGACATAGTCATTTTTCTCCTGTTTGAGAACAATTCTCAAGTTCCGATACCATTCAAGAAAGTTGGATCCATTTAACTTGTCCTTCTCAAGGACGGATCGCAGGGAGAAATTGTTATGATGGTTTGTGCTAGACATAGCTGAAAACAAGAAAGGTTTAGTTATGATGTTCAAGAAATGAGAAATCTTAACTATTAACAAAACTCGCATTATATTCAAACAATGTTTCCTTAAATGAATATAATGATCCAAGACCCATACTTCACTAAACTTGAGTGAGCCACTGGCTATCACCCAAATTTTAGCTATCTAGGTAAGCAACAACTTTGCTAGTTATATCCAATATAAATCTTGGTTGTGGATTGACATCTAATGTTCAATCCAACTGATGTCTATAAGCCCAAAACGATTTTGATGGCCCAGTCAAGTAAACCAATCTCTTAAGTCATGTAATTGTTGATGTCTTGCACTGCAAGTCCATCAACACGATTACCTCATGTCTTACTCATGTAATTGTGGACACCTTGCACTGCAAATCTATCGCACAATAAAATGAGTCTTGACAGTTGACAAGATTGGGAAGACATCAAGGATTACTTGATATTTGGTTGAGGAACGGAACCTTTAAAACGTTCAGTTTTATTATCTTTAATTCTTCTAATTAAAATGATTCATCTTGGTTTGGTTCTTGTGATTTTAGGTTCAATAACCTAAATCAGCGGATCTTGTGTCGACCGACACTACTTTAGTGTTGATCGATGCAGATTAACCAAAACCAATTTGCGATAACCGATCAATCTAATTGATCCGGTTTTACGATAACCGGTCTGTGTCGATCGACACTACATTAGTGTCGGTCGATGCTAACCTTATCAACTCAATCGCAATAAACCGTTTTAGCGGTTTAACCAAGTTAGATAACCGGTCCAATCCAATTGAACCAATTAACCTGACCGTGAGGTCTGTGTCGACCGACACAACTCTTGTGTCGATCGTCACAGTTAGGTTAAACCTAAGTTTTATTCGGGTTATCCTTATGTGTCGATCGACACCGGATTGACATCGATCGACACAGTGCGATAAACCCTAATCGTTTTCAAGCAAAAAACCTAAACTAGATTACTTTGATTAAAACGAGTGTTAGCATGCTTGTATCAACTATACAGAGATTCAGATTCAACTAATCTAATCAACATACTACTGATTCAATAGAACCATATGGCTTTGATACCACTGTTGGAATTTCTAGCAGTTCCTAATCAGATTAGCAACCCTAGGTATAATTCCGAGCCTAGGATCTAGGGTTCATGTATATTGAATATATAGATCTCGAAGTTACCTGGAGATTAGCAGCGGAAGTTTTGCAAGTAATCGAGATCCTTAGCGCCTCAATTTTTGTGCCTCTACTGGTATCCATACGCACACAAACTGAACAGATGGGATGCTAGTGCCTTTAGAGATCAGATCTCTCAAGAGGTTTTTTGTTTCTTTTGGTGTTTGTGAATTAGGTTAGGTCAGGTGTAAAAGTCGACCATATATCTTATATATGTTGACTTATCCCATGACCTGATTAACCAACGATTAAACCGAAGTTAATCGGGTCATTCGCGATCTGTGTCGATCGATGCACATCTTGTGTCGATCGACACAGCCTCAGAAACACGTTATTGAATGCATATCAAATATGCATTTACCAGATCATTACATTAATGATCAACCTCGTATTCTATGTCCAGTTTTCTTAGGTGTGTGACCCTGTAGGATCATATAACACTAGCAATGGGTTCTAAACTCATTGATCATAAGTGACTTCTAGCAAAGCATTACGATTGCCCATTATTATATGATTGTCTTATCTCGATAATACGACTTACACTCAGAGCAAGTACAATAGATTTCAGGACATTCCCAACAGTGGTATTTGTGGAAAACACTTTTCCTTTCAGTGTATCATCACCCGCAAAATCTTCAACTAATGATTTGATTGACTGGAACATATTTGATGATGCTGAAACAGATGCATTGCCGCCTACTGCAGCATTGAGAGAATCATTGTCTGTGGACGTAGACGACTCTTCTCCTCTGTCTGACTCATCTTGCTCAGCTGAAGAAGGCGTCGAACCAGAACCTTATTTGGTTCATGTTGATCCTGAACAATCGCCGGCTTCTATTCATCAGACCGAGAATAATGAAGCCATAGTGGACAGAGAAGTCTCATCACCTAAGTTGCACACAAGTGATAATGATGCTGCACCAGTTGAAGAATTGGGTCGTGGTTTGCGACAAAAGAAACCCTCAGTCTGACTACAAGACTTTGTGCACGTTGTTGTGAAGAATAATGACTTTGATATGGATCAGATGTTGGAACATTCCGCAAATGGCTTGTATCCGATCTCTGAATTTGTGAGTCTCGACAAGTTCTCTCCTAGTCATTGTGCATTCCTCACTGCTTTGACTAATGGTGAGGAACCTAAACACTTTAAAGATGCAGTGGTTCAGAAAGTGTGGAGTGATGCAATGGGGAAAGAAGTTGATGCTCTTGAGATAAATGAAACATGGGACATGACAAAGCTGCCTCCTGGTAAACGAGCTATCGGAAGTCAGTGGGTTTATAGAATAAAATATTGTGATGATGGCTCTATTGAAAGGAATAAAGCTCGCCTTGTTTCTCTCGGAAATAGGCAAGTTGAGGGCGTCGACTACAAGGACACATTTGCACCAGTCATAAAGATGTCCTCAGTTCGTATTTTTCTTGGAGTTGCGGGACAATCACCTAGTTGTTTAGAAGACTCCAGGAAAAGGACTAAAGTAAAACCGTGGCAGCAAGTTTCGGCGATTTATATAAGTTTTAACCAAAAAAAGTCGTTATCTCTCTCTTGTTAGAGAGAAGATTTTCTCTCTAAGTGTCTCGTACGATTCCATTCTTCTCCGACATCTTTCAGAAGGGTTTCGATCTGACTCAATTAAAGCGACTCTTGTATCTATCTTTTCTCAGCTTTCTTCTTGCATGTTTTTGAATAAGGATTCAAGACTCTCTGGATTTCCTCCCATACGAGCATCTTCCCGACTACTCTCGGAGTTTCCCGATTCTCTTTTCACACTTCTCATCTCGTCGCGGAGGCCGATTATCTTCCTCTTCACTCTCGGTTGTATCGTATTCTTAGAGTAATATCTCCATTGATATTTCCAACAGGCCGGAGTTCAAAGACCAAATCATTAAATGGATTTGGTCGGCGGTGAAGCTTCGTAGGTGTTGTGTTTTCCGGTGCGAGGTTGGAAGGATCTTTCTCTTCTTGCGGCTCATCGTTAGGCGATTATTTGGAGGAAAGATTGAATCGACAGCTCGGGCTTCTCAAATCGGCAGAGCTTAACCGTCTTGGCAACTCATTCGGTGGCTTCTCCGGTGACACGATCTCACCAGACGCAAATTTCGGGCCTGCCACGTGTCTCTTGAACTTTTCTATTTTGTTTGTTTTCTGTATTTATACAGGTCCATTTCATATTTGCTATGTTTGGACTTTTATCTTTCGGTCCTAGTTGTAATCTTTTGTTCAATCACTTGGAATTTTCTAATGGAAAAGTTGGTCAAATATATATATAAGTTTTAACCCCTATTTGATAACGCGAATAAGGCGCCGGAAAATCGTACGTCGGGCCGGAACCACTGCATTAAGCCTCCTCAAACAGAAAAGTCGGATCTGTGAGAATTTTTTTTTTCTTCATTTTTTTGGCTTTTGATGCTTAAAATCGGTTCTAATATGTTAGAACTATAGATTTTGTGTGTAAATGATAAGAAAAATGACAAAAGCAAGGTTTTCCGAGTTTTTTTAACCATGGTGGTTAGGTTTACAGAAATGTAGAAAATGAAGATGACAAAATTTACAAACATGCCCCTGCTTTAATGAAAAAAGAAAAAAAAAAAAAAAAGCAAAATGTAACCTGTACGCTATAAATAGTAAAAACCTCTAAAATTCTGCCCGACTAGCGGCTAGCTATTTTTGAACATTGGTTTTAACCTTTCAAAGTCATCTCAAACCCTTCCGTCTAGAAACTTCCGCATAGATCGAAACCCAGTCCACGAAGAAGATATTCGCGTGTTTGAGTTAAAGCTCGCCAAAGCTATTGGAGATGGCGGAGCACTTAGCGTCAATTTTCGGTACGGAGAAGGACCGCGTGAATTGCCCTTTCTATTTCAAAATTGGCGCATGCCGTCACGGAGACGGATGTTCGCGCCTTCACACCAAGCCCAGCATAAGCCCCACGCTTCTACTCTCGAACATGTTCCAGCGTCCCGATATGGTCACCCCTGGGGTTGATATCCTCAGAAACCCAATCGATGCCCGTAAGATGCAGCAACACTTCGAGGTCAGTTTCATTTGCGATTTCTTCTTTTTCGTCTGTATTCTTTGCTTCAGGAGATCGAATTTGGGGATAATTGATGCGATTTAGGGGCTATCGTTTCGATTTCTTCAAATAGATCGAGTTTAATGTGTGGGGACCGGAAGCGATTGTTTAGTTCTTACACGTTTTAGTGACTTGTAATGGAATATGTTCTTGAATATTGTCAAGTATGGATTTGATTTAAGAGAGGTTAGAGGTAGTGAACTAAACGTATTTTCCTGAAATTATTATTGATGATCATGGATGAATGATTCCATTTATGATATGTGCTGTTAATCTAAGTATTAGAAAATAACGTATTTGTGAATTATCCAGGACTTTTATGAGGATCTTTTTGAGGAGCTGAACAAATATGGCGAGATTGAGAGTCTGAACGTTTGTGACAACATTTCTGACCACATGGTTAGTGGTTTTCGAGATACTTAGCAAAACATTCTTTCATTGTTTCTTTCCTGGATGTTCATCTCATCTTCTTTTGTAGGTTGGTAATGTGTACGTGCAGTTCCGAGAAGAAGAGCAAGCAGGGAAAGCACTCCGGAATCTTCAAGGAAGATACTATGCAGGTTGTTTCTGGTTTCAATGTTTATCAAGTGCTTTCTGACCTTCACGCTTGCATGCTGTGTGGGGACTTGAGTCTTACATTTTTAAACTTTGCAAATACAGGCCGACCAATCATTGTTGACTTCTCCCCTGTCACTGACTTCCGTGAATCTACATGCCGACAATACGAGGAGGATACTTGCAAACGTGGTGGATATTGCAGCTTTATCCACCTTAAAAGCATTGGCAGGTCTTATGTTTCCCCTTGGCCCTGTATTTTTTTTAATATTTGTTTTGGATGTTTCTACATTACAATCTTATGACTAGAAACAACCTGACCCCCTTGGACATCAACTTAATTTTACAGGGAATTGAGGAGGCAGTTATATGGAAGGTACAATAACAGGCATAGCCGTAGCAGTAGGAGCCCTTACAGACATCGCAATCATGAAGAGCAGCCTTCTGGTGGAAGGCATAGCTGCAGCAGAAGGTATGATGATGATGATGATGATGATGGTAAAAGCCGGAGCAAGAACAGAAGATACAGAAGCATTAGTCCTCGCCACAGGAGCAGAAGCAGAAGCCCCGGTGGAAGGAGACGGAGAAGTCTTGTTAGGGAAGGGAGTGAGGAAAGACGTGCAAGGATTGAGAAATGGAATAGGGAGAAAGAGGAGTTGGAAAATGCAAATAGGAGTGATAGAGGAGCTAATGACATGGTAAATGACAATTGCAGCGATGGGTACCTGAAGAAGGCCTACTACTATCAGGAGCGGAACTAATTATCTCTGGTCAGTGAAACTTTTCCTTGTCTTATGCTTATACATCTTTATAGGTAGATTTCAGTTTGGTATTACAACATTTAATAAACATAGCTCACAGCCATTTTCTGCTGTGCAGGTTGCAGGGTCAGAAACTCTGACTAAAGTGAAAACTAATTAGTTCTCATAGGTCACATTGATTCATACGTACTGGTGCCTTTTCCCTTGCAGTTTCTGCATGATGGTAGTCAGGATGACATTATATAGCCTTGCATGTGCTTACATGCTTTCCCTCCAATGACATGAACAAGCCAAACCTTCTCATTTTCATTTGTCAAAAAAACACTTAGTACTGCATAGTTTTTGATATACACACCCAGTTCTGCAATTAGGAAGATAACATTTTCCCACGTTAGGCCAGTTTAGTTTGCAGTGATGTTGATTGGATATTGTTCGACTAGTAGGTCATAGAATTCATCATTGTGTGTTTTTTTGGGTGTGAATTTTATGTACTGCGTGTAGAACTTTGTTTGTTACAGTCAGGACAATATGAACAGTGCACTTTGGGGAGAAAGCAGATGCAACCAAATCAGATATTTTCTCGATTTGGTTCTGGTCATCTAATCTTCTACGCTTCTTACCATCTCTCTAGCTTTTTTTGTCTTGTGATGATGATGCTTATGGTTTATGAAGAGTTTTGCAGGTTGAGGTTTGGCCTGGTAGGGTGATATGTGCTAAAAGGTTTGTTAATAACCAATGGAATTTGTTTTACAGGTTTGATGGTGGCTAGAAGATTTGTGTTTAACAGATCGCAGATGCAAGGAATGTTGGAATCTGAAGATTTTTGTTTTCCTATTTTCTTTTTGAGTTTTCAGACTTCTTCTTAACTTTGTATAACCTTTTGACTTTGGAATTTTATTGTGTGCATTGTCTTGTTGAATCCCAATGTTTTAGAACCGATTGACCAGTCCGTACTTATATCTTTCAAAGTTAATTTCAAACTCTTTAGTCATAATAACTGGAATTACACTGAAACAACGAATCTTTAGGCTATACATGTCTATAAATGTAAGTTATTTGGACTTATCCACATTGTTCAATAACCGAAATAAACCGAATCAAGTCGCAAAATCAAAGTTTTAAACTAAAATTGGTTAGTTTCATCTAACTCAATATGAGATTCTAAACATACACTTCTACGGACTTGGTCTTATCACTCTACATATGTTAGTCTAGCCTAAACCCGAACATTCACGGCACCTAAAGCACCAAACATAGCAAACAATGGTTTTATCTTAATTAAATGATCACCTACTTTTATAGAGGTTTAATGATGGATGTCGTGTCCACCGCACTATTCAAAAATATACTTTATTGATTTGAGGATCTCCACAACAAATTGACTTAGGTTACCGTGCTCTCGCACACAATATGGCCAAACTACATAAGTTATGCCCTTGTAACATAACTATTTTTGTACTCTTGTAAATTCACCCACTTATACCATTATGCATTTAACTATCTATAACAAGCAATAAAAATATAACCGGCAACATAAACAAGAGGTTGAATAATCTTTTTTTTTGTCAACAAATAATCTATTTTCATATCTCCAATTGAATGAGTAAACCTAACTAGACTCGATCAAAGAGGCGAATCACTTTCTATATTAAATTACATATATGGAAGGTTTATAAACTAAATACGAAAGTTTTGAAATACTTCTCACCTTAGAAAATGGATAATTGTATTTTTTTTTAGACTCCAAATGCTCAAGCATACTCTAAAATTGAAATCAAAATGAAAAATCGAGTTAGAACGGTATTCAACCGGCTAAAACCGGATAACAAGTTTGCTGAAAGTTAACAATAAAATTGATGGTCAAAGTCAACATTCAATGTCAACTATGTCAACCAATACCCGATCCGATCCTAACCGAACAATCCGAATCTAATTGACCAGACCCGATCAAATTGATTTTTTCATAACGTTTACAAGTGGAACTCAATTAGGAAAATAATATGTTGACACAAAACTTGGATCTTCAGTGAACAATCATTATTATTATTTTTTTTTTTGATCAACGATTTCATTAACGGGCCAAGGCCTTATGAAAGTACAAATGGGCCGAAGCCCAACAAAGAGAACCGATTAAAACCAATTAAGCCCAACTAGGCCCATCCTAAAGATAAGCCTCCACGTGGCCATTTCGTGGTTGAAGAAGCATGCACAAAAACACGCGTCGACACGCGTCGGAGAATGAAGCGACGCCGGAAAGCAGTCGGCGGACGGGGAGGAAGACGCCGCAGAACCGCACCGGACCGACTCTTTGCAGGAGCGGGAACTATTTGCTGATCAGCACCACCCGAGACCACCGTGAGAACCCTGCAACCAAAAACACAACCACACAAACGCCACCGGAAACATCCAACCCCAAGAGGCGCCCTTGCTGATGGGATTAAGAAACCCATCGGTAACCACCATATGCTTTCCTCAAAGCGGTGAACAAAAGCGATATTAATTTCGGAAAATCAGAGAAGTGGAAGCGAAGCGGGAATCAACGCATGGAGAAACGGCGAGTAAAGAGAGAGGGGGCGAGATCATCGGCGAGAGCCGAGAGACCGGATAATCCGGTGAGCTCCAAGATCGGAGAAGATTCAGCCATCCAGATACATGAAATCGGATTTATTAGATCAAATCCGAAAGCAAAACAAAAACCAACCGATCAATGATGAAGATAGAAGAACGAAACCTGGATCGATCGGAAGCAAATGAAAGAAATATAAACACGAATCGCCGGTTCACCGGAGATTCTAACCAACAACCAACGCCGTCGACCTCGATTCCCCAAATCTCCCTCTGAAAAATCTAGATTGGAGAAGAGGGAAAGAAGCGGAGAAATCGAGAGAAATTTCTCTCTCTGAAGAGAGAGAAGCGGCCCCCTCAGTTGGTCATAAGTTTTCACACACCGTTTTTAGTAGTACAATAAAAAAGTATAAGTTGTAAATTAAAATGATTAAAATGTAGATTAAAAAAATTAGGAGACAAAATAAAACATATGGTTTTTTAATCCTACAAAATGTTTAAATAGCAATACATTCATTTAAATAAACAAAGAATTAGACAAAAGAAATAAAATAAAATAAACAAAGAAAAATGAGGCCTATATTTGTTTTTTTTTTTTTTTTTTTCTGTACGCTGACGTCAAAAAGAAGTGGTTCGAGTTATACGGAAGTCTCTTCGATCCTTGACGTCAATCCAAGCCAATACGCCAAGACGAAGAAAGATCGGAGAACAAATTTCGAGCCTCCGATGGACTTGAATCGGAAGCATAAGGTACCTTCTCCTCCTTCATCGATTTTGTTTTACAGTTCTCTTTGGGACCGCTTTCGAATCAGATCCGAGCTCTTTATTATTTGTTCAAAATTGTCTTGTGAAATTGGTCGCGGTTCTATCTGATAATGAATCTTTGTTTGTTAAAATGAACTCTCATCAGGTGTCCCTCAGAGGCGCAAGCAGTGGGGAGATGTCAAGGGATGCTTTGCTTGCTAAAGTGTCACAAGAAAGGGAGCTACGCAGTTATGCGAGACGGGCTAATGCTGCATCAGTTTTTATTCAGGTAAATACTTCTTTCTCTTTCACTTAGGCTCAAGTGGTGATCACACATTGTTAGGACTATTCCGAGTTAGAATCTATGCATGTCATTTGTGGTTTAGTGAGACTTTATCTCAGCTACATAGACCAAGGTATAAAGTTGCATCATTTTCCAATACTTGTAGAGAGTTTGGAGGTCATATATTGTGAGAAAGAAGGCAGCTATTGAGATCCAGGAGGAGTGGGAGAATTCACTGAGTTGCCATTCTGATACACTGACCAAAAGTTGGGTATCAAGCAGAGTATTGAGACCTTTCCTCTTCTTTATCAGATCTTTGTCTGTCCAACATCAAAAGATACAGGCAAGAGATATACACTGCATGCAAACTTGCTTTAAGATTCTATTGGAAAGCATCAACTCTAATGGTACGAATGTTTTTTTCCCCATTCGCTTGGATCGTTGGTTTTGCATATTAAAACAGATATAAATCTTAAATTGGATGCTGTTATTGTCTTTTGCAGATCAAGGATACAATTTTTGCTCATTAGCAGTTGGTACATTTGAAGAAAGTAAAACATGGGCCTGTCAAACACGAAGACTGGTGTCTCTCTGCTCTTTCCTTCTCATGAAGTGTAATTACTCACAGGAAAGGATAAAAGATGTTCGTGGTGTCAATGCCCTTTTATTACGCATCCTTATTGTTTTAACTGATCCCAAAAGCTGGAAGATAATCTCAAAAGAAAACTTTGAAGATGCAGAAACAGCTGGTAAAATGATCGTTCAGTTTATAGGGAGCTGTGAAAGTGGATATTACACAGCAGTTAGAAGATATATCAAGACATTAACCAAAAATACAGATGAGAGACTTTTGATTACTACAAGTGCAGTAACTTTGGCTCTACGACCATTCCATGCTAGACAGCCTGCTTTTGTTGATGACAATCAGCCAGACACGAATTTGGCTGTTGAAGAATATGTTTCTCTAATACTGACGATTCCTCAGCTAGTTTGCTGCCTGCCAAGTGCTCTCATACGTGCACTGAAGCACAAGACCATACTAATGCCAAGCTTTTATACTATATTGGTAAGTTTCATATCAAGTTTTGTTAGAGCAAATAATTTCTTGTAAAGTCTCAGAAAAATGTATAGGGAAAGGGTTGACTTGTATTAAGCTCTGTTACCTTTTTGGATGAACCCGTTGCTTTTCTTCTTCTTTTTTTTTTTCCAAACAATCGAAGAACTTATTAAAGCGTGGCAGGTGACAGCAGAATTTGAGGGACAAAATGTTGACCAGAATATCAGAAATAGAGCACTCAGAGGAGCAAAGCTGTACTATGGAGATTCCTTATGTTGGATGGGCTATGGGGAACATCATATCCCTGGTAACAGTTAGTGAAAACGATTTTATGGACCCACAAGAATCCAATCCAGAGATGTTTTATGTCCTGTATGTTCATGTTATTGTGACCCTCGCCGAGAATCTCTTGTCTCAAGTTGAAAAGGTTGGAATTCAGGATATTCATCTTGACTTTGAGGCCACACCGGATGAGACTGGGAAAGGAAAAAGTTCTGTAAAGATTTCGTTTGTGGAATTGCTTCGACCAGTGTGTCAGCAGTGGCATCTCGCAAAACTGTTGGCAGCTTCTGGGAAAGAAACTCGTGTTCTAGCAGATAAAGATGCATCAACGGGTAGTAAAAAAGGATCAGAAACACTAGAACTGTTTGACATTGCACGATTCTATTCATGCATGTTGAGAATCTTCTGCTTGCTGAATCCGGTTTTAGGGCCGTTGCCTGTCCTTAATATGTTATCCTTCTGTCCTGGATACATTGTCTCTTTGTGGAGCTCTTTAGAGAGTGTCCTACTCCCTGAAGATGGTTGCACTGCTGACGATTCATCTAATAAACCTGTTAAAGCTTCATGGAATACAAGAAGTCCTTCTGAGAAGAAACTGAAGCATCTTAAGAATGATGGAGTCAACAAGTGGGTGAATGTGCTTAACAAGTTTTCTGGTAAATCACCGGGGCCGCGTGAGCATGTGGAGGGTAGTAGTGATCAGCCAGGATCAAGCCAGGTTAATGAGTCAACCGATGATGCTTGGGATGTGGAAACTCTAAGGGGTGGTCCTGTAGGTATCTCTAAAGATGTGTCATGCCTGCTTCATCTATTTTGTGCAACCTATGCGCATTTACTCGTGGTTCTTGATGACATACAGTTCTATGAAAAGCAGGTAAAATACACAATATGGTCTCCTGCAGCTTGTATGTTATTTGTCTGATATTTACTAGAGGTTTTTTTTGGCATGATACAGGTCCCCTTTATGCTAGAGAAACAACGGAGAATTGCGTCAATGCTTAACACACTCGTGTACAATGGATTGTTACGAGGCACAGGTCCTGAGAGTAGACAACTGATGGATTCTGCTATCAGATGTTTGCATCTATTGTATGAAAGAGATTGCAGGCACCCTTTTTGTCCGTCTGCCCTGTGGCTCTCACCTGGTAGAACTACTAGACCTCCAATTGCATTTGCTGCAAGAACTCACGAGGTTTTACCAACCAGTGATGTTTTTACTTCTCCAAGCATGGGTTCTGTTATAACAATTACCCCACATGTCTTTCCATTTGAAGAAAGGTACTTTTACATTGCTTACCCCTTATAGCCTATTTGTGTCCTTTTGTGCTACAATGACTTCTAACTAACTATTACCTGTCTCATTTTTCACTATATTTGAATAATTTTATTCAGATGGTTTGTTATCCATGCAGGGTCCATGTGTTTAGAGAGTTTATAAAAATGGATAAAGCTTCAAGGAAAATGGCTGGTGAAGTGGATGCACCTGGCGCGAGGTCAATAGAGATAGTCGTTCGTCGAGGTCATGTGGTTGAGGATGGATTTCAACAACTGAATTCTATTGGCAGCAGGCTAAAATCCTCCATTCATGTCTCGTTTGTAAATGAGTCTGGCCTTCCTGAGGCTGGCCTAGACTATGGTGGGCTTTCAAAAGAATTTTTGACGGACATAACAAAAACAGCTTTTGCTACTGAGTAAGCTATTCTGTATGGTACTTTTATTCTAATCTGTTTTGTTACTTTTCCAATGGGTTAACCTTTTTCTTTATTGGCATGTCCATTCTATTCTTTTTCACAAGGTATGGGTTATTCTCGCAAACCGATACTTCAGATCGGTTGCTTGTTCCTAGCCCATCTGCTCGGTACCTTGACAACGGGATTCAGATGATTGAGTTTCTAGGAAGAATTGTTGGAAAAGCTCTATACGAAGGAATACTTCTGGATTACTCTTTTTCACACGTTTTCATCCAGAAGCTATTGGGACGTTATAGCTTCATTGATGAACTATCAGGGCTTGATCCGGAGCTCTACAGGAACCTTATGTATATCAAGGTAAAAACCACCGCAGGTGATAAATCTATCACCTCATAGGCCAAAATTCAATCTTTCGTAAGAGGGGGTTTCTGAGATCAAAACTCTTGTTTGTTGTATGCAGCAATATGATGGTGATTTAAAGGAACTCTGTCTGGATTTCACAGTCACTGAAGAGTTTTGTGGAAAAATGAGCATAATTGAGCTCAAACCCGGTGGGAAGGATATATCAGTAACGGATGAGAACAAAATGCAATATATTCATGCGATGGCCGACTATAAACTCAACCGGCAGGTCTCGTCTCCGTTTTCTGTTTAATTTAAGGTCAATCATCCTGCAAAATAAAAATTACTGAATGATGAGGTAATCATGCTGTCCTATGTCTTGAATGCAGATTGTGCCCTTTTCAAATGCATTTTATAGAGGATTAACCGACCTTATATCTCCTGCTTGGTTGAAACTATTTAACGCCCATGAATTTAATCAGGTATGCGGCTTTAATGTAATCATTTCTAGGGTTTTTCTCTTATACAAAGCTATTTTCTTACGTAAATGACTTTGTGCAGTTACTCTCTGGAGGAAACCATGATATCGATGTTGATGACCTAAGAAGGAATACAAAATACACTGGTGGTTACACTGATGGCAGTCGAACGATCAAAATATTCTGGGAGGTAATGACTCAGATTCAGAAGCCCTGATCTCTTCTTTTTCTTCCTAATCTGTCTGCTGATTTATGACATACGCAGAGATTTTTTGCGTTGTGTTTAACTTCTCTCTGGGCATCCTGCCGCAGGTCATGAAAGGGTTTGAACCGAATGAACGTTGCATGCTCCTAAAATTTGTGACTAGCTGTTCTCGGGCACCACTCCTTGGTTTCAAATACTTGCAGCCAACCTTCATCATCCATAAAGTTTGTTTTTGAACTTTAGCTACTTATAAATTCATGTGAAATTCTATGTTTGGTAAGTTTTTCGTTACATATGTTCTCTTACATCTGAAGGTTTCTTGTGATACCTCTCTTTGGGCTGCTATTGGAGGACAAGATGTAGAAAGGCTTCCATCTTCTTCTACGTGCTACAATACTCTTAAGGTGGAGTTTCAGTTGTCATGTTTTCTACTTGCTAACATTCATGTACATGTTTTGTTTACTCTTTCTTTGTTGATTGGTTCAGCTTCCAACGTATAAACGAGCAAGCACTATGAGGGAGAAACTATTATACGCGATTACATCAAATGCAGGATTTGAACTCTCCTAGAGACCTTTGACCAGGTATATCCGGTGTTGCAGCTAGACCTTTTATCCTTTATTCCGTTCAATATATGGCTTGTGAGTTATATCGCTTGATGCAAATAGTTTGTTTGGTGTGTCTTAAGATATCGGTAAATTGGTACTTCTGGGTAGTTGGTATATGATAATTAACTGCGCAGATATGTTCAATCAGACGTGAATGTTTATGATGTTCACATATCAGTAAACTTGACATATTTGTAACTTTACCAAAATTCTTGCTGTAATAAACATTAGAAATTCTCCAGAATAAATCAAGAACACAAGTTACCAAAGTCATGATCGTCTTTAACAAAGCTTGTACCTATTGACCCATCACATAGACCAAATCGGTAGTTACTACATTCACACACACACACACACACACGCTCTCTCTTATTGTTATATGAAAGCTACATACTTCGTCACACCACACATATCTAGATAGAAGGGTAGCTATTTGTAGGTATACAATCTGAATTCATCGAGATGGAATTTAACTCAAGAGATTAGAGAAATCCCCTGACCCAGTAGTTGACCAGCTAACAGCTCGTTAACAGCCTCTGTGGGATGAAATCCATCCCAAAACACATATCCTGTAGCATTTACACACGTTCCAAAGGATAGAGAATTGCAAAGGAACGATGTCTCTACTGTTCCTGTTCCACAGCATGCCCTTTTTGTTTCAAAGAATCCTGTAATTAGATGCAGTTTAGATTAATTAAAAAAGTTAATGGTATCTTGTTAGTTACTAATTAGATTAATTATCTGAGAATTTCTTCATGTAAATATCATGGCTTTAAGTTTAATAAGTATTCTTCCTGGGTGTGCACAGACATACCGTTGTCATATGGATTGGTGATGATGTCCAGGAAAGGTTGGTAGACATTAAAGGCGACAAGCCTGAGTCCTGAGTGTCTGTTCATCAATGTCTGAGTTGTGGCTTCAAGTTTGGTGTTGAACATGACAGCATCATTGTTAAGCCTCTCGACACAAGTCTTGTTTCCTCCACCGAAAAGAGTGATAGCTGCAGGCAGGCAACCCATTGGCGGTAGAGATATCACTCCGACTCTCCTTGCTCCTAGTTCATACAGATTCTGTTACAAGCGACAGTATAATTCTTGTTGACACACAAAAATGGTAAATAACTGAAACGAGTTGTTTATTTCCTGTAAATTTACAAATTCGTATGGTTGCCTTATTATCAATATTAGGTTCTTACTTGTAAAGTCGTTAGTAAACTTAGAAATACCTGGATGAAGTCGGAGTATGATCGCATGAGAATATCAGAGAACTGATCAGGTGTATTTAGGATGTTTAGCAGAGGATTGACGTAATAGTTCTGAATATAGTCGCTAGATCCAGCACTCAAAATATGGATAGCTCTAGAGAACATCGTGCGTGCTCTCTCCCTCCCGATCATTCTCGTCACTCTGTTTTGATACGTCCTGTAATAGCTCAGCTGTCGTGTTAAAGAGATCGCGCCCTGCAAAAGGAAGAGCAAAGCATTATGGATCATGTCGTGGTGGGTATGCGTGTGCTGATGTTTTAGTGCGTTGTCTCCCTTACAAATGGAACAGATGTGGCATCATAGTATCCTGAAGACGCTGATGCAAAGTTGGCGCCAATCAAGAGATTCTCGTTTGTTGCTGCTCGACTTAGGAATGCAGGTGGGTATGAAGAGAAACCAAGGTACTCAGCTAAGCATAAGTAGGAAGATAAAACCAATAAGAGTAGGGAGTGAGAGAGCGCATATATGAAAGTGACAAAGTGATGTGGTTTACCTGAGAAATCTACAGCGAGTTTTCCGTTGCAGAATCTTCCGGTAGCTGTTTGGTTGGTGAAGTCTCTACCATAAGGAGGGAAATTTGATTTAACAAGGCTGAGTAAGTTATTGTTGTTGCCAACGTCAACAATGGAGTCACCGAACATGATGAGTGCAGGAACAATGGCTCCATTGGATTTACAGAAGAAACAGGAAACCAAGAGAAGAACACTAAACCCTGAAACTCTCATCTCTTGCATTCGTTTTCGTTCTTGTCTAATGCAATCAGACCGGGCAAAGAGACGAGATCGAGAGTTACTATAAGTGGCGAAGAAAATGGAGACAAGAATATGATGAATGTCATACAAATATAATCATTCTCATCATTACTTATTTTTAAGATAAAGAAAAAAGCATTTGTTAGTGCAATAGAGTAGGTGGAAATTTGTAAGTGAGGCCAATAATCTCTTTGGTCACTGGTCTTGAGACCATGGGCAACTCGGGTTCGAACCAAAACTTGCTGTCATAGCGAGGTTTCAGTTGGGTCTATGGGAAATGAAACAAAGTCTTGCTCTGTTTGATTTGAATCTCTAACCGATTTGATTGTTCAGTTTGAACTTTGAATAGTAGTTATATTTATAAGCAGGCGGGTGTTGAGAGATTAATTGGTTGATGAATTCTTCATTAATATAATTTGGTTCTTGCTGAACCGTTGGAGGCATGAATAGATGTTCTTGGCAAGAGATGATGAAAACACAGTTGAATATTGGCAAAAATATCATTATAACAAAGTGGGACCTCCACCAACTTTTTGTGATAATGTCTATGGTAATGTGGCATCCACTTTACGCATCTCAAAGATTGTGTTTATTTATTTCTCTGTTTTCCTTCAAAGATTGTGGTTAAGCAATCATGGTTTTTCCCCCTTCTTCATATATTGTGTTGAAGCCATCATCATTCATTTCTTATTTTTATTCATTTCTTTTATATATATATATATATATGCAAAAATTCAACCAAAAAGGAAGGATTTGAGACACAACACCACGGAACTTTTCTACTTGATGGAAGGCCCACTGACGCAAATTTAAGTGATATATATGGCTTATAAATGTTGTTACAGAATTCCGTTCTAGTTCAGGAAGCCGAGTTACGATCAGATAAGTCTGAACTACGAGGTGCGAAAGAGACTTAAATGAAGTCGAAACTGTTTTTTTTATTAATCTTAAGGCCGAGGCCGAGCAATGAACAAGATGGTACGAGGTGGGAGTCCGTCGAATAACGTGTTACCTAAATATTGCTTGAGCTCGGAGCTTTATAGGAGTAGCTAGACGCTCTCGCAAGTTACAATGTGTGCAAAATGAAGAGTGAAGGGTCCTATTTATAGTGCTTTGAAGCTGATTTCCCTTTGGGCCATTGATTCCTTAGCGGGCTTGTCTTCTTAGGCCGAGATGAATTTGTTGATTTGGCAAGATTTCCAATGGGCTTATGGATGGGTGCTAAACCCATATCCAACAATTAATCCCCCCAGTTCGTCGATTTTCGGTCTGGTTGGAGTCGGCGAATTTCTTTGAGTATTTAAGTCAGGCGGAAATCTTGTTAGGTCGCTTTGTTTCGATCGATAGCATTCACACCATCGGATTCTATTGTGTTTCTAGGGAAGCGAAAGGACGATATTTGCAGAAAGCGTGATTCTTCATGTTCTCACAAAGAAAACCCTTGTTTTTGGTGCTTAAAGCCTTGTTTTTTCGGTTCTAGCTTCTTCTGTGTGGTTGCTTATTGCAAGTTCTGCTTTGTATCTGTCTTTGCGAATTTCTGCTTTCCAACACCTTCCCCTTTCGTATTTGGGTTTCAATTCCGCTGCTTATTTCTCCGCCACTGGGGATTATTGGTTGGGTGTACATTCTTTGCTCGCGAGTCGCTAGAAGGAGGGGCGTGTTTTGTTTCGTGCCGGAATTTCATCTCCCTTCCTTTGGAATTTTCTCGGAGATATTTACTCAAGGTGGTTTCTTCGTTTGAACTATGTATCGAGGGTCCTTGGTACCATAGCGAATAGCCCTCCGGTTCGCGGTTCAGTTGAGAGTGTTCGCGCTGCCCAGTCGGTCGAGCAGGTGACTGATATACTGTCGATAATTTCGTGTCAGGCTAAGAAAGAGAGGGTGACTCCTCCAGAGGTTCAGATCGTTGATCAGACGTATTTGATGGTAAAGAAGGTAGGACCGATGGTGAAGAAGGCGATGTTGGTGGTGGAAAGGAGTTGTTTCCTGTTCAGATTGGTTCCTTGGGGAAACAGGTGGTGACTCTTACCCTGATGGGAATGGCGATCGACCGAACAGAAAGAGGCGCAGGTCGGAGGTGGATGACATTTTTGCTGATTTTGCTGGATTTGGTATATCCGTCGAGGATCTGGATCGTATGGGAAGTCTTGTTGATCCGGACGTTCAGATTGTTCTTGATCGCGTCACGGGTCACCGAATGAGAAGGTCATCTACGGGAGGTGGTTCTTCGGATATTGATGGCTCGAAGGTGACAGAGGGCTTGAAGGCGATAGATGGCTCGTTTCGTCATAATGGACCTGGTTTAATTATCCATGATAAGCTTTCTTGTATGAATCTTTTCTGATATCTGATCATGGGCCCTCGCCATATTTTGGTTCCTACTGATCAGTTGTTCGAGCCCAAGGTTCAGCAAGATATGAGTCAGTATTTCGCGATGGTGAACGTCTTTGTTAGCTTGTTTCTTGCGGCTTGCAGGGGTGATTTTTCTTATGTTGTTGTGTTTCTTTTTTTTCGTCAGGATTTTGCTAATCTTAATCAACTTAGGGATTCCTACGCGGCGGAGCTCCGAGCGGCCGGGGCCAGAGAGGAGGATCTCAAGGAGAAGATTGTGGGTTTGCGACAGTCCTTGCGTGGACTCGAGGATGTTTAGAAGAAGCTTGTTGAGGTCGAGATTTTGAATGTCGAGCTCAAGGGTCGAATTCTTGGTCTTGAGAGAGAACGTCGGAAATCCGGGAATGAGAGTAGAGACCTGGTCAGCTCTCTGAGAGCCGAGGTCGAGTCTCTTAAGTCCGAGCGTGACTGGCTGCGTTCTTCGAGTGAAGATGCTGTCCTTTTCGAGAGGTGGATGATGTATGAGAAGGCTTCCGAACGCCTTTATAAGATTAGGGTGGAGAGGAAAGATGATATCCTGGCGATGAACAAGTTGCTGGAGTTGCATCAAGCTATTGCCGTGCTTGGCGCTTTTCAACTTCTTGTGGAGGAGGGAGTTGAGATTCCTTCTGCTCGCCTTGAGCAGCTTAAAGAGTATGATACCCGTTTACGAGCTGAACTGGATGCCCTAAGTGTTCCGAAGCTTGGGAGGGGTGATTTTTGTTATGACTCATCTCAATGTTCTCGGGTATGATGACGTGTATTCCGCAGAGTTGGTTGACTGTCACAGGGGATCGAACGCCGTGCTTATTACTCCCGAGGTGGCTGCTGGTCTGCGAGCTCTGGGGATCTCCTGATGACTTAGTGTTATGTCGCATTTCTCTGTTCTCTTTTCTTATTTGTTGTTTTTTGTAACTCGTTCGTCACTATGTGTAGCCTTTGGAACTTTTTCTTTAGTTCGTCTTCTTCTTTTCCTTTTGATTTAAGTATTCCCATCTTTCTCTGCTTTCTGTGATAAACGGAGGGGAAAGGATATGAGCTTGATGCATATTTCACTTGCTTCTTCGTTTTGACAGACTTATTGATTTCTTAGTCATTGGTGTGACCTTTCTTTTCTTTTTTTTCTTTTGTTTCTGATTACGTATTGTTGTAGGAGGGGTCCCGGCTCCCCCTTTTTTTCTTTTTTTTTTTGGCGCTGGAAGGAGGGGCGCCGTTTTTATTGCTAGTGTTCCTTTCCTGATCTCTTTGTTCCTCGTTCGGGGTTGGCTGATCTGATTGTTTTTTTGTAGGTTTATGTTGCCGGATTGTTGCTTCCTCTTTGGCTGGTTTTGCCCTTGAAGGTCGTGATTTGGTTTGTGCTTGCGAATCGCGTAATGTCTTTGTGTCCAAGGTTTTTGGTGGTCTTGCGTGAATTCACGAGGTGCTTCCTCGGTTCTCTTTTTTTTTTTGGCAAGGAGGAGGTGAGGTCGTCGTGATCATTTCTTACTGACTTCGCTCTTCCTTTTCTCCTTTGGCTAAAGTGTCCGAGGTAATGTAATCTCGAGTGGATGTCTTTCTCATCGCGCCTTATCTTTGGTGGGTGATTTGGGGTGCGGGCATTGGGTTTGATTTTGCTGGTGTAGGCTCTTGATTTGTTTTCTTTTCCTGTCTCCCCTCCTTTTTTTGTTGCGAAGTTGTGCTCGGCTTTTGTCTTCCACGGGAACTTTAGTTGTGCCTATTTTTGTGATACTGGCGGGGTTGAGCTCGTCGCTTGCTTATTCCGCGATTTTTTGTTCGAGGTAGGGTTCGAATTTTGCGAACACTGGTAAGGGAAAATTTAGTTTTGGCTTATCCCGTTTGTGGTTTTTAAGTACGAAGCTGTGTTCATCTTATATACAAATGTTTGTAGGGGTGGGCTTGGGCCCGACTTATCTTGTCACTTGTTAAATTTGGGTGCGAGTATGTGCTCGACTTATCCTGTGAAGTTTTCAAATTGGGTTGT
Source organism: Orychophragmus violaceus (assembly GCA_030180135.1). Classification (NCBI taxonomy): domain Eukaryota; kingdom Viridiplantae; phylum Streptophyta; class Magnoliopsida; order Brassicales; family Brassicaceae; genus Orychophragmus; species Orychophragmus violaceus. The sequence continues at coordinate 14,638,316 of CM058234.1, read as the reverse complement.
GCGAAGGAGGTTCTGCTTATTCAACTTATTCTAAAGACTTATGCGGGTCTGGACCCGGCTTTGAGGTTGTCGAAGTTGACAACGTGGCGCGATGCCACTGCCTCTTAGGACGCATTTAGTTATATCGATCATTTGGACAGATTGTCGATGTCAATATTTCGGTTAGTCCGAGTATGTTCTTGGAAGGAAACATGCTTAATTTTGAAGTAAAAAGGTGATTGGGCCTTGTAAAGTCTTAGGATGCATGTAGTTATATCGATCATTTGGACAGAATGTGGATGTCAATATTTTGGTTAGTTTGAGTATGTTCTTGGAAGGAAACATGCTTAATTTTGAAGTAAAAAGGGTATTGGGCCTTGTAAAGGGTGCATACGTACTCTCGAACGAGAGATCAAGTCGAGCGTAGTTCTTTCGTTTTTACAAGTGTTTTTAGATATATAAATATGTAAGGGCGATAGGGGTTTTATTTATAAGGACGGACCTTGGGATGTGGCTTCCTTTGGAGCTTTCTCTTTGTTTGACTGCTTCGGACTCTGCGCTTCGTTAGGGGTCGCTGTCGTTTCGTTTCTGCTTGGAGGGTCTGGTCTTGGGTCCCTCTGTTCTCCCCAGACGTGTAAGTTCCTCCTGGGACTGGAAATTTCACGCACTAGTGATAAGTTGAGATGACTGCTTTCATCCCAGAATTGCATCGTAGGTTGCAGTTCGGTCTATGACGAAGAAGGTGATGACTCTCGTGATTTGTCCGGCGCATATTGGCAGTCGGATGGTCCCAATTGTTCTCGTCGTTTCCCTGCTGAAGCTGGTGAGGGTTCTTTTGGGTCTTCTTTCTATGCATCCTATGAGTTTCATTTTCTGCAAAGTTCCTGTGAAGACGAGGTTGACCGAGCTCCTGGTGTCGATCAAGGCTTTGGCAGTTCCGCGCCTACCTGATGTAGCCCCAAAGATGAGACTTAATGGATAGGTTGATGGAAGAACAAGCACTGGCTTTAAAGCTCTCTTACTTGACTGAGATGGATGTAATGAATGGATGATGATGAATAACTCTCTTGTTCGATGGGCTGATTGACTCTCTCAATCTATGGTTGAACAACTTATTTGAATCACACAAACAAGTTAATCCAAGGTTTTCTAGAGAATATGTGAATCACACACTTATTCAAGAGAAGGGAAAATTCTTAACAAAGACATTCTTTGAAAGAAACTGAATAATACGTTTGACTGATTGAAAGGTGTTTTTACAAGTGAAAATACAATGAGCCTTTATAGGAATCATGACTAACGGTCATATTGACCTTGAACAAGAAAGAAATCGCAAAGTTAAAGGAAACTAGTCGTTAGGCTGAATTTGGTAAGGATCCAGGCTCTTGATGATTTCTTTGTATCTGGATGGCTTTAGGGGATAAGTGAGGATCTCTGGAACAACTTGGTAGGCAAAGATTCGCAGCTTGCATTCTTGGAAAGGAGCCGTTGGTGTTTGATCTCTTTCTGCCCCAAAAATGGTAAGTGTGACTTGTTGAAGTTATGGAGAATCTGGTGTGATCTTGTGCAGCTGAGGTCGTCTGGACTTGATGGAAAGTAGCTCAAAACGTTGTAGCTTTGATAGGGAAAGGTTTGGTGCTGAATTGATCTTCCAAATGTGAATGCTTCCATATATGTCAAGTCTGTTGAGCTAGTTGTGATGTTATCTGCTGAGCTAGTTGTGATGCTACATATGTTTAGCCCCTTTTCAATATCTTCTTCTTGTATCATCCTTTGGAGATGATTCTTCTTAGTGGCGTGCTGATGATGAGCTGAGTGTGTTTGCACAGTAGGTGTTGAGCTAGATGTCTTGACATTGGTCTCCACTTGAGCTAAGATAAGATCATATGCTTTGTTAGATCTTCTCGACTCCAAGCTCTCTTCTCAATGTGTTATGATTCCTTCATTCATGGCTGATGTTGACTTGATCTCCATTTTAGCTAGGCAAAGCTCACATGTCTCCTTATCTCTGACTGACGTAGTGGTTGAGTTAGTGGTTGAGTTAGTGAGCGCCTGATCTGGTCTGGTTCTGATGACCTCATCATACCCTCCCTCTTCAAGAAGTTTTGACCTCAAAACTTGATCACCTGCACATAGTCAAGTTAGTCAGTGAAGTGAATGAGGGTTTAGAAGATTACCTTGGGAATGATTTTGATTCTGGTGGAGTTGTTGAGCATCCGGCGGTTGTTCTTTGTAAATAGGATATCATTACTCCTCTTTTTTGATATGTTATGGCGTCTCTTTTGCTGATCTTGCTTCTGCTCTCCTTAAGACATGCAAATATCTCATCACTTTAGCCAAGAAACAAGTGTATTATGGGTTTCTCATGATGAGATGAACTTGCTCTCAAAATATTGATTCCTCATTCGAGAAGTTCATTGAGTTATCAAGAACAAAATGGTTATAAGAATTACTTACCTGATGCACACCTTTAGTGTTTTGATTCAACTTGGAGATCATGGTAAGATGTCAGAATGTTGGATCAGGTGGTTTATTCTTTGGTCTCAACACTCTTAGCTTTACCTGACTCATCACTTGAATCTAGGAACAAGTGCATTATACTAGTAGCGTGAGAGTTAGAGTTAGACACTTTAAGTTCAGAGACAACCTTGCAATTGGTCGGGACTAGGTTTCTTCCAGGTCTCTAATTTGCTTGTGGCTCTTGTAGACACAAGTAGCTTTGTTCTGGTCTCTTTACTATGGATTCCTTTGCCTTATGCTTCATGGTTTTTCCTGTACCAAAATCAATTCCCAAAGACAAGAACAAGTGTATTACATCTAAGTTTAATATTATAGGAATATATTTGGTGAAACTTAAACTCACAGTGATTGCATTGGTAAGTTGAAACATAATCTGATCCTTGTTTGCTTGCACTCTTCTGTTGTTGTCCTGCTTGGTTTCCTCTTTCTCAGCCTCCTTTGAACAAGTAAGGTGTAAGAATTGCTTTTCTTCACCTTGGCTTATATGTTCTTCTCCTTGTCTTATTCATGCATCAAAGCTCTTTGGCAAAGATAAGTGCATGAGTCTTTAATTGGAAATTAAATTATCAGATTGCACAAAGCTATCATTTGTGTCAGTTACTTCCAATTTAAATTCTGATGTTATATCTTTGATCAGCTTCCTAGATGGACAATTTGTGGCAAAATGCCCTCTCCTATGGCACCTATAACATTTTGGCTCTTTGGAACTCACAAAGTTAGAACACTTACATGGTGTTGGCATGTCTAACAGCTTGAGTAAGGCATCAAAACTGGGTCCGGTTGCATTGGGTGAAACTTTGTGGCTTTGCTTCTGCTTTGGTTTCTTTGGTTGCAACATCTCCTTGATCCTCTGCCATTGCTGATCCTGCTTTGCTTGAAGAGCCTTCTTAGCTTCTGCTTTGTAGGTGTAAGTGTTTGAGAACACATCCTTGGGCTTTGGATAGCAAACAGATTTGTGCTTAGGAGCAGCTTGCGTTTTAGATGCAGACTTCACACTCTTGGATGTGGTTTGAAGCTTCTACACAATTTATTTATACATTCTGGACTTGAGATCTCTCCAAACTAGTACTGGCTTCTTAAAGATGGTTGGTGTGCTCTCCTTTAGCCACCATTCATAAGCCTTTTCTGTGAAGGCTGAGACAGCTTGTACTAGCCTCTTTTCTTCTGGAACTTTGTTAGCTTGTAACAACTGCTCCATGTTGCTTTCCCATTGTAAGTAGGCTTCAGGGTTACTGCTTTTTCCTGAAAACATTAGGGAGCCTCTGGTTCTGGTGGTTGGCTGCCTTGTGCTGGTTTGTTGGACTGTAGCATTCCTTGTACCAGTGAGCTTGTGTTGAGCTTGTACTTTGTATGAAGTAACTTCATGGTTTTTGAATGCACTCTTGTGCCTAGATGGGTGGTACTCTCCATACAAGTCTGCTTCTGAATCTTCACTATCCTCACTAATTTCCATGCAAAGATGACTCAAAGATGAGGTTGTAGTGTGCAACTCCTTGTACTGCGGTTCAGGATCACAGCCTGAATCACCATCTGAATCATACCCATACTCAGAGACATCATCTCCTGGCCATGGGGGTGTTTCGTACTCTGTCTCCTCATCTGAGCAGAGTAAGATCTCTTCTTCCTCACTCCAATTGTCTGATTCTTATTCCTCTATGTCACTGATTCAGTACCTGACACAATAAACTCAAAGTGTATCAATGGAGTCTTTGCAAGTTCACAAGAAACTTTATTACTGAATAAGTTCAGACTCGTTTGCGAAGAACAAGAAACTTGGCCTTAATTCAAACTTTCCTTTTTGTTTTAAAACCTTACACGATTTAGGCAAAAAATGGAAATAAAATTCTGTCACAAAACTAATGATGTAGACAGAAACGGAAACAAGATTTGTGACACAAAAACTTAAATGTAAACTTTTTTTTTTTTTTAATTTCGAGTTGACACAAAGAACTAATATGGAAGCAACACCTTTTTTTTTTTTGCTTTTGGGGTTTAAGAAATCGATTCAATCAACAAAACTTCTTCTTTTCTTTAAAACTTTTTTTTTGGTTTTATAAAACAAAAACAAAAACTCCTATGAACAAATAGACAAAAACAAAAGGACTTTGACACTTTTTCTTTTTGGTTTTGAGTTTAAAACGGAATATGTATGCATGACAAAGAACTAAAACAAAAGAACACAAAACAAAGACTCTTTTTTATGGGGGTTTTCGATTTTAAAGATGCAAACAACAAAACAGACTGAAATAAATGAATCAAATGAAAGACAAATGATTTTTATGGCCTTTTCTTTATGGATGCAAACAAAATCAGAGACTATAAGCTAAGAAATATGATGAAACAAACAATTTTTATGGGTTTTCGATAGAAGATGCAATAAAAACAGAAATATGAATCTAGATGCAAACGAAAACCGAAAGGAAATAGGATATAATACACCTGATTTATGAACCTTTCGGTTCTGATACCAGATGATGTGGCCCCAAAGATGAGACTTGATGGATAGGTTGATGGAGGAAAAAGCACTGGCTTTAAAGCTCTCTTACTTGACCGAGATGGATGTAATGAATGGATGATGATGAATAACTCACTTGTTCGATGGGCTGATTGACTCTCTCAATATGTGGTTGAAAAACTTATTTGAATCACACAAACAAGTTAATCCAAGGTTTTCTAGAGAATAGGTGAATCACACACTTATTCAAGAGAAGGGAAAATTCTTAACAAAGACACTCTTTGAAAGAAACTGAATAATACTTTTGATTGATTGAAAGGTGTTTTTACAAGTGAAAATACAATGAGCCTTTACTCATGACTAACGGTCATATTGACCTTGAACAAGAAAGAAATCGCAAAGTTAAAGGAAACTAGCCGCTAGGCTGAATTTGGTAAGGATCCATGCTCTTGATGGTTTCTTTGTATCTGGATGGCTTTAGGGGATAAGTGAGGATCTCTAGAAAAACTTGGTAGGAAAAGAATTCGCAGCTTGCATTCTTGGAAAGGGGCCGTTGGTGTTTGATCTCTTTCTGCCCCAAAAATGGTAAGTGTGACTTGTTGAAGTTATGGAGAATCTGATGTGATCTTGTGCAGCAGAGGTCGTCTGGACTTGATGGAAAGTAGCTCAAAACATTGTAGCTTTGATAGGGAAAGGTTTGGTGCTGAATTGATCTTCCAAATGTGAATGCTTCCATATATGGCAAGTCTGTTGAGCTAGTTGTGACGCTATCTGCTGAGCTAGTTGTGATGCTACATATGATTACCTCTTTTCAATATCTTCTTCTTGTGTCATCCTTTGGAGATGATTCTTCTTAGTGGCGTGCTGATGATGAGCTGAGTGTGTTTGCACAGTAGGTGTTGAGCTAGATGTCTTGACATTGGTCTCCACTTGAGCTAAGATAAGATCATATGCTTTGTTAGATCTTCTCGGCTCCAAGCTCTCTTCTCAATGTGTTATGATTCCTTCATTCATGGCTGATGTTGACTTGATCTCCATTTTAGCTAGGCAAAGCTCACATGTCTCCTTAGCTCTGACTGACTTAGTGGTTGAGTTAGTGAGCGCCTGATCTGGTCTGGTTCTGATGACTTCATCACTACCTATCCAAAGCTTAATGACAAGCAGGTCGTCGTGCGACCTACCAGGTCTCTCTTTGCTTTTTGCGGTGAAGGTGACCTTGTTTTTGTTGCTTGATTTGCCGACGTGGTTCTCTTCTATTTTTGGTCTGGTGCCTTGTAATACACTGTCTCTCAAAAGTGGTCAACGGGCAGCAGAAAAGTCAATGAGGGGCATTTTCGTAATTTTTAAGATTTGAGGGGCGTTTTGGTAATTTTACCAAAATGCGAGCCGGAAGCTAAGACGGGCCAAATGTTCTTCTTTTTAAATAAAGAAAACATTTAGAAGACCGGTGAAACGGACTGTAGATGAGCTTTTCGGACTATCGAGAATGAAAACCGATAGAACCGAAGAAACTTGTAAAATTCATATCAGGAGCTAGGGGTATCCAAACGAAGTGATTCAAATTTCTAAATTCATCTAAGATCATCTAAAATCCGAAAATGAGGCTTGGTGGATTTATAGAAGCAGCAAAGGAATTTCTAAAATATTAAACACAAAAAGCAACATCGGTACGTCGGTATGGTTCGGGAATGAGGATCTTCTAGAAACTGATTGGTGCAATGTCTTTGGCCAGAATAAACCCCCACAAGACAAGTTTCTTCTCCACACTGGCGCCACCTATTCCTTTTAGATTCATTAACATTGAAAACATGATAACTTGGGGGAGAAAATAATAAAGAGAAGATGCAATGAACCTTGCCTCACCTTGAGAAGGATGTCGCGGCATGGAGAGAATAGAAGACATGATGCCTAAGAATGCACTGAATCTCCCCTTATTATTGGCATGGTGTCGTGGCTTATGGAGAGAGGAGGAGAAGAGTACAATGGATCTTTTTTATTTTGTGGGTAACGTGTGATATGGAGAAAGGAAGAGTTGAGACTCAAGTCATACATTGAATCAAATGGAGGAGAGGACAGCTGTTGAAATCCTATGTAGTTGGTTTGTGTATATAAAGGGCTTAAGATCTGATCACTTTACTCACACCAAAACAAGAAAAAGAGAAAGAGAGAAGGAGAGGAAGAGGAGGAGAATCGTGAGAAGAAGAAGAAGAAGAAGAAGAAGAAGAAGTGTGAGAGAGAAGAAGAAGAAGAAGAAGAAGCGTGAGAGAGAAGAAGAAGATGAAGATGAAGAAGAGGGGAGCGTAAGGAGGAAGAAGAAGAAGAATACGGAGGAGAGGGAGAGGGAAGAGAACCGGAGGGGAGAGAGAGAGAATAGAGCCGGAGGAGAGAGATAGGAGGAGAACCGGAGGAAAGAGAGAGAGAAGGAGGAGAACCGGAGGAGAGAGAGAAGGAGAGAAAGAGGAGAGAGAAAATAAGGTTAGAGAGAGATAAGAGATGGGATGGTGACGGAGGAACGGTGAAATACTTTCTAAGTGGAGATTTTCAACGTTCTTCCCACGTACCGACTTTCTCTTATAGACGGTTGTAGTAGACATTGTATGAGGTTGGTCCGGAGGTTCGTGTGGAGGAAGATCAGATTTACTAGGGTCAACGATCGGGTTAAGTGCAGGTCAAATAAAGTCAACGGTTCGGGGAAGGTTCGGGTACGTGTCGGGTCTCGTGGGTTCCGTTAATCCGTCTATCCATCGTCATGATATCACTGTGAGTCGGCTACATTGTGTGTTGCCTATAGATTAGGGAATATAGACCTTGGATTCATTAGCCGTAGATTCAGGTTTCATACCTCGATGATTGAGTTGGTTAGAACGGCTAGGTTGATAAATAACCCGGTTAACTCATTAAATGGTTAGGTTAAAGAGATGCATGCTAGTTAGTTTATATCAGTAATTGATTGATAGTTTCCTTGATACTTGATTGGGTGTTGCATACATATAGAACGACATGCTAGGACATATATGCATATATAAGTATGTAAGAACGTTTCTAACTGAATCTATACATGGGGAATTATGAGTTGATTAAAATACGGCTAAAACACATAACTTAGAATATAATAACGGGGTGGGTTAATTAGTCAATAGTCGGGGTTATCGGGTTAAATAATTAATTAATAATGTGAAGTACTAATCTCAAGCCGACAGATCGAGGAGATTAAGAATAATAATTTACGGGATAAGATTAATTAAATGAATTAAGTCGTCTACGGGATTAGTAATCCACTAATTCCAAGGTAGCGGATTGAATGAGTTAAGGTTAAGAAAGATTAAAAGACTAATAAACCTAAATAGTTAGTTGTGTGGTGTTGTGATAATTGTTTGATTGTGTATCTACTTCGATGTTGGGCCAAGTAGACTGTTGATTGCTTGATTGTTTATCTACTTCGGTGTTGGGCCAAGTAGACTGTACTAGTAGATACCTACTATGGTGCGGGACCGAATAAGTTTGGATAGATGCCTAATCCAGTATGGAACCAAATAAGGTCAGCTGACGTGGAGGTTGGTGATAGGACTTGCGGGATAGATTAGGAGTTGTGATTTGATTTATTTATGTTGACCTTGTCGGTCTTGCGTGATAGAGTCCCAGTGAGTTTTCTTGTTTACATTATTGTTATTAGGACTCTATAGGGTGCGTTAGATCCCGCAAGTCTAGAGATGGCGTTCCGTTACTTCCGACCCGATTGGATCCACGGGTAGTTACCTGATCGGTTCACGTGACTTCGGGTGGTGATTCTGGTTATGGTGTTAACCTACTGAGTGACGCCGGTAGGTGTGTTGTCCAGAGAATACGGGGTCGCGTCCTAGGGCCAGACTGCATGGAAGCTTTGGTTATCTAGGGGTATCCCGAGTCATCACGTATCAATGGACATAGAACGGTGTCTTAGTCGTTGGACTTTGTGTTTTCGTCTAGGAGACGTGGGAGGTTTTAGTTACCGTGGGGTAGCTAAGTGTTCCCGTGGAAGTTACCGAGTTCACGTTGAGGCCCATGGTGTTGAGATTGCGTTAGAGATGCGTTTAGTGTATATCGAGTCTAATCGAGTGCATGTGACGCAGTTTTATTCAATTTCCTTTGTTGATATTATGTGTAGCTATTTTAATGCTTGTGAGATGTGGAGCTCATTACGTCTTGGTAGCAAGTGATCAGCTATTGTACTTGATTGTTATTTTGGGTTTGGGCGGGATTATTAGATTGTTAGCAGCCTTTTAGTTGGGAGCCGTCTCACTGGTAATCTTAGATTGCTCATTAGACTCTTTTGTGTTTTTCATGTTTGGAATAGCTCGGCGACGCGTAGAATACTCGGAGTAGGTTCGGGTTGGCATTTCGCATCGGTTTGTTTACGCATTTTGACTATATTTTCGGTTTCAGATTTTGTTAGGATCCCGCTAAATGTTTTGTATTAGACCGTATATTGTTATGAATACAATGTCTAATTTTAAAGTAATAAAAACAGAATAATTCCCTGATATACGGTTTAGTCTGAACCGAACACAACTCGTGGAAGCGGTATATGTTGAAAAGCTTTGTATCGTGGAAACGAGGTAAACAAAGTCAAAGACGGTTTAGTTCGAGCCATTGACTCAAACCGGACCGTCTCTGGCTTTGTATTGTGACAAAATCTTCTCGTATGGCTGCTAGGGTTCGATCGGTCATGTTATTGTTTGATTGTTGGCCGTACAGCTTGTCGGTCAGCGGAAAACGGGAAGGGGGAGTTACATGCCTACTCCCTGGATGGGTTCCTCTGTTGGACTTGTCGATCCGCTGTGACCTGGAAATTCTTCGAGGATTATGTTGATATGCTTTCTAGGTGGGGCGTCCCTGCGTCCTCGTTGCATCGAGCCAGTTTTTGCGATTCTGCATCGGCGTCATTTTGTTCCGGCCGCTGTGTGCTTCCGTGCTTTCTGTTCTTTACTCTGAGAAGTCGGACTAGACCTCCATCGTCCATTGTCTGATTTTCGGCGGGCATTGCTTGCATATTCCGGTTTGTTATGTTCGTATCTCCTTTCTGGTATTCCCCAAGTAGGAGGTTTTGCAAGTGGCGGCAATCATTGGTGTCCCGACTTCTGGTGGTATGTGCAAAAGGGTTTTTCTTTATCGCTCGCATTTGCGTTTTTTCTTTTGGCTCGGTTTTGCGGTTTGCTTGGCAGGTCGTGCTCGTTGGTGAAGTAGGTCGTTGTTCTCCTGCCCTCCTTTTTGAGTTTTTGTATTCCTGGTTGTAATGCTGGTGTGGTTCGACGTACTCTTGTGCTGATTCTTTTCCTTTGGGTGGTTTCGTTGTTCCGAATTTCTTGGCGAGTAACTCCTTTTCTTCTTCTATTTCAACAAAAACAACAGCTCGGTGGAGGGCATCATAGAGGGTTTGCGGCTTATTCAGGGCTAACTCGTTGCGGAATGGTGATTCGTACTAAAGCTCATTCCTCAGCGCTGGTAGCCCCTCGCTGTCGGTTACTGAGATCTTCGAGATGATGGCTTTGAATCTGTCAATATATGACCTGAAAGATTCGTTCGGTACTTGGCTTACTGCCTATAGGTCGGTGATCAAGGCCCCTTCTTGGATGAACATCGAGTAGTGCTTGAGGAAAGTGGTTGTTAGTTGTTGATAACTGTCGATGGAGTGTTTTTCCAATCGTGAGAACCAGTTGAGGGCGGCGCCACTGAGGTTTTCAATGATGAGTTGGCAAAAGTCGGCGTCGTGTTCTTCGGGAGGGAACTGGGTTCGTCCCATCACAATGCTGAAAGCCGTCAGGTACTGTCGCGGATCCATGCTGTCTTCATAGGTGGGTAGCTTGATCTTTCCTGGGTGCCGAACCGGTGTTCCTGTTATTCTGTTCGTGAATGGTGTGTTTTGCATTTCCTTCAGGACACTGTCGATCTCGGGGGCCGAGCTGGTTTCCTTGTGGACTCTGGACGTCATACTACCTAGCTGTGCTTTTAGTAGCTCGATCTCGCTGCCACTTATCGGTTCCTCCCTGCGCCGTGTCGGTTCGGTTTGTGGTAACTGATTTGCCTCTGATTCGTTTACCGATGTGAGCCGAGGTATGGATGGTCGTTCTTGCGACCCGATGGTTAAGTTGGAAATGTGTCGATGAAAGCCTCCGCGTTCCGAGGCGCATGATGATCGACTGTTCGGAGGCTGTTGATTTGCTCATGGCATGTACTTTGGACGTTTGCGAGCTGCTCGAAGCGGTTGTTGTTGCATTATGTCAGCTCGTCGATCTGCGTCATCATGATCCGTATGAGAGAAGGGACGTCCTGCTGATTCTAGGTGTCAGCATCCGGTGCGGCTGTTGTCGGTATGACGTTCTCGTGTATGTTTGTTATCCCAGTTTGGTTGACCGAGCTGTTGACCATTGACATCTTTTCCCGGGTTAGCGCGGCGATGGGATCGGTGGTTTTGGGGAGTCCTGTGGGAGCATGAGGGTTTGAGTTCGCATTTGTGGTGTTGACTGGTGGGGGGGGGGGGGGGGGGGGGGGCGGAAAGTCCGTCCTTCCGATTGAGATTGGAGGAGTCTAGCTCGGTGGTGGGTTTGTCGTTTTCTCGGAGCTATCGCTGGCTCAAAGTGGTCCTGTCATCTCGGCTTCGTCTTATGTAGAAAAGTTTATCGTATCTCCACAGACGGTGCCAATTGTTGTTACGGAATTTCGATATAGTCCGGGAAGTCGGGTTACGATCAGAGAAGTCCAAACTACGATTTGCGAAATAAACTTAAATGAGGTCGAAATTGTTCTTTATTAATCTTAAGAACGAGGCCGAGCAATGAACATGATGGTACGAGGTGGTAATCTGTCAAATGACGTGCTCTCTAAATATTGCTTGAGCTCGGAACTTTATAGGAGTAGCTCGGCACTCTCACAAGTTACAATGTGTGCAAAATGAAGAGTGAATGGTCCTATTCATAGTTCTTTGATGCTGACTTCCCTTTGGGCCATTGATTCCTTAGCGAACTTGTCTTCTTGGGCCGAGATAAATTTGTTGATTTGGCAAGATTTTCAATGAGTTTATGATTGGGTGGTAAACCCTATCCAACAATAAACACGAATTAATGGGCTGATTCTTTTGTAATTTAGAAGAAAAATATCGCTTCTTCTAAAATTCATCGTCTAAACATTCTGATTCCGACCAAATTAGTTAAAATATCAATCAACCAAAATAATCAATGAGTTTTGTGTCTAAATGGCTGCAAAGGCCTTGGTGTTTAGGTAGGCCGGGCACGGAGCGAATGTTCGAAAAAAACTTAGTATTTATGATCGACTTTACTCTGATTTAATATCTAATTTTATGATTCGGAAGATTTTCAGATATTCAGTTTTTACATATTTGTTGATATCTGTGTTATCCTGTTAAAAATATAAAAAATCAAATTTTATGATAATACGTAAATAATTATTAGAAATTAAATTAATATGTCATCAATATCTACTATTATGAATTTATTTGAAAATATATGAAGCGATGATATATAGATATATACATTATAAAGACTTTTAAATTACTTCTTACTTGATTACTTTATATATGTAGATATATACATATGTGTTTATTAATGAATTAAACACTACAAAGCTTTATATATTAATTAACTAATTAAACACAACTAATTAATTGAATTTATATATGCAGATATATACAAATGATATATTAAATATATATGTTTTATTTAATATATATATATATATATTTTTTTTTCTTAATATTTTAAATGAAAATTTTGATTTACTTAGCTTATAATATATATATATACACGTTTTAGTTAACAAACATATCTATTTTGTTAGTAATTTAAATAAAAAGTTTAACTTTACTTAACTTATGAATATATATATATATATATTTTTTTTTAAACATCATTTCATATTTATAAAACTATTTATAATTAGCAAAGTTAAAATTTAGCATACAAGATGGCACGAAATCAAAGAAAAAAATATGGAACATATTATTTCCATACCTTTTTTGGCAAACTTTTATTTCATAATCTTAAACTTCAAAACTACAATAGATATATAGGATTTTCCATTCTCTTTAATTACATTAAGCTGGTGAAACTGTTGGTTCCCCGATTTCTTCTTTGAAACCATGGCATCTACACAATCCATTATCACATCGGCAATCAACACAAGCCTCACAAGCAATGTTTGTTAAACATTCAGATTTATTTTTGCATTTAAATGTGATTATGATTTGTTTTTTGGCCTCCACCACAAAGTTTGAATCTGCCAAAAAGAAAGGAAATTAAATTAAATCATCACTCATATTGTAACGAATAAAATTAAGATTAAGGTAAATAAGCTACATACAAGTCATAGTGAAGACAAGAACGGCCAAGAATACTGCAATAGTTATGCGAACGTTGTTCATATTTCTCTGAGTTTTGGAATCACTTTCTTTTGAAAACTTTGATTAGAGCGGTGACGTTGTGACTGATTTAAGTTTGGTTTCAACCATGGTAGACTGCGACTATATGTATATATAGAAAATAATGGGTCAAAAAGTTTATTTTTGGACTTTGTTACATATGGTAGCGTTTTATATTATATTTATTTGTTAAAACATCATTTCATACTTTATAAAACTATTCATAATTAGGAAAGTTAAAAATTAGTATAGAAGATGGCACCAAGTCAAAGAACTATATATGGAACATATTATTTTCATACCCATTTTCTGGCAAACTTTAATTTCATAATCTTAAAATTCAAAAAGTACAATAGATATAGGGGATTTTCCATCTTCTTTATTTACTTTAATGAGATTTAAAGACAAAATAAATTAACATATATCGATTCTTAAACAAGAGTGAAATAAATATGAGACATCAACAAATATATTATATGGAAATTTTAATTTATATAATAGTATATTTTATTTAGGAAATATTTTATAGAAATTTATTAATCCCATACAACCGACTCACACTTTATTAATATATAAATATATATTAGTTAATAAATATATCTATTTTTAATAATTTAAATAAAAATTTTAAATTTGCTTAACTTATAAAATACATTTTAGTTAATTTACCTATTTAGAGACTATTCACTCATATGTAGATATACAAAGATCTATGATTTTTTAGCTTTAAAAAAATATATTTATATTTCATATTTTAAAATATTTGAACAAATATATTATACGAAAATTTTACTTTATCTAATAATATAAATTCTTACAAAAATGTTTTATAAAAGTTGGTTAACCTCATGCTACCGATTCGCACTTTGTTAATTCCATGGAACCAACTCTCACACAAATATACTATATGAAAAGTTTACTTCATATAATAGTATATATTATTATGGAAATATTATATAGAGATTTTTACATTCGAGATGTCAATCGTATCACATCAATAAGTAGCTAAAACTGACACACACAAATATAATAATTTATATATAATATATATATATATATATATATATATATATATATATATATACACAGCTAAAAAATAATCATAGCTATTTATAAACTATTTACTTAATAACTAAACACTTTTATTTTATTTTACGAGGTAACCGTTTTTATGTATGCATGCCAAATGTATTTTAATGAAAATTCAAAATAAAGAGTCTATGAGATTTGAAAAACATTTGCTTACCATCTATTCTTGCTAAATTTAGGTTTGTTGGGGCAAATATTTGTTTCATCCTCACAAGAAACTATAACTTGAACGGCTGCTTATTTTATATATACAAATATCAATGAATATTTTACTTTTAATATATATATATATATATATATATATATATTTCAAATTTTAAATAAAGAAGCTTAGTTTTAATAGCTTATAAACAGCTGTGGTTATTTTCCTTTTATATATAGATATATACAAATATTTATTAATATTTCACTTGGTATATATATTGTTCATATAATTACCAATGAGTAAATACTGGCCTTGCAAGATATTTAATTTTATTTTATTTTTCAATTACTTTCACCATGACAATTAATAAGAGTCAAAAATATTTTTAAAAGATTGGTGTATATCTTTCAACACCATAATTTACTCATGTGAAATTATATATGTAATTTTTTTCAAGAGTTACATAAAATATTTGAAGATTCTAATAAATGGAAAATATGGAAAAGCATTGTGAAAACAACGAATATATACCAAGTGAAAACAACGAATATATACCAAATGGAAAATATGTACACAAAAGTGTTTCAGAATGTGAAATATGATTATGAATTTTGTTTGCCTGTTTGGTTGAGAATATTATGTGTCTAAGATGTTTTTAATGGTTTATTTTATCATTTTTTCAAATAAAAAGTTTTAGCGTTTAGTATTTAAAGAATATCTAGATACGTTTTCACAGTAAAAGAACATAAACGAAATCCATAAAAACAAACCATTAATGAAGCATATTATCTATCTCATTGCCTAGTAAAATACACAAGTCGCTAATTCTATTATTTTTATGAGTATACATTTATATTATTTCATATAAAATAATTTATGAAAACAAAAATATACAAGTCAACTCAACACATATTTTTTTTTTGTGGCAACAAATAAAAATCCTATTTAGATTACAAAGGTTTTGGCATCCACGACGGTTTTTCTGAGCTTACATGAGTGATATGGGACGTTTGAGTACGAGAAAATTTAATGATTTATTAACTATTAAATTTCAAAATATAATTTAAATATATATTAGCTACCCTCCCAATGTGTGGTGAAATCACCTAGTGAATCATTAAAATAAAAATAAATAGTTATAAATAGGTTATGATTGATTATATAAAATCATATATACATACATACCACAATATGTTTTTTTAAAACAACTTGTCACAATATGTTACCTTCAATATTTATTTATTTTATGAAATTGTAAATAAGAAAATTAATTTTGTTAGATAATATCATCAATGATTATCCATTAATAGATTTAGATAATATCAAACATGTTTATTTATTCATAGATTTGGATGATGTTTATTCATTAGGATATTTGGATGATGTTTATCCATTAAGATATTTTATTATTAGTTCTTTTATATATATATATAGAAATTTGTAAATAGAAGAGAAGTACAAAATAGAAGAGAACTTTATTTCTCTACCATCTCTCTAGTTTATCTCTCTCTTTTTTTGGTCAAGAGTTTATCTCTCTAAAAGCTATTACTCTTAATGTTTTACTTGAAGTTCTGATTTCACTACATGTTATCATCACGACCATCTCTCGATCCGTTCATATACCAAAAATGTGAGGTTTAATTATAACCAATTTATTTTAAGAAAAGAACTATGTTTTTTATATTTCTGTTTATATATTATTTTGGAAAGATAGGCACTGCATTCTCCGAACCGATCGTTATGGTAGGCTATGCCTTCACGATCATAATCACATGGTAGACTATGTCTCCTCAGATCATATTTATGGAGTGGTAAGTTAATTAAGGCTTCTCCTTAATCAAAATTATTATTATGGTAGACTATTCTTTCACGATCATTATCACATGGTAGATTATGTCTTCTCAACTCATATTTGTGGAGTGATAGATTAAGCCTCCTCCTTGATTAAATTTATGGAGTGTTAGGGTAAGTCTCCTCCTTGATCAAAATGGTATGAGAGGTTATGCCTCCTCTTTGAATTTATGATAAGTGATGCCTCCCTAATTATTTATAGAGTGATAGGTTATACCTTCTTTATTTTAATTTCATTTAAATTCTACATTTATATTTATGCGTTTAAATTTATGCATTTAAATTTATCATATTTTTTAAAAAAATCACATGGATGTAGTCGTCCTAATATGATTTTTTTTTTAAATTATGTTTTTATGTATGATTTATATTAAATTATTTCCGGAGTGGAAGGTTATGCCTCCTCCTTAATCGAGTTCTAGGCTACGGCTCCTCTAAATCACAAGGATGAAATAATTTTATTCATTGTAGTTTTATGCTTTATGTCTTTATTATAATCCATTTCACTATTATGTAAAATTTAATATTGTCGGTTGAAATGACATCGAATGCGATGATATTTTTACGTCATCACTTACATGATGGTTTAAAAGATAATGAACCATCATGCTCGTCCAACTGGATTGGCTCCATTCTCAAAAGTTTCATTATCAAAAGTGAATGTGTAGCAACCATTAATTGTATTAAATTTCAATGACGAGAATGCAGACACGGTAGAGTATGTGGTCGCTTATGAATAAGGTGGTGGACATGGACGTGGAAAGAGATTCCAGTCTCATAAGTTAAACGAAA
The DNA here is from genome assembly GCA_030180135.1 of Orychophragmus violaceus. Classification (NCBI taxonomy): domain Eukaryota; kingdom Viridiplantae; phylum Streptophyta; class Magnoliopsida; order Brassicales; family Brassicaceae; genus Orychophragmus; species Orychophragmus violaceus. The sequence continues at coordinate 14,621,075 of CM058234.1, read as the reverse complement.
AATTTCATAATGAAAACACAAACGAGAAAGTTTGTTATAGGCTTGGCATAACAAGAAATTGATTATGTATGTGTCGTATCCCAAAATGTTCAGCCAGTCTGTATGGAAAATTACATAAGACATGAAGAACGATATTAAACCGATTTTATCTTGGTTAATTATTTTTCCTTTAATGGCCTATGTAATAATACTCATATTGATGTCACAAGTTTCTTGTTGACAGGATCAACAAAAAACTTAGATTGATATGACATGATGTCATGAATTGAGATTCAGGATGAAGACATAAGTTTGGCAGACAATGTTACAACGCACATTATATACGGTATTTCTCATGTCTCAAAATTAAAAGATTCCCCCGAAATTGTGAGTGCCATACTGGTAATGCAAAGGTCATGATAGGCCTGGATGAGTAGGTTTTCAATGCTAAAGGGAACCAAATCTTATATTCCCCAAAAATCTACGGAATTTTGTCAAGTTTCGGAGATATATGCACGGATAGATAATAAATGACATTGAAAATCTTTGCATTACATCGGAGAGGAAACATGTGTTGGAAGAGTGTCAATGATGTCCTCCGAATTATAAATATGATTGAATTATATGGTGTTTGGCCACTATTTTTGGTTGAAGTAGCTCATTGCGTATGATGGTTTGATGAAAGTGAATTCCCTGCGTTTGGGAGATGATTGAGAGAATCACCAATTGATATCACCTAGCTAGTGTATACATTCTTTGGCTTATCTTGATCCTCCTACTAATCATGCGAGGTAGAAGTTCAAAATGGATCCAAGAAAATAATGCATGACCAAAGTTGGTTATGTTGTCGATCCTAGAATGGGATTCATTGAGATTGATATTCTAGAAGATTTATCATCTCGAGGGGAGAACTAAAGAATCCCACATCGACAGTAAGTTGATAATATTGGTAAATTGACGTCCCATATATGATTATTATGGTGAATTCACGTCACACAATTTGTCACTTATTGCATGTCGATTGAGATAAAGTAGAACATACATATGGTTATGTTCATATTCAAAATGAGCTAGCTTATTTATAAAGCAAGTGCAAGAAATTGCAGTGACCAATTATGGTGAAATTTAATCTCTATGTTTTAGCAAAGAACATGCATTTTTCATGTAGTAATGATTATACATCTAAGGCCAAATGAGTTGAAAGAAATATATCTCCCATTTCATTGATTCATGGTTAGAGATCATATATATTTATTATTCAAAAACTTCATGGATGTGAAATATATGTTTCCACACCGCCTAGAAGTAACATCCAAAAAGGATGAAATGTATAAGCTGGAGATGAATCCTTCTCTAATAATGTTGAACTATCATTCAGAGATGTTCTCCTTGTAAGATTTGCATATTATCATTTTAGAGATAATTTTTTCCCATCATTATAAAGAGAATCATGAATAGTTAGAATTCTTGAACAAATGACTGTGAACTTGAGGTTCAGAGGTTAATGCGAAAGCATTTATAAAAATAAACAGCTGATGGATGAGATTTCATTATAAACATCGCATAGAAGAAAAATGAACTTGAAGTTCAAAGAAGACTTATATCCCAGATGAGAATGCTCCAATAAAAGCAGTATGTCTATGGAACGTGATGAACGTGATAGAGCCCTTTGGTCCAAAGATAAATAAAATCCTCGAGAGTGAGAGAGAGAGAGAGGACAAAATGATTATTTAAAAGAGGATTAAACTCCCCAAGAGGTATACTGAGACCGTTGACGTGGTTAATAATAAGATCAAGTACCTAAATGAAATCAATGATATTGATAAAGAAATATCGACTAACCATGTCACTACGGGAGAAATATGGAACCAAAGACATAAATGATTGTCGACAATATGAATGATATAGCGCCATGAATCTCCGCTCTGCAGTTAAGTGTAGAGAGAAAATGAGGATCATGAATCTCTGCTCGGAAGATGAGTGTAGAATGACAATGAGTATAATGTGTCTCTACTACAAAGATGAGTATAGAGAGAATATTGACAAAATGATATATGTTTCCGGAAACTGTATTATAAACTTATGAAAAGTTGTAGCAAGTATGATAAAAGTAATCTGGGAGAGAAAAAGCTTTGGAGAGACGATATTATCTTCAAGCATCTCAAGTTATAAACCTTGTGAAAGGTAAGTTATTTCAAAAAGATAAAGGGATTCGTCTAAAAGACGAGCATGATGCAGAAAATATGAGAATTCCATTAACTTTGTCTAAATTAAAAAATTATTGGTTAGAAGTGAAATAGATGATGTATATAGGATGTTCTATTTTTCTATAGTTGATCATGAAATAATGATCTATACTTAAGGTCTGTATCGGGGTGCTAGAAACGGTCCGATTGGGAGAAATGACAAAAGGCCATGAGAAATAAATGAATCTCCCTCAATAAGAGAAATGTTTTCGAACATTTGTTATTACATATGACGATATAATGACAATCGGGAACAAATTGTTTTTTTTTTTTGCTGAAAACGATGAGAATATGACTTTCCAAGATATATATAAACCCTACTTGTGACATAAGGAGCGAGAACTAATTATGATGAAATATATTCTCCGGTTATGGATGCAATCACATTTAGGTACTTGATAAGCCTAACAACATCAAAAAATTTAGATATGTACCTTATGGATGTTGTGACTGCATATCTATATGGATCACTAGATAGTGATATATATATATATATATATATATATATATGAAAATTTCAGTAGGATTTAAGGTCCCGGAAGGATCAAAGATTCCAGAATAATCTGAGAAAGTTTGTTCGGTCAAGTTACAACGATCACTTTACGGATTAAAACAATCCGAACTCACGAGGTATAATTGCTTAAGTAAATTCTTATTAAAGAAAAAAATTATCAATAATGCAATATGCCCTTGCGTATTTATCAGAAATCCACATCATGATTTTTTTATCATTGATGTTTATGATGATGACTTGAACATCATTGGAACTCACAAAGAAGTTGATGATGCAAGAACTCATATGAAAGAAGAATTTGAAATGAAAGATTTTGGAAAGACAAAATTTATTTATGAGCTATGGTTAAAAGGATTTATAAATATTAAATCCCTATATTAAGTTATAAGTTTTAGACCATTAAGGGTTAATTAATGACTAAAAATTCAAAATAAAATTATGAGGACTTGGGCTTGGATCAAGACGGCTTGACCTGGGGGATAAAATGGTATTGGACTCAAATCAAGCCCAAAAATGAGCATGGGCCTCGAAATATTTCTAGAAAGAAGTAGATGCACTGTTTGTAAATTTAAAGGCATTGAATTAATTATGTGGTGACAATCATCCAAGGAGTTTCTAAAAGGGAGCTACAAGTGTAGGGTAAGGAGTGAAATACATTTTTTAGCTTGATTTTTTTGTATAAACGTGGAGGAACATGGAGAGGGGAAGTGAGGAAAATGTAGGATGGAGATCACTCCATTTTACTATAAAAGGGGGCCTTCCCTATTCATTTTTATTCACACCAAAAACTCAAAGGAGTAAAGAAAGAGAGAAAGAAGAGAGGAATAAGGGAGAAAGAAGAAGAAGAAGGAGGAGGGAAGAAGAAGAATAAGAAGAATAAAAATAATAAGAAGAATAAGGAGCCAGAAGGAAGAAGAAGAAGAAGCCGGAGGTGAGAGAGAGAGGAGAGAGAAATTGAGGTAGAGGTAGAAAGTGAATAAGAGATGGGATAGTGACGGAGGAGCGGAGAAATATTTCCTATGCAGATATTTTCAACTTCATCCCACGTACCGACTTTCTCTTCCGTTGGAGGAGGCTTAAGTAAGGTTCATAGGCGTAAGTTCGGTCCGGAGGTTTTTGTGGTGAGACTATCAACTACCAGGGTCAACCGCGACAAATTATTGGTGAGTTGGGGTTAATTGTTTGGGTAACGTATTTCTACACATGTTCCTAACACTAAGTTATGATCCGTTGGGATGACTATGACTAGTGTCGGTTTGATTATTATATAGTAATTAGGGATATTTTTGTGATGATTATACTCGGTTTGGTTGTTAGGTGGTATTGATTTTATGGTTATTATTGTTTATGTTATAGTGCACTTTGATTGATAACCGAGTAATGAACTGATTACTAAAATATAGTAAATCATTAAGTAATTATGAAATAGTGATTGGTTTATGAATGATTGATCGATGATATATTGTATGATATGATTGTTGTGATATGATTAACGGTTTGATTTATGTGTTAGTGACATGGTGTTATAGTGGGCATATCGACTTCCCTACCCGATGGTACTTCATGAGCTTACTGGTCAGTTCACATACTCTCGGGTCGTGGTTCTGACAGGCTTTAACCTACTGGGTGACTCCGGTAGGTGTGTAGTCCGGAGAATACATGGTTCTAGGGCCGGACTGCATGGAAACTTTGGCTATCTAAGGGTAGCCCGAATCGCCGTGTATCGATGGATGGAGAACGGTGTCTTACTTGTAGTACTCCGTGTTTATGAGTAAGAGTCGAGAGAATTACTATCGTCGGCCTATATGGTGACGTGATAAGTATTACAAGGGAATGATGATATTGCTGGGGCCCGTAGCATGCATATAGTTTACTTGTTGTTATTATGCTTCAACTATTTGCTTGTTTCATTGCTTGTTTAACTTTCCGTCATTGTTTGTGTTTGTGGTTGGGTTGGGTAGACGAAAAATTAATTTGTTAGTTTGGGGATCTCAAATCACTGGGTTGATAATAGATCGCTCACCCCACCCCTCTCTTTTCCCTCTTTTATTCCTAGATTAAGTTATAATTTTTAGACCATGAAAGGGTAATTAATAGCTAAAAATTCAAAATAATATTAAGAGGACTTGGGTTTGGATCAAGAAGGTTTGGGCTGGGGGATTAAGTGGTAAGGACTCGAATAAAGCCCAAAATGAGCATGGGCTTCAAAATCTTTCTAGAAAGAAGTAGATGCATTGTTTGTGAAGTTAGATCCACTGAATCAATGTTGTGGTGGAAATCATCCAAGGAGCTTTTAGAAGGGAGTTACAAGTGTAGGGTAAGGAGTGAAATGCATTATTTTCGGCTTTAATGTTTTGTAGAAACGTGGAGGAAGATGGAGAGGGGAAGTGAGACAAATGTAGGGTGGAGATCACTCTATTTTACTATAAAAGGAGGCCTTCTCCATTCATTTTTCTTAACACCAAAAACTCAAAGGAGTAAAGAAGAAGAAGAAGAAGAAGAAGAAGAAGAAGAAGAAGAAGAAGAAGAAGAAGAAGAAGAAGAAGAAGAAGAAGAAGAAGAAGAAGAAGAAGAAGAAGAAGAAGAAGAAGAAGAAGAAGAAGAAGAAGAAGAAGAAGAAGAAATAAGGAGCTGGAGGTGAGAGATATAGAGAGGAGAGAGAAAGAGATAGCAGAGAGAAAGTGAGGTAGAGAGAAAGTGAATAAGAGATGGGATGGTGACAGAGGAGCCGAGAAATATTTTCTAAGCATAGATTTTCAACGTTCATCTCATGTACCGACTTTCTCTTCCGTTGGAGGCTGCTTTAGTAAGGTTCGTAGGCGTAATTTCGGTAGTGAGGTAGAGAGAAAGTGAATAAGAGATTGGATGGTGACAGAGGAGCCGAGAAATATTTTCTAAGCATAGATTTTCAACGTTTATCTCATGTACCGACTTTCTCTTCCGTTGGAGGCTGCTTTAGTAAGGTTCGTAGGCGTAATTTCGGTCCGGAGGTTTGTGTGGTGAGACTATCAACTACCGGGGTCAACCGCGACAAAGTATTGGTGAGTTGAGGTTAATTGTTTGGCTACCATATTCCTACGCAGGTTCCTGACACTAAATTATGATCCGTTGGGATGAATATTACTATTGTCGGTTTGATTATTATATAGTTATTACACACATGAATATTACTAATTTTCTAACACAAATTGGTTTTGGTTTTCCCCTGACGGGCCGTATTGTTCCGAAGGCCCAAATACGAACGATCAAAGAGTCAAAAATATAAAGCCCATATTAAGTTTGACTATTGAAATGAGACCGTTTTGCTCACCGTCGTCGTTATTTAAATACTAAAACTTAAATCTTTATTTTTACAAATATTTTTATATTTTCTGAGTTTTTGGATATTTTAAAACTTAAATCTATATATTTAAAAATAAAAAATTAATCAAACAAATGGGTTGATGTTTATCATTTATATTTTTATTGATTTTTTTTTATTTTAGATGAAATATAAAATATATAATAAATATTTGTATTTATAACGCTAAAGTTTAAATCTTTACTTTTAAAAATTAATTGCTATAGTTTTCTTAACTTTTTGAGATTTGTTTTGTTTTTTTGGATTTTTTATAATTTATAATAGTTTTTATGATTTATTCTTTAACTATCAATCTCAAGAGTTGCCCATGTTTCTGCTGCGGTTGTACATTTGTCGAGCTTCCTCAGTACTTGATCTCCTATAGCTAGGAAGATCAGGTTCATGGCCTTTTCACATCGTTCGAGTTTGGCTTCCTCTAATTCGATCTTCTTCTTCTTTAGTTCCGGATCTTTCTCATCTTCTTCCGTTGCTTCAGCGATCGAAGCCTTCTCTGTTGTTACGTCTTTAAGACCTTGCACACTTAGATGTGCGAACATCCTCTTTCTCCATAGGCCAAAATCATCTTCTCCATCAAAGATTGCAACCTTCGATTTCATTCCAGTCATCTTTGATCCGATGAATCTTTACACCAGGTAACCTGGTGCTCTGATACCAATTTGTGCGATTTAACTCTCGATTCACTCAATTCCGAATGAACTTATGCTTGCGATAATGGTGAATTGAAAGAAGAACAAGAACACAGAGATTGGTGATCCGGTGTTCACCTCCTTCCTCGATTCGAGGAAGAGCTATACTCACCGGGGCTGGATCGACCAGCAATGCATTAAGAAGTCGGGAATCGCCGCCGTACAACTAGCTCGGAGATCTCTCTCTCTCTCTCTCTCTCTCTCTCTCTCTCTCTCTCTCTCTCTCTCTCTCTCTCTCTCTCTCTCTCTCTCTCTCTCTCTCTCTCTCTCTCTCTCTCTCTACCGATCAGCTCTAACAACTCAGCTTAAGCTCGATCTAATCTTATCCTAAACGTCTCTTAACGGCTTTATAACACAGCCAATGAGACGAGACTTACACACGTACACTCACATGTGAGTCGAGAGAGAGAGAGATAACCAGACTTAACCAATCCTATTACTAAACCGAATTACAATCAACCTTCGGTTTAGTCGAGCTAAACAGAAATACTTGAACCCTTTTGTTCACCTAGTGTCTCTCCCATACTTATACTTAGTGCATTCTTCAGATTGAGTCTATACTTCTTCAAGCTGATATGTCCCTCTGATATGGAACTAATTCCAGGTTATTCTCCACACAATTTTCCGAATTAATCACGTGATCTGCATCTTGGAGGCGTAAAGGAATTCCAGAATCCAACGCGGGCAAAGCTGCAATATCAAATGATTTTCTTTGGGAATATTCTCTACAGCTACACATAATCCTTGCACAATAGTAAATCTTGTAGCAAACGAAAAAAAATAAAGAAAAGATATAAGAGCAAATCAGTTACTACCTAGAAATGACAGGATTTTAGAGCAAAGAGGTACATAAGAGTTTATGGGGACCAGGCTCCAAGGTGAAGCCTAGGTTGTGTAGATTTTCTCTACATGAAAGACCAATGTTTAATTATAAATCCAGTTTGTGATAGAGTAAAGCAATAACAGCCTCCATGACCGTCGTCCTAACCAAAAGTGTTCAGTATCACGATTAATGTTATGAAATAACACTTCAAGTCCCGACAATCGTTTCTCTCTCTTAAAACCTCTCCCTTCTCTCTAGCGTAAAACTCGAGACTTTTTCCGTTTAAGCGCCGCCGGCTCCGCCGTGGTTGCTCTTTTCTTTTTTCTTTTGGGCTGAATAGAGAAACCTGGAGGTCGACTGAACCAGAGTGGCTCACTTTTTCTCTTTCGGCGTCGCGAGGAGAGGATCTCTTCGTCGAGTCGGTTTCTGCTCCGGGCTCTCGATCTGGCGAATCCTTATCAGCCACGGCCCACGATTCCGTTTAGAGGACGAACGGATCTGGGTGTCTGTGTAGGGAGGGACGGCGCGACGAGTTCTGGTGTCTGTTTCTGACGACGTGGAGCTGGAGGGTAGCGAAGCATCAAGGCGGAGTTGCGGAAGCGGTGGCCACGCGGAAGTGACTGCGGCGGAGTCTGGCTGGGTCGTGCCTCTGTTGCATGCCGGACTCCACGGAGAATTCGTCTTGAACGGAAGAGAAGGAGGCTCGAGACCACCGGGAGGATAGATCTACGGTTCGGGTTGGAAAGCGGAGGAGGAACCGCCATCGGAGCTCGCTGGGAGCAGCTCTACCGGGTGAGTCCGGAGGATCCCGGAGAAAAGCACGGAGTCGGGAGGCGGCGAGAGGAGTATGGGTCGGGGGATCGGGAAACTCGGCGGGAGTCGGATCTACTGTCCGAGTGGAAAGCTTCGCCTGACACCGCGAGTCTAGCCGCTTCACATCCGCCGGCGACGTGCTGGAGAACGGCGATGTCCTCTAAGTGTGGCGGCGCACAAGCCCGCGTTTTGTTTGACCCGGTTTACTTGAAGATTCCATTCCGGTTATTTAGGGTTGCTTGTATTTTTGCTTTGGTTCGGTCTGGTCTGTTCACGGTTTAGATCTCCGGTTAAAGATCGGTTTTTTTATAATTAATATAATATAATATTAAAAAAAAAAAAAAAAAAAACACTTCAAGTACACTGCAGAAAGAAAGAAACTAAAGAGAACAGGGAAAGACATTTAATCACACACCCTTAGTGGGCCTAAGGGATTTGATGCTGAACTTACTGCAACGATGAAAATAACACCGAGAAGAACATATCCTGTCTCTGTCGAAAGATATGTGTGAATTATCAACTGATCGAATACCATGCGAGTCCTTCCAACGGAGACCTATTGCGGTAACACTTTGACTACTGAGTCTCCTACGACCAATCCTTTGTCAGATAGTCTTCTCTTGCTATGAACGGTCTCATGCTTCCATGGGTTATAACGATCAATCCCCGTTTTCTTTCTAAAAAAAAATGTGCTTCTTTGTTATTCAAGCCTCTGTGCTTCTGTTTTTCACTTGAATCTTTAAGCTATAAAGCTTCTTAATTGTTTTTAAGTTTACGGTGCCTCCAAAATCAAGCAACAATGCTTCTCAATCTATTTCATTAAAAAAATCTGTTCTTCGAACTGTCTCCATTTTCTATGCCAAAGTTCTTACGTTTCAATTTTCTTAACCAAGAGCTTCGGTAAAAAAAAAAAAAAAAAAAAACCAAATCTTCCATATTTTTGTTTCCTTTCGCTATATAAAAAAAGTCTTATCACAACCATCACCAAACTCCATCTCTACCACCATCGTTTCAACATTATTCATCAATCCCAACACCGCTCAACCGACCGAGTCCGTCGCGGCCTTCTCTTCCAACTCACACATCATTTATGGTCAATCTCAAGCCGTTGATTCCGTTTTGCTTCATCACCCCCTTGAACTTGAGGGGATGTATATAAGGATCTAGAAGATCCAATATATTATTGGACAATATTTTGCATATTAGTAATTTAGATATTTATAAATTTGTATCTATCATAGTTTAGAAAATCTCTTCCCTATATAAACATACTAGGTGGTGTGTCCGCATCCTATGCGGACAAAGCTGTATTTTGTTAGAATTATTATTTTTCTAACTATCAATATATATTTTTCGTTTTCTTTATATATATTTATTCGCTTCTTATCTTATCATATATATATATATATATATATTAGTTAATTATTTTTCCAACTACCGATGTGGGACTTCATTTTCATTAAAATTTCATTAAGGGTATGCTGGTAATTAACCTCGTGAGAATCTGGTGCATTCTCACTTCTCTCTTCTTCTTCTCCTTCTATTTTACTTAGTTTAGCTCTTCTTCTCGTTGTAGCTAGAGTTCTCCAACCATTGCTGTTCT